>JAOTIZ010000203.1:32704778-32738200 GCA_027123425.1 Erythroxylum panamense
CGGGCTTCGGGATCGGGGTCCGACATCTATGGTATCAGAGAAGAGTGAATGTTAAGTTATGAGCAGTTGGAGTCCGGCCTCCGGGTCGGGTTGCAACACTGCATATATAGATAGCCCAATGATCAGATGTCCATGTAAAAAGTGCAAACATATTTGTTTTCTTCCTATTGATGAAGCGAATCTCCATTTGTTAAGAAAAGAGTTTGTTCTAAATTATTTTGAGTGGACATGACATGGGGAGCTATTGATTTGTAATACCTCAAGGAGTAATTAATTAAACTCGTCAATAAATGTGGATGAGTTTGAAGAGATGACTGGATTTATAACAAATAATATGAGTGCAACTGAAAATCCTTACATCCAAATAGTTTATAATACAGTCGATTATACCTTTTAGGAAAATAAAGAAATCTTCAAGAAGAACTAAACCTACATGTAAAACAGTTTGTTGACTTGCTACAATCAGTTGATCAAGAATTATGGCCAAATTGTGAGATGATGATTAAATTGTCTTTAATTGCTCTAAGTTTTGGTAAAATTCTTGATTAGTATAATGAATCATTTCCTTCTGATCATATAATAGTTGATAATTTTTATAATATGAAGAAACTTATTAAAGATCTTGGTTTGCCAATTAAAAAAATTGATTGTTATAAATTGAGATGTATATTGTTTTGAAGAGATGATGTGAAATTACAAATGTGCAAATTTTGTAATCAATCTAAGTTCAAACCTAGAAAGTGTACTATGAAATGTAGATAATAATTTTTTATTATCAATTAAAATAATTACATATTTATTATTATAGATAATAATTTTTATTATTAATTAAGATAATTTTTACTTTATATTTTCATTCAACTTACTGTTTAGATAAATTAAACGTAGAAAAATTCAATTTATTATTACAAGATATTTGTAGAAATTAAATATCAATCGTAAGATTACCAACCAAAATTAGATTTACAACTTAAATGTATCATAAATATAAAATTAATATCGATGCATTTATCATATCCGACATTAAATTTAGTATTAAATTTACCGACGGAAAAATTTACTGCCGCTAAATTTTTTGACGGAACTTCAACAACTTGACTGCCGCCAAATTTATTGACGCACATACAATACCTGTCGTTAAATTTACTGATGAAACACAACTTACCATCGCTAGATGTTTCGATAGATTTCCAATACTTTGTCCGTCTTAATATTTACTGACGGAATAGAAATATTGCATCGTAAAATTACCGATGGACTTATTAAAAATAAATTACCGACAGAATATCGCTAAAGATTACCGACAATCGTTTCTCCGACGACTCATACGATTGGTAATTTTCGTCGACAAATTCACTTACTGACGAAAAACTTTAACATTATGTTAGTAATTTCTGTTGCTAAATACTCATTTTCTTGTGGTGTAACGTATATCTATTTTATGTGAAAAATATAAAACATTGAAACCTTTTTCTTTTACCAATTTTGAATTGTAAAAGTTAAACTTGTTAAAATCTGAGGTCCACTTCAAGAATAATCAAATGGAGTTTTATCGGTTAAAGCTATAATTTGAAAAAAAAAACCGAACGAATTAAATGTGAAGATGCTAAAATTTATCTCAATTCAACCTAGTTAAGTACAACCCAAATAACCCCAAAATCGTTCTGTTCCAGCAATGGTCCATGAAACCAAGGCCAGCTCATTCAGAACTCAGAAGTAATCAATGACGTCATCACCTGCATGCCGACCTGTTTGTTTGTCAAACACACCCAAAATCCTCTCTGTAAGCAAGCAACTATTGCAGTAAATGGCTAACAGACACATAGATATGGACACATTGTGCACACGTTTTATTGTATTAACAAGGAAGCATTTTTGCATATGTAAGCAATTACGTTTGCTTACTAACATTGTTTATAGAATTAACAATCAGTAAGGTTTGTGTTTTCACTAAGAAATTTAGTTTTCACGTTCAAATTCAATAAAAATTTATTCTTTTCAATTTTTAATTTCTATGGATTTATTTTTTATTTTCATGATTTATAAAAATTAGAAAATATAATTTTTACTTTTTGTTTTCGTTAATATAATTTATTATCAACAAAATATGTATGATTTAATTATTTAATTTTATAATTAAATTTGATAATTATTTAGCAAATATATGTTAAATTTAAAATATCATAAAATATATAAATTTCAAATAAAATTATTTCAAATAATTAAAATAAATATTAATTTATAAATAAAACATTAATTATTTAACAATTTATTTTATTAAAATATTAAAAATTTTACCAATATTTATTAATAAATATTGTATAAGAGATGACATAAAATTATTTACTTAAAAACTTATAATCCCTGTTAAAAATAAAAAAGTAATAATAAACCAAACAACCCTAAACAAATTAATTAGGAAGTCTAACCCTCACCATCTTATTTGCAGATACCAAGAAACCATATATGTTCTTAAATTACTAACAAATTAATATGGCGAGTTTATTTCCAAATATGAGTGGTAATATACTCAAAAAAGAAAATATAAATTCTTCCAATTTGATGAAGCCAATACATGACAATATATATATAGAACTTTTGCAAGATTTGATATTTATGCGTGGAGAATATATTCTGCTTTCGTCAGTTTCTGCGATGGAATCGTTCCTTTTATCAAATAATTTAAAAAGGACAGGTGTTTTAGTTAGAGCATGTAAAAATAAAATTAATCAATACTTACCTATATTAGCAATGCCAACTTGCTAAATGTTATGCTCCTTTTTCGCTTTCTTTTTGTTTCTTTGCCTTGGAAATGCACAAACGGCCACTTTGTTGATCGATGCTTTCAGCTTCCAATCAATAGAGGAAATTAAAAAGAAAGACATATGTACATATGGTGACAAGAGGAGAGTACTGATGACTTCCATTTAGCCTTAATTAAGAGTTGCGTATCCTCTTGTCAGTATTGTCTTGTTCTGGAAACCTAGCTCGTTGAGATATAAAAAAACAAAAGCCTTTATATATATATATATATATATATTTGAAGGTCGTCTTTGGCATTCTCAATTAGGAAAATGCCAAATTTATATAGATATATAAATTTGAAGAAAATTACAAAAAAGTGATAACAAATAATATTAGGAAAATTTTCTGTGAACGTGATTTCTTATAGTTCCCTCGACAAAAAGCAAACAAAGGCATATGTATACTTGTACATAATCGATGTGTGTCACTTGATAACGTAATCAATTACGATATCGAAATAATTACAGTATACCTGGTCATCCAAGTAATTAGACCACTTAAGTGTATTAAAAATGAATCAATCCAACATTATTTTTCCCCTTATAAACCAAGAAGTTAAATGATATCAACATGTGAGTTTCTAGTCAATTCTCATTCAAATTTTCTTTTTAATTAGAATGATTTATATTCTCATAATTCTCATTAATTTATCACAATTTGAGGTCCTTTGTATGTCACAAACTTACATGATGAAGATAATTTGGACTAAAGTCTTAGAGTTGAGAGTGGGGAATAAATACCATTTTCCATGGAACTCATTAGGTAATTTGATAACTTGTATAAGTGCATCACATTACAATTTTTTTCAACTATAACATATACTAATTTAATGCTTACCCCTCACAATTTTAGTTTAATGGACTAGGAGGTGCTACCACATTTCTGCCACCAAACTAAATAGTAGTTAGAATATACAGCAAAGTTACTTTGATAATTAGGAATGATCATCGAGGAGTAACAAGCAAGAGCGGCAGGATAAACTAATACAGAACCGGCCGTCACTGGATCATTAAGTCACGAAATGGAGGAGCTGGCATTTCATTTAGTCCAGAAGGAAATTAGTGGACAAGTTATGGGAACGAACTGCTAAAACTCATTATTTTCTAGAGTTGGACCTTTATAATTTATGGCAGAATTATTATACGAGGAAAAATATGTTTCGTGTATTAAGAAAAATATTAACGAAAGGAGTAAAAAAAATATAAGTACGAGTTACTTTTGTTAAAACAGTACCTTTTCTATACCTCCAATAGCATGTTCAAGTGAGAAGAGATTATTGGAACATTTATGGTTTGCATCTCGTCAACAATTTTATTCATGAAGGTTCTTTTTAACTGTTCATCCTAATACATGTATATGATGAAATCCTTCGTATACGTGCATATTTAATTTATTATCGGTAGAATCATATAAAAATAATAATGAGAATTCTAGATTTGGGTGGTCTTATTACATTTCTAACATAGTCAGAAAAGGTAATTCTGGTGTAATAAAATTTACCAACATAATTGTTTTTTTCTTTTATTACCCACGAGGTCTCTTAGGAGAGTCTTAATTATGAACAGACACTTTAGGTCATCCATACCCAAACTAGTCTTCGTTTAAATCGGATAAGTCTCTTATAAGATGTAAAATTCTGACTCTAAATTTTAAACGATTGTATACATAAAAAAGGTTCAAACCCGGAATCTCACTCGCAATCTCACTTAATCAAGAGAAATTCTTTATCATCTCACCGCGTTTTCAAGTTCCAACATAATTGTATACTAATCACTATAAAAATGAAAAAAAGGAAGTCGTGGCCCTAAAATAAAATACAATAGAATAATTAGTAACAACATAATTGTAGAAATGATATACTGGGGTTTGGCTATATTACGTGTCGATGATCTATAAGACAGACGACACCATTCCTTATTTCTTCCTCACCCAGGAATCCGGGGGCCCTCTGAAAGTACGAGGATTGCCTGGACAACTCACTCGCCCGAGTATTCTTTACTTATACTTCCCTGCTTATGCCGACATTTGTACCACTAGCTTTTCGTTTCAACCATCCGGTTGTTTTTAGATTCGCGAAGGACGGTCGGTACAGTCTTGGTTTGCTCGCCAATAAATTGGCTACCTCAGAAGGCGAGTATATTTGAGTTTTGGGCACTCGCATAAGTGGGCTTTACATTCAACAGTCACTTGAAGGGTTTTCGATTTCCTTGTATAAAGAGGTGGAGGGGGTCTGAAAAGAAAAAAAAAAAGAGAGAAGAAAAGTAGATTTAACTGAAGAGCTAAGTTCCATGTAGAAGATTTGCTTCCCAACCATATCGATTCTTTCTCCAAAACAGAAGCCGTTCTCTTTTGTCTACCTCCTTCTCAGTCTACTCCATCATTCATTGTTCGAAACAAGTAAGCTCTCCCTTTTCTTCCACACTTTTTGCCTTTTTTGTCCTACTTATATTCTTTCCTTTCTGTTACCTGAAAGCTTGTCGGAGGTGTGCGTGAGTTGACCTTCATATTAGTCTATTTGTGTTTCAACAATTTTAGCATCAAATTCTTGTTCTAAATTTGATTTTACTTTCTAAGTTTAATTAGATTTATCTTACAAGATTTTTACGCAGTTTTCACCGTTATTTTAAATGTTTGTTGCTGCATTTCTTAAAAGTTGGCCGTTTTCTGTTAATTGGAAACTTGGATCTGGAAATAGAAGAGTGAAGATGGGAAGAGGGAAGATTGTGATCCAAAGGATCGATAACTCAACCAGCAGGCAAGTGACTTTCTCCAAAAGAAGAAATGGGTTGCTCAAGAAGGCAAGAGAGCTTTCCATTCTTTGTGATGCAGAGGTTGGGGTAATCATCTTCTCTAGCACCGGCAAGCTCTATGATTATGCCAGCACCAGGTTCGTTTCTTTCTCCCTCTGTTTTCTTAAAAGAATTTAATATCTCTCTCGCTAGTTACACTGTCAGCCAGAAGTCATAATGTCCAGTTAACGCCACCCTAGTATACTGCAAAGTATTTTTTTTTTAATTAATCTCATTTGTTTGCGATTGTCAATGGATGGAAAGCTTTTTGTATTTGTCTATCTGTTGGCTCTTTGTACGGACCTTTCATCATTTTGTCCTTCCTTTTCTATTATTCTGTTTGTCCTCTTTCCAGGAATTCCCATGTTACATTTTCTCACTGATTTAGTACATGTGCAAATACCGCTATGCAAATTCGCGTTGCAGTCTACCGTACTCTTTCTTTAGGGTTAGGGTCAAATAAGATACAGTAGTATCCATTTAATTAAGGATAGTTTTTCATTTATTTATAAAAGCTCATTCTGCATACTAACAGAAACATGTAAATGTAACTGCTTTCTTAGTTTTAGTATATATAGTGATCAAAGACAAACATCTGGTAATTGCTAAGTTGGCAATAGTTCTCGATCAATAAAACATTAGACGGTCCATAATATGGGAGAAAGAGATTTTTTTTTTTTGATTCGAGGAAACCCCGTAGGAGGGTCAAGCGGGCACACCTCTCTGAGGGTCCAACTGGCGCACCACCCCACAGGCGGGCCAAGCAGGCACACCTCATCATTGAAGGCTCAATTAGCTCTCTATTTACAGGTAAAACTCCGGCTGCCCCAGGCTCTTACAAGAGGGGCTAGCATGGAATTGAACCTGGGACCTAACCAAAGTCAAGCCCCGTTCTCAACCATCGAGTCACATCTCTTGAGGGCGAGAAAGAGAATTACTAATACCAATTAGTATATCATAAGGGAAATTTATTTCCATGCGGTCAAAAAGATCTCAGAAATTAGCCGGCTAGGTTTTTGGTTTTGACAAAAAAAAGGTTGTGTTTGTCATTGTTGGAACAACCTTAATCACCCTCGTACGTCGTGTTTGATGATTTTGGGACTCCGTAAAAACCCAGACAAGTGAACCTTGAAACATCCAACAACTTAGAATTTTTATAGGACGTTCAAGGCTGTATACGCCTATATGGAGTAGCAATTATTATTTCAGTTATCTGAGATGAACTGCACATCTAATTTTTTTTCTTCTATTATATTATGAAACATCGCGGCATTCTCCAGTGCAATGTGAAATCAAAAGTAACAACTTCTGCAGAAGGCTAAACATAATCAAATTTTCTTTGGAGCCAGGCTTCTATTATCTAGCTTCTTTACTACTTGCCATTTCTAACAATTAGGTAGAGGCGGCACTGCCTGTTCTTTTTATCTTCCTTTCTTACATGTACCCTACATATATTACTAAGATACCTATTCATCATTTTTGAAGGAAAAGATAAAGAAACATTAATATCAACTTCAATGCATCTTTATTAGCATGGACGTCAACTCAAGATTGCCATTAAATTGTAATCCATAATTGCAATCGTCAGTACACCATTGCGGGTTTGATGATTGCCACAGCTTTTGTTGAAGATATTAAGAGTTCACTTAAGTTTAATGTAATATCTGGTACATTGTAGTAAGAAGTGTAGTGTAATCAATATTACCTTGTATAGTCTAATTCTATTTTTAGTTGCGAACAAACTTTGCAATGATATGAAATGCTCATCACGTACATAGTACTTCTCATTTTCGTGTGAAATATCTATACTGAACAGTTGAATCGTAACTAACTTGTAGTTCTTTCAAATCAGTTTCAGAAATCAATTACTAAAAATTTTTAAAAATTATAACTGGCTTGGAAACTTAGAGCTGATGACATATTTGCTATAATTGTAGATGATTGTGAATTGGTTTTGGTATGGAAATGTAAACCTGTACCTTCTAATTGATTAATTCTTGTAAGGAAACGCCATGCAAAGAGAATGATAAGAATGTTGTGTTTGAATGTAACCAGCTGGTGCAATTATGAAAATTTTAAGAATCTCTTTGCATCTTTGCAATATTGTAGGAGTTTGAAGTGATTTAACATTAGAGATCAACTTGTCGTTCGTTAAATAATGGAAATATGTTAATTAATCTTTTGATTTTAATTTCTTTTCTTTTTTGTAACATCTTTTTTAGTTGTTGTTAAACATATTTGTTTAATTTTAATTTATTTCTTTTTTTTTCTACGCCTTTCAAATTTGTCCTCCTCTTGAGGTGGGAAATTCCCTGTAAGATTTCAAGGTAGTCCCTAGATTCTTAGAGTTTTGTTATTAAAATTTAGGGGTTATATATATACAGCCGACTTAATTAATTCAATTGTTTTACTTTTAAAATTTTCCCCATAATATTATAAAATAAAAAAACTAGGAAGATGTTGAAGGATGGGATACAATGATCTAGATATATTTACGTATTTGATTTGTACTACATCAATATATGCTCTAAACAAATCAATTCAAAGAGTAGTATATGTTACCTTTATGGGAACCCATTCTTTGGAATACCATTTTTTAAAATTTCGTATATATTGTAGGTAAGTGATTTACGCACATATATGTACGACAATCATCCAACTTTACAAATATATCATTCCAAAAATCACCTTAGATAACAATATTTATTTTAACATAACATATTTTAATATCATTCAAAATCAAATTTAATTGTTATTGTTATCGTTATTGTTGTTGTTGTTATTATTATTTATTATTATTAATTAAATTTTATATAACATTATGTAAATAATTTATTAAAATATACTGAGAAATAAAAAATATATGCTCAATCTGTTGAAGTACCATAGATATGACGAGATAAACTTCTTAATTATCATAAGTTATGTGTAAATAGTGAAACTTTCTAGTTTATAATTGATAAATGTCATTTTTTAACGACACATACAACATAAGTCATTGAAAATGTATGCCAATGCTTGTATTGACGTAGGCACCAATAACCAATTCTTGTCCCAATTTTGTAATCTCCAACAGTTAAATATAATGTCTTACACTTATAGCCATCTTAATTTGACAAGGGTAAAAGATTGTGATAATCTTAACAATAACCTAGTAGAAAGTCTTTTTTTTTTCTATAGACACAATGTTGTATCCCATTTTTGTCTATAATATATAGGAAATGGATCAATACTTGCATACATTGAATAATCAAGTCTTTTACTATCCTATAATAATTAATGAGATGTATTTTGTTGATCTATCTTTATATTCAGTATGAAGTTTGTCACTGATCGTTACAATAAACTAAAAGAGGAGCAAAATCAGCTGTTAAATGCTACTTCAGAAGTCAAGGTAATTCTTCACTCCTCTAATGTTCTTTTTCTTAGTATCTGTACCAACATGCATAGGCATTTTAGATTTCATGTTTAGAAGTAAATCTTTTAGGTAGTTTTGTCATGTTCCTTAAAAAGGGACTATTAGTGAAAAACCAGGAAGCTTCACTTAAATGCAATGAAAAATTGTTAACATAAAAACGAAGGTAACTCCAGACGACATGAAAATAATATTAAGTGAATTGACATTTATTTAGGATTAGGCAAAATCCTTGAAATAAATGTCACAACAGCTGATCATTTAATTTATGTTTTATGTCTCCTCTAAAAGGACGAAGATAAACAAGTCATCAAGGATGAACTCAGGCAAAAATATGATACTACCAACTAGATGTCATAGGAGTAATCTCTCTTGAATTTCAAGTAGGCAAGAAACTGCTAATTCAAATCAATGACTTCCAAGAAAAAAAAAGCTTAAAAGAACTTTAATAAGGTTTCCTCTCGTGTCTTTAGGTTCCCTTTAACTAAAGAAACAAAGCATGCTAATTATATAGTCCATGCCTATCTTGTATAGCAATTAGATTCTCATAATTAGATAATTTAGTTGGCACTAATCAACATCATTTTGTAGACTAACTCAAACTCAAGCCATAAAGATTACAAAATAATTATATGGCTGATCATATAGGATAAAAGAAGGTAATATAATTAGAACATGGCAAGATAACATTAGCAAGGACATAAATCTAGCAAAAGTAGGTTTAATAGAAGAATGTTACACAAAGCAAGTACAATGAACTATAATCAAAGAGATGAAGTATTTTTGAAATAGAATTCCTAGGTTAAGTTTCTTATCATCCGCTAATATGTGGAATCATCGATGGCTTATTGTTGGGACAAGTATAGGATTCTAGAAGAGAGTGATATAAACTTAGCACATCCTAGAGCTGAGTGTCATAATTTACTTTTTAAATTGTCTACAACTTATTGAAAAGTTACCAATGAGGCTCTTTCACTAAATACCATTGAAAATTTTCAAATTTTTATTTGAGAGTATAGGTCATAAGCCAATAAAAAGCATTAGGTATCCCTTTTTATTATTGACTTTAAGAAATTCTAAATTAGTGGCTTTATAGCAATAACTAGGATGTTGGAAGCTTGATGGACTCTAAATAAAATCTGAAAGAAATATTTAAAAGAAAAAAATTCCTTATTTTTAAAAGCTACGACTCTATTTTTTCTTTCCTCACAGGTGCGGACTCCTTTTTCACACAATATGCTCTTGCTATTTTTTTAATATTTCAGTTCATTCACTTAAAGTACAAGAGATAGGAGCTAGCCTTTATATAGGCATGCTTAACAGACATTGGACAATTAGTAATAAAGGGGAATGACAAGTGTCCCCGTATGTGTCCTAAATGTAGCAACTTTGACACCTACAATTCTAAACTATTAAGCAACTATTTGGAGCCTCATACGTTGATCTCCAAATGTCCAAAAAAGAGAATTTGCTTTCTAACACGCCCCCTTAAACTCGACTTCGCATACCAAGCTTTTCTTTCAATCTGCGGAAGACTTCATTGTTCAGTGGTTTGTGAAAATATCTACCAGTTGATCTTCTGTTCTGCAGAACACTAATTTCACAATTTTGTTTTTCACCTGCTTTCAAATAAAATGACAGTTTATGTGTTTGTTTCGATTGTGTGCTACTGGATTTTTTCCAAGTGATATGGCAGACTTGTTGTCAACATATATCCTTATCGGGCCTTCTTATGCATGATCCAATTCACTAAAAATATATCTCAACCACATTGCTTGACATGAACTTGTTGTTGCAGCTAAATACTCAACCTCATATGTTAAAAGGGCAACCGTTTGGTGCTTCTTTAATGACCATGAAAATATTGCTGACCCAATTTTTCTATCATCCACATCTCCACCATAATCACTATCTAAATAACCAATTAATTTCAAATTATGAGAATATGTATAGAATAAACCTTGGCCAATTGTACCTTTAATATATCTCAAAATTCTTTTTGTTGTGTCAAAGTGATCTTGTTTGGGCTTCTCCATATATCTATTGACTAACCCAACTGCATATATAATATCTAGTCTTGTGTAGGTCAGATATCTCAAACTCACAACAAACTCTTGAATAATGTTGGATCTATAGATTTTTTGTCTGAATCAATTCTTAATTTTATGCTTGCTTCGGCAGGTGTAGCTATTGGCTTGCAATCTTTCATTTTGAGCCTCTTTAAGACCTCATCTACATACTTTACTTAAGAAATGCAAATTTATTCTCCTGTTTATTTCACTTCGATTATAAAGAAATAGGACATTTCACCAATATCAGTCATCTCAAAGCCTTTGGTCATGGCTTTCTTGAAATCATCAAACACACCCAGATTATTTCCTATGAAAATAATGTTGTTCATATATAAGCACATGATAATGATATCTCCTTGTTTATTTTTCTTTGTGTACAACACATACTCATATGGGCTTTTCACAAATCCATTCTTTTGAAAGTACTCATCCATTCTTGTATTCCAAGTCATTGGAGCATACTTTAATCCATAAAGAGTTTTTTTAGTTGGTAGACTTTGTCTTCCTGACCTTTCTTGACATATCCAAGTGGTTGTTCGATATAAACTTTTTCTTCTAAATAGCCAGTTAGAAAAGCTGACTTCACATCCATCTGGTAAATCTTCCATTTGTTTTGTGCTGCAAGTGTTATGAGAAGTACGATTGTATCAATTCTTGTAACTGAAGCAAATACTTCTTCATAATCAATTCCATATTTCTTTTTATAGCTTTTCGCGACTAATCTTGCCTTATATTTTTCCACCTTTCCTTCTTGATTGGTTTTTGTCTTATATACCCATTTGACTCCGATTGGTTTATGTCATTTTGGAAGGCTGATCAATTCGCATGTATCATTTCTTTGGATGGCACCAAATTCTTCATCCATTGCTTTTTCCCACTTGTTGTCTTCAACGAATTCTTCGTATGTCACCGAATCACATGCAGCCATTATATAAAACAATGAATAGTCAAATGATTCTATTCGTTTAGTAGCATCATATTGATCACTAAGATTTCTTGTTTTAATTGGTGCTCCCTCTGAATTGTTATTGCTGCTGCTGCTACTTGGCATTGATGATGTTGATGCAGGTGTTGTTGGTGGACTTTATGGAGGAGAATGATCATCTTGTTATTCTTGTAAATCCAGGTTATCGTCATCTTTATCATAAAATACATTCCTTCAATGTTCTTTTCTTCTTTGCTCCATCTTCAGTAGTCTGCTTCATCAAACTCAACATCTTTTAAGATGATTACCTTCTTGGTTAAGGCGTTGTATAATTTATATTCTTTAATCATGTTGTCGTAGCCAATGAAAATGCATTTCTCCTCTTTATCATCCAACTTCTTTCTTTTTTGGTCAGGAATATGGGCATATACAATGCACCCAAAAATCCTAAGATGTCCAACACCTAGTTTGCTTTCGCTCCATGCTTCATTAGGTGTCATAATTCTAACACTTTTTGTTGGACAACGATTCAGCAAATAAATTGCATATATAACGACTTCAGCCCACAAATTCTTTAGTAAATGCTTTTTCTTCAATATGCTCCTTGCCATATCAAGAATTGTATGATTCTTTCTTTCAGCTGCACCATTTTGTTGTGGTGTCTATCTTGCTATCAGCTAATGAATGACTTCATGCTTCTTATAGAAATTCTTGAACAATTTTGAGAAGGACTCACCTCCTCTATCGAATCTAAGTATCTTTAAATACTATCCACTTTATTTTTCGACCATTGCTTTGAACTTTTTGAACTTATCAAAAGCCTCTTATTTTTCTTTCAAAATATAAACCCAATATTTTGTACTAAAATCATCAATAAAAGCTAAATAGTACCTATTTCCTCTAGCTAATGGCACGTCAAATAGACCAGCAATATCTGTATGGACAATCTCTAGCGGCTTTCTGGCTCTCCATGATTTTCCAGTTTCAAACTATTGTTTGTGTTGCTTTCCTTTGATGTAGGCTTCACATAACTGCTTTGGTTGATCGACTTCTGATAATCCGTTTACTATATTTGACTTTGATAATAATTTTAGTCTGGTAACAATGAGATGACCGAACCTCAAACGCCACAACCAGGATTCATCTTTGATGACTAACTGCATACAATGTATCAATTCATTTTGTATGTCAAATGTGAAAAGATGATTCTTTGTCATCTTTACTCTTATTATCAATTCTCCCTTTTAATTCCAGATGGTGAGATATCCATTTTTCAATAATATGATGTATTTCTTTTCTAAAAGCTGATCGAGGCTGATGATGTTGCTTTTCAAAGCAGGCATATAATAGATATTAGGAATATATTTCTTTTCTCCATTTTTCAAAGTAATTGTGATTTTACCTTTGTCTCTGATCGGAATCTTTGTTGAATCACCGAATATAACTTCACCACGATTTGTCTCGTCCATGTTTGTAAACAACTCTTTATGACCATACATATGGTTGCTGGTATCAGTGTCCAGATACCAAACATTATCATTGCTTTGCTCATTTACTCGTAACGAGAGAAGCATAATAACGATATCTTTCTTCTCTTCTGCTACTGCAAAATGACTTCTTTCTTGTGCCTTAGGATTCGATCTGCACTCGTAACTAAAATGACCATATTTATTGCAATTATAACACTGCACTTGCAATTTGTCTCTCCTTTGTTGAAATTTGCCTCAACCTCTGTCTCTATAACTTCTTCCACAACTATATGTCAGATTTCCTTCATTTGTATTTTTTCTTTCAAAAAATTGTCGGCCACGTTCATGTCTGCCTCGGTTACTCTATCGACCATGTCTCACTTGGTAGCCACCGTGACTTCCTTTGTCCTGTCTTTGGCTACTACTTGTTTGATTTTCAACGATTGATAGTTTGCTTTGCAAGACTTCCTCCAAATTGTCAGTATTATTTTTCCGATTCATTCTTTGCCATGTGCTTGGAGAGAACCAATGAGTTCATCAATCGAAAGTTCTGACGAATCTTTCGATTCTTCGATTGTGACGATGACGTAATCAAATTTACATGTAAGCGAACATAAAAGTTTTTCCATTACTCGAACATCGATTAGAGTTTCACCATTTCTTTTCATTTCATTAGCCACCGTTTTTAAACGAGTGATATAATCACCAAAATTTTCTGAGCTTTGCATTTTTAGCATCTCGAACTCAGCTTTGAGTGATTGAAGACATAACTTTTTAGCTTTTTTGTCTCTTTGGGAAGATTTCTGCATAATCTCCCATATTTCCTTTGAAGTCTTTGCATATGAGATTTTCTCGAATGTGGGTTTGTCAACACCTTGAAAGATAAAGAACAACGTCTTTTTGTCTTTCTTTCGATTGTTTTCAATGTCTTTTTTTCAGCATCTGATAAGGCTGCTTCGGCAGCTGCATCTACGAGCTCAATATATCCATCTTCAGCAATGTCCCATAAATCATGAGAACTAAACATCATCCTCAGCTGGATGCTCCAATTCTCATAATTTGTCTTTGTCAATTTTGAAACTTGAGGCTGAATCAAGTTGGCTATTACCTCACCAATTTACAAAAAAACAAACCTTAGCTCTGATACCACTTGTTGGAAGCTTGGTGGGCTCTAAATAGAATCTGGAAAATATTTAGAAGAAAAAAGGTCCTTCTCTTTCAAGAGCTACGACTCTATTTTTTCTTTCCTCACATGTTGCACACTCCTTCTTTTTCACGCAATATGCTGTTGCACCTTTTTTTTATTTCACTTCATTCACTTAAGGTACAAGAGATGGGAACTAGCCTTTATTTAGGCATGCTAAACCGACATTGGACAATTAGTAATAAAGGGGAATGACAAGTGTCCCATATGTGTCCTAAATATAGGAACTTTGACATTTACAATTCTAAACTATTAAGCAACTATTTGGAGTCTTGCACGTTGATCTCCAAATGTCCAAAAAAGAGAGTTTGCTTTCTAACATAGGAGCCCCTTCCTATGTTACCCAAAATGCGCTCACAATTATTTCCAACTACATTATGTGCAATTATTATGGTTCAATTCATTGGGACTCATTCAATAATATAAAGAGTGCACAAGATCTTAGATTATATACTAAAATCTTGTTACAAATTCCTACATTAGGTTATTGTGTGAACATTTAGAAATGTATGCTAATTTTAGTTTTCCTGCTATCACTTTGTAACTTAGGTAATACTCCAGTTTGATGGATTGCAATTATAGCACCTGAAAAAGAGAACTCTAAAGAATGATGAAGGGATTTTATTGTATATGGAGTTCCATATTATCACTTAACCTAACACTAGCTAACCACACTTCCTTACTTGCTTGACAACCCTTTAGCCTTGATTATACCTAGATAAAAAAATAGTTTATACTAGCAAATGTTTGCTATTACATCTGCCAATAGCTTTTTCTGGTAGTTCTTGAAATGATTTTCCATGAGTGTGACAACCTTTGGTAGAACCTTAATGAAAATAGTTGGTTGCTATTAATACTTTAAGTTAGTTGGTTTTCTAAGTTTCATATGAGAAGGTGTTGTATTATACTTGTTCACATGTTGAGTTATTTGGACATCATATTTCTATAAGTTGACAAAAGAAATTTGAATGATTGTTTCTACGACATTAAGAGTAGAACAAAAAGATTGGATTAAGAGGACTTAATCATGAATAAATGGAAATGATAAAGACTAAAAATTTGTTTGTGGGGTTAAAATGTGGGGGTGAAACAAATAATTATCTGAAAAAGAACTTGGTACAAATTTGAAACCCAAAATTTTTGATCCCTTACTCTTTCTCTTTTCTTGGGTACTAAAAATCCATAAGCAATGATGTGATTTAGAAGACCTAAAGACAAGATGTTTACGATGCCATATTATAGGTTAAATGTATTTATGTTCCATATTTTAATTGTCTATGTTATAATGTTTTTTTCTCTCAAAATGTTGAGTTTGAATGCTTTGATGAAATTCCTACAACTATTTGAGTTATATTTTAATCTCTTTCATCTGTTTGCACTAGTTTTGGCAAAGGGAGGCAGCTAGCTTGAGAAAGGAATTGCAACACTTGCAAGAAACTCATAGGTAGAGTGGAAGACTAAATCTTTTAACACATAGCTATTGACATAAGAGTATGCGTAATTCACATGTTAACTTATTTATTAACTTGAGTCCATTTGCTTGCTTCTCACTTTTGCCAAAATTATCTCCTAAGGATGCTTCAACCTAACCAAATATATAACAACAAACTTGTGTTTTGTGACTATTGGAAAATCTCCTTCTCATGCATATAATAACATACTTTCTAAAATTGACTCTTGCATTCAAATAACTGAAAAGGAATATGCAATAAAATAAAACATCTGAATCATCTATGTGGTTAGCACTAACTATGAATAGGTAGTTATTTCCAAAATAGGTTGTCATAATAGGAATTTGATTATAAAAAGATGTTTGCATAGCTAAGCATTTTATAATTAATAGCAATGGGTGCGAGGATGGTTTCATCAAAAATATTAGTTGTTACAAACCTAGACCTTCATATATGTAACTGGCTTCTAAATTCACCACCACTTATCTTGTTGGAAACTTGATCTCGGGAGGTAGGGAGGATAATATACCAATGAACTGGTCATTTCGATCTCATTTTGCTAGCTTGTAGAAAGGAAGGGTTTAAAATGTGAGAATGGCATCAAAGTAATTTTATAATGATTATTACTTGAAAGGAAGCATCATAACAAGTCCTACAAAAGAACCATGGTCGATACCAGAAAATTCTTTAACAATTATAAAGTGGGGATAATACACTAGCAAACTAATCATTTTGATCTTGTCATCGATAACTTATGTCAAGGAAGGGCTTAAAATGTGAGGATAGTCTCAAAGTAATTATATAGTGATTATTACCTTAGAAAGAAAGGATTGTAACAAATCCTATAAAAGAACCATGGTTGAGACTAGAAAAATCTTTAACATTCATAGGGTGGGGATAATATACCAACAAACTGATCATTTTGATCTCATCATTGCTAGCTTTTGTAAAGGATGGGTGTAAAGGAAGGGCTTAAAATGTGAGAATAGGATCAAAGTAATTGTATAATGATTATTACCTTAGAAGGGAAGGATTATAACAAGTCCTACGAAATGTCCATGGTCGAGACTGTCAAAATAGGTTTTCAACGTACATATTTCATTACAAGTCGTATATTTATACAAGTTGTGAAAAGAAAAAATTAGGGCATAAATAATGTCTATAACTATACAAGGTAATAATATGATTCTTTACGATCGTAAGAATCTTTTGGATATACTATATCTGCTCTTTCTTTAGCTAGGTTTACAGTTCACTCTAACACTCTCCATCAAGTTGATGAACAAACATCTTGAATGCCCAACTTGACGAGTGAGTTGCAGAAATCTTTTCATGACAGAGCTTTTGTAAGAACTTCTGCTAGTTGATCCTCAGATTTTACAAAAAGGAACCTTATTATTTTGTCTTCAAGGTTCTATTTGATGAAGTGTCCATTCACTTCAACATGCTTGGTCTGATCGTGTTGGATTGGATTTTGAAAAATGTCAATAGCTGCCTTGTTATCACAAAATAAGTTCATCTCAGAGTTGGGAGGGAAACCTATTTCTGTAAGTAACCTCTTGAGCCATAAATGTTCACAGAGGCCCTTGGCCATTCCTCGAAACTCAGCTTCAGCACTGGACAATGCCACCACCTTTTGTTTCTTACTTTTCTATGTGACAAGATTGCCTCCTACAAAAGTGAAATAACCTGAAGTAGATTTTCTATCCGAGACATTTCCTGCCCAATCTGCATCTATGTATCCCTCAACATCCAAGTGATTGTTTCTTGAAAATAATATTCCTTTCTTAGGAAATGATTTCAAATACCGAAGAATACGACTTACTACATCCGTATGATGTTCACTAGGACAATGCATGAATTGGCTTACTAGACTTACAATGTAGGCAATGTCTAGACACGTATGTGATAGATAGATGAGCCTTCCAACTAATCTATGATACCTCTCCTTACTGGTTGGCACTTGATCTGTGTATTCTCCGAGCTTATGGTTCTTAATAATTGGAGTATCTGCTGGTTTACAATCCAATGGCCCTACCTCTGATAGTAAGTCCAGGATATACTTTCTTTAAGAAAGGAATATGCCATGCTTCGACTTTACCACTTCAATTCCTGGAAAGTATTTGAGTCCTCCAAGATTTTTTTAATTTCAAATTCAGTTCTAACCGGTCTTGAAGTCACGAAATCTCATCTTCGTCATCTCCTATAATAATCATATCATTAACATATATGATTAAAGTAGTTACTCTCCCTTATTTTTGTTTCAAGAACAAAGTGTGATCAGAGTTTATCTGTTGGAAACCATACTTCCTCATGACTGAGCTAAATCGACCAAACCAAGCATGAGGAGATTGTTTCAGACCATAAAGAGCTCGTTATAGCTTGCATACCACCTAAACCTTTGAGTTTGCTGTGTATCCTGGTGGAATGTCCATGTAAACTTGTTCCTCAAGGTCACCATGAAGGAACGCATTCTTTACATCAAATTGGTGGAGTGGCCAGTCCAGGTTTGCTACTAGAGAAAGCAAGACTTTGATAGTGTTCAATTTTGCTACCAGCAAGAAAGTCTCTTGATAATCAATACCAAGTGTTTGTGTGTACCCTTTTGCCACAAATCAAGCCTTGTACCTTTCAACAGATCCATCAGAATTGTGTTTAATAGAAAACACACATTTACATCCAACTGTTTTCTTCCCTTTTGGCAATGAAACTAACGACCAGGTTCCTATCTTCTGTAGAGCACGCATTTCTTCTTCAATTTCCTTTATCCACCTTAGATCTTTTTATAGCTTCTTCTACTCAGTTTGGAATATGACATGAAGATAGAGAACATGCAAATGCTTTCAAAGGTTCTGGCATATTTTGAGTGCTTACATAGTTAGCTATTGGGTAGTTTGATCCTTTCACTCTAAAGTCTGGTGAGTATCTCCTCGGTGGCTTTCCTTAGTTATGTCTGAAAGGTAACAGATAGCTAGTAGCATCATCTAGATCATTAGTGTATAGTGGTGTAATAGGAGAGCTTATCTTAGGTTCATTCTCAGGAGTAGGGCCTTCAGGTGCTAAAGAGGAGGGGAGTTTATCTTCAGGGTTTGTTTCCGCTTCCATAGAGCTCGAAGGTACTTCAAAATCACCATCAACTATGCCAACTGTCTTGCCATTCCTACTACCATTACCATCTAATATTGGATTTGTCGAATTTTCCTCAAACATTGGCCAATCCAAATTTATCGATTTCACCTCTTCTCTTCTAATCTCCCCCTGAAGAGTGGAATTGGATACTTGTGAAGGAAAGAAAGTATTTGACTCCACAAAAGTTGCATCCATAGTGACATAAGTGTAGTTTTCCATATCATTGGTAACCTTTTTTATAAGAGGCATAGCTTATAAACATGCATCGAATGGCATAAGGATCCAGTTTAGTACGTTGATTTTTGTGGAGATGTACAAACACAACACAACGAAGCACCCGAGGAGGAACCAGAAGAGCACTAGGTAGAGAAACATGGTCAGACAGTGCATTTAAAGGAGTTTTAAAATTCAATACTTTAGATGGCATTCGGCTAAGCAAACACATTGTCGTAGTTACTACATCATCCCAATACTTGCTAGGCACATTTGTCTCAATTAACAAAGCTCGAGGAGTTTCTAGGATATGTCAATTTTTCTTTTGGCAATGCCATTTTGTTAAGGAGTCTGAGAGCATGAGGTCTTATGTAGAAGACCAAAGTTTTTGAAGTAAGTTTGAAACTTGAGATTGACATATTCCATACCATTATCAGAATGAAGAATCTAAAGTTTAGCACTGAATTGAGTCTAGATCATCACATGAAAGGTCTAGAAAACACTAAACATATCATCCTTATGCTTTAATAAATATAGCCATGTCATTTTAGTGCAATCATCTACAAATGTGACAAACCAACGAATACCAGAATTAGTGTTAATGGGAGAAGGCCCCCACACATTAGAATGAACTAACGCAAATGGTGTATCACATTTATTCATGCTTAAATGATAAGGCACTCAGTGACTCTTAGCCGAGATATAAGTATCACACTTAATGTCTGAGATTAATAGGTTTGAAAACAGATTTGGGAACACGTGTTTCATATAACCAAATGATGGGTGTCCTAACCGGCGGTGCCATAATAGGATTTGCTTCTCTTTGTCATTAGTTACTGAGACCATAACATTTTCTTTCCTTTGAGTGAAGTCATCCACATAGTTGTCATGAGTTACTAAGACCATAACATTTTCATACCTCTTCTAGGCTGAGTTGTCACAAAAAAATCATTTGAATCATATGTTATATGATCCGTTGCTCTAGAGTCAATTACCCATTCTCTAAAATCAACAACATTAGGGCTAAGAAGTGCTTGACCACAATTACCTTAGTCATTTGATGTGTCATTCGGGAATTCTGTATGTGGATTCAAGCATAGTTTAGGTTCAGTAGTTACCAAAGCAGCTTTACCAACGTTTCCACTTGCTTCTCATTACTTACGTGCTTTGACCTCATTCTACCACTCTGGATACTCGTGTAACTTAAAGCAAGTATCATGAGTATGTTTTGCATTGCCATAATGAGTACATCCTCCTCCTTTTGCCTAAACCTTACCCTTAGGTGTCTGTTGCTTTCCTGTTTTAAGAGAGAGAGTTCTTGGCTTTGAGTTTGTTGGTTTATTGTCCCAGTCTGCCTTTAGACATCATAGCAGCACTTGGCAAAACTTCTGTACCAGATATCATTACTGCTTGTTTGATGTCCTCTCATCGAACATGAGCGTATGCTTGCTCAACCATTGGGAAAGGAATCATTTGGAGCACATCACTTCTAATTTTATCAAGCCTATCATCCAACCCATCGAGGAATATATACACTTGATCTTCTTGCACGAGAGAATTATATTTTTGAATATCCACCACACACTCCATTGGATTTGGACGTCTGAAATCAATCTCTCTCTATAAACCTTACAGTTCATTATAATATTTTTCGATGGATCCTCCAGCTTGCTTCATTCTTGTCACTCGTCGTCGCAAGTCATACATCTGAGATGTGTCGCTGCCATCAAAGTAGGTTGTAGCAATAGAATTCCATACTCCTTTTGCTGTTAGGAAGCGTATAAAGTTGCTAATCAGAGATGGGTCTATTGAGTTGACCAACCATCTCCCTTCACAATTGCGTCCTTTATCCTCCACTTCCTGAAGGTTGGGTCTGTCAGTCCTGGTTGTAGAGTTTCTCCATTGATATATCTCAGTTCGTCTTTTCCTGAGATATACATCTGGACAATCTAGGACCATAAGGCATAGTTGGTACTATCCAACATAATGCCAATCTGTAAATGAGAGGAGTTGTGGCTAGTCGTGGCTTTTGTGTTTTGGTTTTTAGTCAAGGCTTCTGTCATTCTTGTGGTCAAGTTTTCTATGGCAGCATCTGATCTGGTACTGCTCTCATCTGCAATATTAATTAGTCGGTTGCACCATTATTTCTGGTTGATCTAGCGGCGGTAGCGAAGGTCCTAGGAACTAAGCTCTAATACCATGTCAAAATAGGTTTTCAATGTACATATTTCATTACAAGTCGTATATTTATACAAGTTGTGAAAAGAAAAAATTAGGGCCTAAATAATGTTTGTAACTATACAAGGCAATAATATGATTCTTTACAATCGTAAGAATCTCTTGGATATGCTATATCCACTCTTTCCTTAGCTAGGTTTACAGCTCACTCCAACAAAGACTAGAAAAATCGTTAACAATCATAGATTGGGGATAATATGCCAACAAACTGATCATTTTGATCTCATCATTGCTAGCTTATGTAAAGGAAGGGTGTAAAGGAAGGGCTTAAAATGTGAGAATAAAATCAAAGTAATTGTATAATGATTATTACCTTAAAGTCAAGGATTATAACAAGTCATACGAAAGAAAGATGGTCAAGACTAGAAAAATCTTGAAAAGTCATAATGTAACTTTGTCAACTATAAGTATAGGTTATCATGCATTAGAACGTAGGAATGTAGTTCAGGATCTCAATGACTTGTTACGGTTTGCACAAAGACAACCTCAATTATTTTCAATACAATGTTTATCTTATTAGAGAACTCTAATGCCTCTAATAGACATTGTAGCGAAAAGGTGATTTGATTAATATTTCACAATGTAATCCATCAATGTGTTATGTGATATCTTAGGTAAATTAGGTGTTAAAGGTAAAGTATGGGAGTTTCTGTAGTTTACATGTTGGGAGTTTGGTTTTCAAATTAACTTTGGCTAACTTCGAGGATATCCTTGTCACAAGATTATTCCAACATCTGTAGAGCACCTTTCTATCATACAAGCAAATCTGTAACTTTAGAATATAATTAAGTTGATAATGACTGTATTCTCATAACAGCCTTTCTACTAATTAGGAGTAATATTGTGTATTATTCGACCTCCTCAAATCTTACATGTCAACATGATTTCTACTGAATGTTGCTATTATTGTCGCCATAATAAGGCATGATGATTATGATACATAACTTTCCTAACACTATCCGGTGGCATTCCATAGCACTTGATGAAGATTTTAACACACTCCTTACAAATCTATATAGACCATTGATGAAACTTATCCTATCCTATTACATCCAACCCTATATCCTATCTGCAAATCTATGCATTTCAGATGTAAAGCCTACAAAGCATTTACCTAAAAAAATTTTGTAAAGGAAACTAATGGGAGAAGAGCTCTCTGGTTTGAGCATCAAGGATCTACAAAGCCTGGAAAGCCAATTGGAGATGAGTTTGAAAGGTGTCCGAGCTAGAAAGGTATGACAGCTTTGCTGGTACTGCGACCTTGGTTCCCTACAGAATTATGTGCAGCAACTGACTTTCTTTCCTTTTTCTTGTTTTTCTTTTACAGGAACATAATTTATCTGAAGAAATTAAAGAATTGAACCGAAAGGTTTCCCCTTCAACATATTCCACACACCCACATAAAATTTTCAAGTCATCTGACTTTTGCGGAGTTGAATGCAGGGAAATCTATTTTATCTAGAAAATCTAGAACTACGTAAGCAGGTAGACATCATCCATCAAGAAAATGCAGAGTTGCGTAAGAAGGTAACGGTCTAGACAGATGAATTATCAAATAAATATTTCAGATTCCTGACCTATGTAACTTATATTCACAACTAGAAGATAAGACCCAATTACAGCCAAGTGGACACAGTTGGCCTAAGTCACATCAGGAACATGTATAGCTGCATCTAGGATGTCATGACTCTCTCTTTACATCTGACAAAGTGAATTAAGTTTTATCTCATATGCCTAAACAGAGTTTTTGATCCCAGGTATCTGGAGAGAAGGATCTGGGTGCAGCAAATGCTAGTCCTCACCCTTCATACACCCTAGGTAACAAGTATGATCTGCATCTCCCAATTAACCTCGAGCTGAGCCAGCCACAACCCCAAGACAATGGAGCAACACTACGACCATGGAAACTAGGGTAAGTTGGTGAGAAATGCGGGATTTGAGTGCAAAAATGATTTTTTAATATGTCTTAAGAATGTTCTGTGACAGATTACAACTGCAATAGAGCGGATGAGTTGTCCATGTACATTGGTAGTCATGCTACACAGTTTAAAGGCCAAGCTCATATCTATGGGATTTTTCATCAGCTACTAGCTAGGACTACCTTCAACAACAGGGTCATTGCATTTGGCATGGCAATAATTGGAAACCCCAGTATGAGCTAGGTGCTTTCATGTTCCATATCCTAAAAGAAAAGGAAGGTGCCAAATGTAACTTTAAATATTGTTATATTTTTGAAATCGCGCGAATTGGTTTGGAGCTCAAAAAATAAATGTTTTTAGTGAAGATTTATTGGAATATTAAACAGAAACATTTAAGTTCGATGCTAATGTTCCAGTAGCACTATACATTCTTTGATTCATCGAAGAGTTTACAATGAACTAGGTACGATAAGACAAGCAAATCAACTCAGTTGAACCACAATACATGAGAACTGCTTATTTTCAATTTGAGAAGTCTATTTATACATGAATATAAGGTGGCATCATGACAGCACTTTTCTCTGTACCTAGCATGATGATAATAGTAGCATGTCACTAATAATTTCTGTACTGAACACAATAAACCAACATGCTTTTGTTCATTTCAATTTAAAACTTAGAAGTTGCTTATACCACCACGGTTCATATCACCTTGAAACATTTCATTACTTATCCAAGTGGTGAAGAGAGAAGCTTTGTAAATTTATCATATGCACAAAACTAAACCTGCTCAGCTTCCTTAACAGAAAAAGAAACTTTATAGGAATTCAGAGGCTAAGATTAAATATAAAATCAAATGTTTTTAGCTTATATCACGTAGGGTATGTGTATTTCGTTTGGAAGAAACAAGTGCATTAAGAACAGATGCAAATCAGTGCAGAATAAGAAAGGACACCAAAAGTATATCCTATCCAAGTATATGCAGCAGTGATGCCAGACAGAAACAATTATTTAGATCTTAGCACTATTTCCATTTTCATTATTCATCATTGCCAGGACCAGAAAAGAACTTCACAAATGAATTCTATGCAGAAAGGGCACTCCAGCATACTCAGTGGACAAAGGTTGGTAAGTAAAGTTCTGCACCATTCAACATTTCTTTATTTCATGGGGGGCGACGCTTGTCTTGTGAATGCTAGAGGTAAGCAGACAATGTAATGAGAACAAAAGGCACTTCCACCTTGCTGTTCCTCAATAAGGCTTCAATTTTATTGTATCTGTCGAACGCAAGAATATTTACTCAAAATTTGCGTCCCAATGTCAAGCTTGCAGTGGAAACATATAATTCTCATGTATCTAGCTGTATATAAGAAATGTGGTTCACTACTTGTTCTTCCCGTGAACAAGCAATATAGTTGGTCATCTCAAGTCCTTATAACATGGAATTTAAATTACTTTGCATGAAAACTCTGTAATAAGGCAGTTTTACATTCTTCATTTTCCATTTCAGAGGTCAATTATTCATGAGATACTATAATTTCAACAAATGTTATGTAGGCATAGCGACGGAAATATCAATTGTGACAGAGAAATTTGGTAACTAAAAAAGTAAATAACTGCATCCACCTTTGCATAAACATGTAGACACTTTTGTACTAATAGCTCAAACTCATGGCCCACTTTGTGTGCACGCTCTAATCTGTACTGCATTAAAGAAGCAGTTGTCACTGAGGTGGAAGCACTTTACCAGAAGAAATTTCCCCAAGCAAATGCATTATGGAGATAACAACACATCGACGCAAATTACACTTTGTCAAAGTTTTGGTATTTGGATACCATTACATTAATATATGATCTAATATGGGGGCTTCAACCAACATTTTAAGTTTTTTCGCTGAGTGGTTTCTTGGCATGTACCATATCAAGATAAATCAATTCTATCTAATAAAGGTTAAAAAAATAAGGATTTTCAACCTAACTTTCTAAAATATCCTTGATATTTTTCTTACATTAACCTTAGCCCATACTCTTCTTTGGCATCTACAATTTAATCCTTAACTTTTTATAATTAGATCATATCAGGTTTAAAAGTTAAGTTGATTACCATGTTAGTGACATTTGATTGATTTATATATGAAATTCATACTACATGTGTTTTATTATTATTTTTTGACTGAAGTCTAAGAGAAAGTTTATTTTTTAAAATTGAAAATCAGAAGATTTTTTCAAGAATTTTAAAGATTATAGAATTTAAAAAAATTAAACTGATAAGGAAAGTTTATATCTTACTCAAATACACCAAAAGTAATAAAATACTTCAGAAAAAGCAAAATAATGAACTTCTTGTATTTCTCAAGCTCCATTGTTCCTACCTATTGAACACATTGAACTTAATATATTACATAACTGCTACAATCTAGCGTAACTATATATAAAGTGATCTAAATATAGGGAATTCAATAACAGAGATAATACAGAAGCTGTCAAACCTCTTAAACCCTAGGAACCTAGATGTATAGATTCGTGTCCTATCCTTAGGGCTATGTATATACGAGGTATGGAAATAGAGGAACCTCAGATGATTTTGTGGAAATCAATTACCTAAAGAGGTTCTTGCATTAGATTTAATTCGAGAACTTAGAGAGCTCATTCTTCTGAAACAACTTAATCAAGCATGTAACAGGAGAGTTCGAGCTTCTCTGAATGTGTAAAAAGTTAAAGGAGATAATACAAGAGCATGCAAGGGCAAAATAGATGAATAGAAGGGAAGTATGGGAGTAGAAATAGGTTCAGGGAGATGCAACAGTAGGAAGAAAACACAGATAAAAAATATAAAGCATGGTACTGATAAGTGATTCGTCTCCTTGCTCCTTGAGAAAGGCAATATCAGCGACAGAGAGAATCTCACTAGACAAACCTAGTCTATGGAAAGACGTTAATAAGTAGATGAAGAAGACGTAAAGAAGGAAGATTCAAACACAGGAGTCTCACCTATGACGTTTGGTAGAGGGAGGAAACATCATCGCCATTGAAAAAAACAACCCTAATTGGGGAAGAGGATGGAGAGCGAGATGAAGAGGATCAAGGAATTTTCCTCTTTAATCCAAAACATTCATCAAAATACAAAAGATGTCATATAGCAAGAGAAAGGAGCTAGAAGCGAAGTTGTTCTTCGTTAAGAATAGGGTTACTATTTGTAGTTGTGGCTTTTGACATAGGAGTATAAGTCCTTAAGTTGTAAAACTTCTCTAATACTCTCCTTCAATATATTACTTCATTTAATTTTTCAAAAAAATATATAAAGTTTTTTAATTAGAAGTTTTCTGGAAGCAACTTACATTACCATAATACAGTGAAACAAAACTATTTAAATGTATGATCTTAAATAGCTAGAGCATAATTTATTAAGTTCAAGTATAGTTAAAATATCCATGCTAAATGTTGTCAAATGATTGGCTTTGATGGAATTATTAACCTTCAACCACTGATTCATTCCATAACCTAATTAAAAAAATCAACATGAAAAATTAGAACAAAATTGTCATGAGTCTTATGTTTAATTTTCCTTTAAACATCATCTATAAGTTTTTCACAATACTTCTTTCATAATTTACAAGTTTTTTATGATTTGAACCTATTAACTTTTATCTTTGCTTCCTAAACAAAAATATGTAAGCTTAATTAAATGTCAAAAAGATCCACACATAACTTGAAAAACTTAGAATATATTAGTAATTATTACTTGTGCCTATATCTATTTTAACTTTTAAGCGTTGTCAATAGTTCTTGTAAAAAAATGGTATTTATTTTCTCACACATATATTTTCTTGAAGCAAAAAACAAGATATATACAAGAAGGTATGTTAAGATATTTTTTTAGGTTGTACAATATCTACTACTAAAAAACATGATTGACCTTTGAATTAAGGGATTTCCTACAAGTAAGATTTTTATATTAAGCTCATCTAATGATTCATGCCAACATTTCCCCCTAAATTAGTGTATAGACATCACTAATGCCCAACTTGACAAGGGGGTCATAGAAGATTTTACTGGAAATAACTGTTATAAGTTTGTTTGTCAATTGATTTTTTGACCTAGCAAATGAAAATTAAATGATTTTTTCATCTAAATTTTATTTGATGTAATATCAATTCACCTCCATATGTTTGATATGATCATGGTTAACTAGGTTGTGTGATATATCAACGGTAGCCTTTGTATCACAAAACAAACTCATTACAGAACAAACCCACATCTATTATCAATTATCTAAGTTAACGGAGTTTATAGAGTCCTTTTGTTTTACCTCTAAACTCAACCTCAACACTAGATAAAGCCATCATTTCCTGCTTCTCTCTTTTCTATGTAATTAAAATTTCTCCCACAAATGTAAAGAAGCTTAAAGTAGATTTTCTATCTAAAATATTCCATGTTTAGTTTGCATATGTGTACTCTTCAATTACCTTAGAAATCTCCTCCTCCTCATCCCTTATAATTACCATGTCTTCCTCATAAGCTATTAGAGCTGTCACTTTGCCCTCATGGTGTTTTAAAAAGAAAGATTAGAATTAGTTGGTGATATCCATCCTTTTTCATAACTAAATTAAAATGACTAAACCATGTCCAAGGTGACTGTTTCAACTCATAATATGCTTACTTCAATTTACAAACAACCTTGAAAGACTTCTTATTTATCTTCCCAATTAGCAACCAAATCCTTTAATATCAGACAAACCTATAGATATCTTAAGAAGCAATGAGGACTACTCCAATTCTACTTGCATTAAGGCACTTAAGCCTTCTATAACAATCATTCCTTAGTTTAATATTGTCTGGAAAGCTTTCTTGAATCCTAAGGCCTCCTTCATAACTTGGCTAGCAACTAGGGGAAGATTAAAGACTAAAGATATGATTATTGGATCCAATGACACTCTTTATAAACTATGTAGCATTGAAGAAGAAAGTATTGCCCATGTAACTTCAAACGTGAATACACTACCTCAATATGGGCTAGTATTCAACATGCCTTAAATCAATTTTGTCATGAAGTAGATTGGAACAAAATTTTGGAATGGGTTGAAGCAAAGCACCTCTCTATAGGGAAAGATAGAATATGTTTAAATCTTTGTTTTAATTATGCAATATATGCAATTTGAAGGGAAAGAAACCAAAGAATTCATCACAATACCAAACTTGATAAGCATACTCTAATTCACAAGCTGCAATGCTGGATAAAGGAAACTCTGGTAGCCCATCAAGTTGCTGATCACCTAAGCATTCACCTCAGAAGGCAATGGAACCTTTAGTTCCATAGTTTTTTCCTAGGAAAATAGTTATGTTGTCATATTATCTTTTGTCTGAAACAATTGTGCAATATCCCTTTATGATGATTTTCATGGCTATTAGTGAATTCTTTATTTAAATTAAAAAAATGGTGTTTATTTTCTCACACTTCTACATTTTTATAAAGCACAAGAATGTATGTTAAAAGGTTGTTTTTAGGTTGTATACTATCTATGACTAAAATGTATGATTGACCTTTGAATTAAGGGATTTCCTACATTTATGATTTCTATATTAAACTCTTCTAGTGACTAATGCCAACAGTTATATATAAAAGAAATAAGGCAAAACCATTATACCATACAAGCTATTCTCAAGAAGTATGTAAATTGTTGCAATAAAAAATTTATTGGTATAATCATGAACATAAGCTGTTTTAGAAAAGTAATCAAATACAACATAAAAGTTTGAAAATAAAATATTGGAATGGCCATCCTCAACATATTGCAACAATACCTAAGTTATGCATTAAAATTGCCATTAGTTGCAAGATAAATAGAACTGTACCTATCTTCAAGCATAATAAATACAGCGATGAAAACGTACATAGAGGTGTTAGGATGTCAAGTGTAAGTAGAAATCCTACATTGGAAAGAAATGGAATTAGTGAAGGACGCATAAGTGGAAAAGACCCATAAACCTAATGTCTTAAGGTTTTGGGTTGAAGTGTGGTGTTAAAGCCCACAAGTATGTTTCATCACTAGGCCCATGATATAGATCTCCTATGAAAATGGGCTCCCTAGTTTTAACAAGTGGTATCAGAGCCGATGGTTTGGTAAGGGACTAGTATGAAGATGGTAGTCGGATCTCATGGTTGCTTCCCCACGGAGAAGAGCAAGGTGAGCCCAAACCAGTACAGTAGAAGGGCTCTTGGTAACGCCATATGCTCGAGCTGTTAAGCAAAAAGGCTTTTGTTCAAGGGGGAGTCCAAGTCTAATGTGAAAATTTACACTTAAGGGGCAGATTGTTAGGATGTTAAGTGTGAGTAGAAATCCCACATTGGAAAGAGATGGAACTAGTGAAAGACATATAAATAGAAAGGACCTATAAACCTAATGCTTTAAAATTTTAGGTTGAAGTGTGGTGTTAAAGCCTACAAATATATTTCAACACTAGGCCCATGATATAGATCTCCCATGAAATTAGGCTCCTCAATTCCGATAAGAGGAATGATAAAGTAATCTCCATTTAGATTTTTTCCGAAGAGATAAATTGCAAACTTACATCCATTAAAGTACTCAAACAAATTTTGGTCCAGTTAGATCTCAAGTTACGAAGTGGTGTCTAGCACCATGAAAAAATTATAGATTTGTTTTGTCAAAATAGCTTTGAAGAGTTATTTGGTTAATTTTAACGGCAGTTAGTGAAATAGCTACTTATTGAGAACTCTTTTTTCTTTTCTTCAGTTAAAGAACATATAAACAGCTCTTATCTTGTAGCATTGTAGTTGCACGTTGATCAACCTTGAAATTGAAATTCCAGTCATGCAAATGAAATGCACAGCATCAAGCAATCAACCAAATTTGCAAGTCATGAGCAATTTCTAAGAAAAAGATAAAGAGTGAAATGATAGGGATTCCTATAACCTTATAAAAGAAGGATGTCCAAACAAAAAATACCGTCTGCACCTGCAGAAGAAGATTGCAAAATCAAAGAGAACCATACCAGCATTACTCTAGGGTAACATTAGGAAATACAATAGGATATATATTAATGGATACATTTTAGCATTCAGTAGATAACGAATACATAGACATTACTACCTCCATTTTCAGACATTGTGAATCAACTATAACACAAAATAGAGCTGGCAAACCATTTTCACTTCCTCTTCCGTCTTGACTTTTTTAACCTAGTCAAGAAAAACCTGAAATACACCAACAATTGAAGCCCAAACCTTCCAACGTCATCGAATTTCATAAAGCAAAAACATAAAACACCCACTTAACGTAACTAAATATAGACCATTAAGTGTTTACCTAACTGTGCATCTACCACCGTGTTTCAACACTTCAAAATACGTCGTTGTAGCTACCAACAGAAACCAAAGCGTCATAGTTATAAAAGCATCTTCAAATCAATCCACGGGGCTACCCTACGAAAAATAAAACAAACATGAACCAAAATCCCAAGAGAGCGTGGAAAGCAATAAAGCACCAAAGATATAGATAGTGAACAAAAGCACTAGAAAACATATGGTCAATGAAGATACAAGAGGGGAGTCGAAGGGAAGGGAGCTACTGGGGTCGGTAAGACGAAGAGAAAAAAAATAGGGCAAAAGGGTGTCATAGAGGAGAGAGAGGAAAATATCTGATCCAACTTCCTCGATTATTGGGAGTTTAACTAATTTTTCTTATGCAAATTGCAACAGGTGTATGAATTTTGTCGTAACTATAAACACTTAACACGTGTCTCCTTCTGACAAGATTGCATTAGTTAAAGCTGTCTTAGTACGGTCTCTTTCTTTAAGCTTTAAAAAGATTTAATCAATCTGTCGTTGTTTCAACTTTTTATAACTCTCAGAAACTATGAACTGAACGTAGCTTTTTATTCAAGGTGAAAAGAAATTAACTGCCTTGCATTAATGGAGAAGAAAGAAGCCGGCGGAGCTGGAGGGTGTTGCGCTCTACACGATTACCCTTCTTTATCAGGATTCAAATTCTGGTGTGTCTGTTTATTTAAATAATGCCAGGCCTACACGAGCTCTTCTCTATTAAATAATCTTAGGATAGTGACACCTAGTTGCAAAGTTGTGAGTAAGTATTTCTTAATTTTTATTGACTTACCCTAAAGTTAAGCTTGACTTCATTTTGTCCGCCTGAAAGATTGAAGCATAGCGTGCATGGGGTCTCATCTAATTCCAGCTTTTTTCATAACGAGGATGGATGAGTATAATCAGTGGCTTTCAGCTAAAAAGATTAGTTAGTCCTTAATATCTTTGGGGTTCAAACGCGACTTTCTCCATTTCGGATAGGGTTGTAATTGGATATCATATAATTGCTAGTCATATATTGTACTTACCACCAAGCAGCGAAGAGTAGGTTATAAGGAATACTCTCTAGAATACAAATGAAACTTTCACTTGCCATCACGTTCCCATGCATGCGTATAAACTTTTTTTGGATTCCTTTTGTCTGTACAACTTTGGTACCCCGCTAATTCAATTTTCTATTTTCCAGGTCTACTGAGAAGTACAACAAGACTGCCATGAAGGCAACTCCAGCTTCCATTGCTGCCGAAAGAATGTAATTGTACCTCTGCCACCACTTCTTTTGGTAGCGAAAGATGAAGAAATTGAAAATTGTTCCAACTATTATCCATGCATTGTAATTTAGAGTCGTTGCTGCTGGCATCATTGAAGTACCTCCTAGAAGGACCGAGAGGTTAATAAGGGGAAATCCAAGATTGCTTGGGGAATACCTTGTGCAGCAACCATAATATAACTGGTCCTACTGTCCTCCTATGAAGAACCAGTTCACGGCTTGATAGTTCCCAAGAGATCCGAAGATTCTTTTAGGTTCCACCAAACCCGATATGACAGATGCATCAAAGAATACACGGTCACTTGGGCATTTCCAAGGACTTTTACGGGAAGTAATTAATCATCCTGGCATATGTTCTCTATGGAGTTCAATAGCCACCATGCCACTACTAGTTGATAGTTCCAGTGAGCACTGTAATTCCAAAAGGAAGTAATAGTTTCGCAAAATGTCTCATTTGGTTGTAGTGTTTTTAGCACAATCAAAAGTAGAAAAATTAAACGCATAAATATAAATTAACATAAAATTTGTTAACGTAGTTTGACATACTTTGCCAATATCTACAAGGCTCTCACCCAACTTAATACTTTTATTAATGATAATAATTTTATACAAGATTTTATCGAAGCGACTCATTCAACTCTTGTTATTATCTCTCATCTTCATAACCCGTCAAAGTAATTTATGCCTAACATTATGACTGACTCGTGCTAATCTCAATCGAAAATTTTCTCAACAACTACTAATGATAAAGATAATAAATAAACAACTCAAGAGATTAAAATAATAAAAAACATAACAAATACGCTTAAGATAAGAAAGACAACTTCCCTAATAATTTCCATCTTCTTCAACGAAAGATTAGAAAGTTGTCCACAAATAAATATGTTGTAGTCTTTCGATATAGTCACCGTAACATCATATCCACAATACCAGAACAACTAACAGCCACCAAAGATTCAAAGGGAGAGAATATGCATGTAACATCCCATCACCGATGGGAAGGGTAGAATAGTAATTTGGAACGGGTTATGAGTATTTAGAATTGTCTTAGTATGTTCATGCATACTCATACTTGTAAATAGTGACTTTTGCACATGTAAATGCCTGTACATGCATGCATGACATTTTTTCCGGTACTTTTGATCATAAATGTGGCTATCATGAAAAGTGTGAGATTGTGTTTG
>JAOTIZ010000203.1:32800645-32818463 GCA_027123425.1 Erythroxylum panamense
TGAGCTTCGCAGCTCACCCTATTATCTCCCACTCCTCAGGTGCAGAACGAGACGATCGTTGATCTTGCAAGGCATCGAAAACTCCAAGATAGTTAGGAGCTTTGTATTAAGTTAGTACTTTAGCTAGCCCTCCGAGCATATCATCATAGAGCATTTTTATGTATTTTGGATTTAGACTTATTCTGTGTTTTGTATGGTTGAGAATACTTGTTGAATTTCCTTCAGATTGTAATGGTATGAAGCCCCTTGGCTTATGGGGTGTTTAATTCATATTTAGAATGATTGTGCGTCTGATATTATGTGTGCGAAATGCATGTGTGAATCGAATTATGTATGGATGTTGGGATCGGGTCCGACGGTTTAAGCAGCTCGTCGCGGGCGCAGCCCGAGGGGCCACCTCGAGGTTAGGGATCCAGGACCCGGGCCCAATAATTAACATCACTAATAATGATTTTACAGTTTCATAAGTTTTATAAGTTGCTTATTTATTTCTGGTTCAAAATTAAACTCTAACTCATCATCAATACTTTCTTCTTTAAAAATATCCTACATAAATAAATCCATAATATCCATATGATAAATGGATTGAAAATTTTTAGGGAACTTTATTGCCTAAAAATATTGTACTTTACTACCTCTTTATCATACTTAACTGAAAGAGTATCCTTATCCACATCAATTTTTGTCTTGACCATCTTTATAAACAACCTTCCCAATAAAATGGAAGATGAATGTTCAACACTATCTCCATCCATTTTTAAGAAGTAAAAGTCTACTGGAAATACCTAATCATTAATTTAGACTAAAACATCCTCTAGAACACTAATAAGATGCACATAAGAACAATCAGTAGCTAAATAATCACATTTGTTTCTTACAAACAATTCAGATTTAAAGCTCAGTAAATTAAGTATAGCATGACATTAATAGATGCTAAATAATCATATTTGTTTCTTACAAACAATTCAGATTTAAAGCTCAGTAAATTGTGTATAACATGACATTAATAGATGCAACAAAGTCTAGCATTGCAAGCTCAATTTTCTTATCACCAATGACACATAAAAGTGTAAACATAACTGGATCTTTACATTTTTAAATAATTTCTTATTTGTCATAGTGGATGCATTCTTACATAAAATTATTCTCTCTTTATCCTTCAAACTCCTTTATTTATTCATAGTTCTTTAACATTTTATGCATATTTTGTAATTTGCTTGTTGACTTTTATAAGTGATATATTAAATTCCACCTTTCTGAAGGTTTTTAAGATCTCTTTGTCATGTTCCCCTTTTTCTGATTTAACCAACCTACTAGGGAAAGGAGGTACCGTGCATTATTTGATATTGGTGAAGATAAATCATCTTTTACGTTGATTGATTCTTGAGTTGGAGGCTTATCTTTTTTTTTCTCCTTCTTTATGCTTTTCTACCTCCATTGGTAAGAAAGATCCAAATTGAATTTCCTTACCACTTCTTAAAGTCATTGTACTTACATTCTTTTTAGGATTCGCCACCATTTAGGAAGGTAATTTTTATGAGCCTTATGCTTCTAATTTACCAACAAAGGTGGCTAATTGAGTGATATGATTTCCTAGGTTCTGAAGGCTTGCTCTTGTTTCATGTTGAAATTGTTGAGTATTAGTAGCAAGTGCCTTAACAATTTCATCCAAAGACATACCTAAGTTTAAATATTGAGAATGAGCATATGTAGAGGGTTGAGGTTGTCCACTAAAATTTTAAGGTTGATATCTTTGTTACCCTCTTTGATTTCCATAGCTCAAGTCTGGATGATCCCATTATCTTGGATTATAGTGATTGGGATAAGGTTCATATTTTCATTAAGGTTGACCAAGAAATCCTCCTATTGCTCCTTAGAGGGAGTCTTGTTACAATATAGGGTACATATTTGTAGGGTGTATAAAGAATAAGCATATTCCGCACACTCGTGCTGATTGTAATTGTTTTATAGCTATTTGATCAATTAAAACAATTAATTCTAAAATTTTATCCTCAAGGTTCATATTGCTTACCTCATTCACGCACGTAAAAACTCCTTCCATCCTTGTCCCAAACTATTGAGAGTTTCTGGTGATATTTGATATCAACTGTCTTACAGCTTCAGTTTTTTTTTACCAAAGATCCTCTACTAGCTATATCTACCATACTCTTATCTATTGGTAATAATAGCCATTCATAGAAATAATGAATTAAAAGTTAGTCAGGGATTCGATAGTGTGAACAACTCGCACATAACTCCTTAAACCTCTCCTAATATTTGTACAATATTTCTCCGTTTAATTGTCTTATCCCACATGCCTCATTTATGATATTGGCTACTCGTGATGTAGGAAAGAACTTCTTTAGGAACAACCTTTTCATCTCATTCCATGTTGTCACTGAGTCAAAAAGAATATTATATAGTCGATCATTTGCCTTATCTTTTAATGAGAATGGAAAGGCTATGAGATTAATTTATTCTTCAAACACCTCTTGTGGCTTCATTTTAGAGCAAACAACATGAATTTCTTTCAAGTGTTTATGTGGAGCTTCACTTGCATGACTACTAAAAATATGGAGTAAGTGAATCAAACCAGAATTTAATTCAAAATCTACCTCAACATCTACAAATCGTATAGATAAAGGTTATTGATTTAAATTTGCTGCCGCTAACTCTCTCAACATTTTAATGTTAGGATTTCCCATCTTTTCTTGAACTTCTTAGAAATTAGAACCTTCATTAATTGTTAGATTTATTTTAACTTTCACTTTTGAAGGTGAATGATTGCTTCCTTGCTTAGTCTATTTCCTTAAATAGCACAATGTCTCCTCAATTTGTGGGTTATATCTAAGAAGAACAAGTCATTCAAGACATGAGATTAGCAATCAACTATAAAATAATAAAAAGAAACTAAAAAATTAAAATAGTTTCTCGATAATGGAATCAAAATTTTAACCAGCTTATCGAAGTCCTCAAAATTAATTTCAAATCTCTAACTTCTTATAGTAGTTGTGGAACCAAGTTGAATCCTAAGAGAAAAAACTAGTTCATTAATTTCAATTAACAAAACAAGGTAAAGGTTTATGATTAACTAACTAATAAACTAAATTTAACAAGAAATTAAAATAAATCAACTAAGTATAAAAGTGAGAAATTCAATGGTACTTAACTTCTATTCAATGGAAAGATCTTATTTAATTTTAACATTGATCATGGGTCCAAAAATAATAATTTTCACAATTCAAGCAGTTAGTCCAAAATATATTCGGATAGTTGTAATAAGTCTCAAATTTTCCTAAAATAATTTATTCTAACCCAACATTCAAACCAAAACTTACTATCAATTAATTGGGTATGATAGCATTCCAGAACAATTAAATGATATAAGTTTAGTGAAAGAATGTGCTATAAATTAAATAATTAAGATAATAACAACTATTAAACTTAGTTTTCTTGTTTCCTATAAGTTAAATATGCAAATTCATAAATAGCCTATTAGCTACTTGTACCAATCCTTCATGACAACTACAACTAATTGAATTCATGGATAGATATAGAATAATCAATATTAAATTAATTTTTTAGATCAATCAATATTAATTATTAATGAAATATAAGAATACAAAACAAGAAATACTTGAATTAAAACATGTATATAAGTTTAGAATAAAAGCTAACATGGTTACAACTAGAGTTTTGAATCCCCTTGAATAAGAATATTTGGATTTAACCACCTATGACTTTAGTTTTAATATAAAAATATAAAAGAAAGGATGAAAAATTGAGTGAAAACTAAAAAGATATAAAAAGAGAATGATGGAGAAGGTAGTAGACGTGTTTTTGTCTTCTTTTCATACCCAAAACCTAGTCTCCTCCTATCTTGCAAAGATTTCTATCTAAAATGAATCCAAATCCCTACATAATAGGGATAGAAATAAATTTTCTAGCTGAATTCCAACTCTTGAAATAAATTTGACATTAAGTGTGATCTCGTCTTATGCACTATAATAATTAATCACTTTTTTTAAATTTTGTGATTTTGACCAATAATACTCCAATTTGATGCAATCTTCACTTGTCATCTCCTAAAACAAATCAAACATTAATTTTCCTATTTAAGCACCAAAATATAGCCAAACAAAAGAGATAACTCCAATTAATATAACTAAATAACATATCATCAACAACCAAAAATAAATAAATCTCACCACTTCAATCGAAATATCATTACAATATATGATATTGACCTATCTTTAAAATTTTGTCACCAAATTTTTAATAGGGATTAATAACAAAATCATATAATGGATGTACAATTTTTCTTTCTAACTATGTACAAGAAATTTGGTTCACTAGAACTTGGTATCAACTATATTAAACAAAGGTAATTTATAGCCAAAACAAAATATAAATGTAAGAAAAGCAACAAAAGCAAGCAATTGGTTATATATATCATGACAGCAAAGTAAGATCAAGACTTCAATAATTTATTTGGTTACTCTCATTATATTATTTTAAATAATAACCCTTACAACTATTTTAAAAAGATTAATCAAATATCACTAGTGGGATATGATCCCATTTAAATTTAATTGATTTTAAGTCACTTAATATGTTAACTAAGGTTAAATTAGGTAAATAATATTTATATCAATCACATACCATATGAAGGGTTTTAGGTGCTCTTCCTTTCCTTTTTTTTTAATTTCTATTTCACCATCACTTTTTCCTCTCCTCTTTTAGCCTTACTTATTAATCCATCCATATCTACTTTCCTTTTTTGCTAATTCACTTTCCTTAAAACCTAAATAATATTATCACCTCTCTAAACATATTATTTTGTTCTTTTTCAAGATACCTTCTTTCCTCGATTCTTTAACATTTTTAAGAGAAACCTTTTAAATATAGTACCCCCTCCAATGTTACATATTCCGCTTATTACTAACTATGCCTAACTTCTTGTTGCATTCCAACAGAACCACCAACATGGACCTTTCTAGTTTTACTTATCTAGGTTCCTAATTCCTCAAAGCCAAAACTATTCTTTGCAGCTCTCCTAGCTCTTCATCCCTTACTCTAGTTGTGGTTCCCCAAACTAGTCTTATCCTTGACTATAAGCCTATTATAGGTAAGGTCTCTAAAGATGTTCCTTCCTCTTTACTAATTTAGACATGTACTCCTAATCCCATTTAACAATCTCAGGCAAGCAATTCATGACCTAATTGGAAACTAGTGGTAGTAGAAACTAATAAGGTCAAGTTACAATACTATCCTCCAACTGATTTTGAAGGGTCTTTAATTGTAGAACCTCTTGTAGATGTATTTAAAGAGGGGCTAATAGGAAGAATGCAACCTTAGTTACTTCTTTTAAAGAAAATACATGTCTTTTGCCTATCCAAACTTACACAATGCATTCCTAGACGCCTAATACCTAAAGAAATCTTTTTAAATGAGGACTATCTTTTTCTTTTTAACTTCTCCTCTAGAGCTTTAAAGTAATATTGGCCCTTGGCATTATAATGGCATACACATCTTTCTTTAACTTTGGAAACTAGGGATGAAACTTAAAGCTCTTAGGCATAATTAAATACCCCTATAGATTATTATCCATAGTATTCCACTCAAGTATTGATACACTAATGGACACAATCATTTGGCTAGCTACATAGGCATTTCTATCAAATTGGATATGCAAAAAACATCCCTAAAGAGATCCTTTTGTTGAGTCTTGATAATAATAATAATACTCTAGATAAGGATTTTATTAAGGTAACATATTAATGGAGACCTTCCCTTCTAGGAGTAAGGCAAATCTTAGAGGCCAATAGGAAAAAAGTTTATTAAAGGTGACTATAAAGAACTTATGAGATTAAGAGTAAGATGTGTAAAACAATGGTCTAGGGAGCTAAATGGAGAAATCTATTTCAAATGAACTTAGTGAATTATTGAAGGTGGTTGCCAATTAGGATATAGGGAACCAAGCTACACTCTCTCATAAAGCTAGAGATCATACTCCCCCAAGGCCCTAGTACTCATTAAGGAGCATAAGCTTTCATAGATTCAGCTGTAGACTAACTAAATCTCTAAAGAATTAAATGTATGCATACTATCAAAACAAAAACAAATAGAGACTAAATTCTTTTTAATGAATATATCTTTAATAGTGATAAATAGTCTCAATCAGAAGATCCTAATAAACTTATAGAGTTATAGGGATTTAAAAAGGACACAAAGAGAAACTTGAGAAGGAGAAACAAGGTAAAAGGTTTTCAAAATTCAACATAATCTCAATGACAATTCATGCTTGGAATGTCAACATAATTAATTTTCCCAAGCAAGCGCTTTTGCTAAAAAACTATATCAATGAAATAAATCCTAAGATCATTGGCCTTTTCAAAACTAAACTCAAATAAGAGAAGTGTAAGAAGCTTAAACTTTTAGGGAGTCATTGGAATTTTATCTCCAATCATCAATACCACATTAATGTTCAAATAGTAATAGCATTTGATAACAAAAAATCAAGGCTTCAATTCTTGTAAGCTCTAATTAATTTATCTACTCTTATTCTTGAATAAATCAACTTCCTAATCTCCTTTCTTTATGGTTTTAACCATGCCTTTCACAGGAATATGTTAAGGGAGTAGCTTAAAAGAATCCATAATTCATCAAACTCTCTTTGGATCATTTTAAAGGAATTTAATAACATCTTATATAATAATGAGGTAGAGGGTAATATTTGCTTGAAGATTATCCATGGAGACTTCATGGATTATGTAAAGGACACTGAAGTTAATAACCTTCAATTTGAGGGATATTACTGCACATAGAATAGTAAACAAAGAGATAAATAGTTTATTAGAAAGAAACTTGTCAGAGTCTTAATTAGTGGAACTTGATTATTAAATTTTCTTAAAAGTAAAATTATTTTCCTCAATCCATAATTCTCATATCACTATTCTATATTGGTTTAATACCTCTCCTCACAGCTGTCAAGGAAAGCTCCCTTTGTTTTAACAGCTACCTTTTAGAAATGGAAGATTTTGAAAAAGCCTATTATGAAAGGCTTAACTTCATCCTTCCAGGGCAGTAAGGCTTGCATTTGTGTAAGGAAGCTATAAATGGTGAAACAAGAACTCAAGAGATTAAACAAACTAAGATATTGTGGCACTTAAGTGCCTTCATCGGCAATAGAAAGGAATCTAAAGCTCATTTGAGATGAACCATACTAGAATGCAAGAGATCCCATCAAACTAGTGGAAGAGAGGCATGCAATTTTAGACTACTCAAAAGCTAAAGATAGCATTCCGTACAGTGCTTTCTCTACTTTACAAGGTCATTATGGATACCTAATTATCTCTTTTGGTTTAAAATGCCCCACAAATATTTCAAAAAAATGGATAATATCTTTAAGTATCATAATTTCATACATTTTTATGTGGAAGATACTTTCATAGCTAGTAATAATATTTGTCAACATATTATACATGTCAATAAATTTGTAGATTTATGTGAATAACATGGTTTAGTTCTTTATGAGAAAAAAAAACTAAGATATATTAAACTAAATTATAATTTCTTGACATAGAAATAGATGGTAGAGGAGTTAGACTTCAATTTCATATTCTCGAAAAAATTTCACAATTTCCTAATAAATTACTAGATGAAAAACAAGTTCAATTTTTTTAGGAGTATTAAATTATGTTTCTAATTTTAATCAAAACTTAGCCTAAATAAGAATATGTTTTCAAATGCTTTTAAAGAAAAGTCAAAGATTTGAATTTTCACTTTGTTTGATGGAACAGGTAAAACAAATTAAGATTTTGTGTACTACCCTACTGAAACTTTCTTTACAGTATGATGATAATAATTTAATTCTTACAACTAATGCTCTAATATAGAGTAGGGTATTATAAAAGATATATCATAATGATTCTAATATTAAAATGAATGAGCCCCTTTGTAGGTGTACTTTTAAGAATTTTTACAGATACTTAACAATGATATCATATAAATGAAAAAGAATTATCGGTAATAATAAAAAGTTATAAATTTTTTTTTATGACCTAAAATGTTTTTATTAATAACTAATAATGCTTGATTAGAGCTTTTATTAGGATAATTTATATAAAAAGATATATAAAATGATAGAATTTATGAGCATAATATATTTTTGATATTGAGATTATCACTCTAGTAATCATATTCTTAGTTCTTACTGTCTCCAATTTGAAAGAAGAAATATTTGATTTGTTGCAACAGAATTTCTTCGTCTACAACTTAACCTGGCAAATGAAAATAGACGCCTTCGTCTAGAACCTTCTATAAATGAATCCCTCTCCCCCATAAACCCTAAACCCCAAGGCGTCCACAGCTCTCTTTCTCTGATAATTTCTCCTTTGTTCCAACGTTCACCATGGCTACCGCCGCTCTTTTGCGATGTGTCCGCCGCCGTGACATCGCTACAGCCCCCGTCACCACCGCTTACAGATGTGTACGTTGTTACTCTGTTTTTGTTGATATAAATTATTTGTGAATTTGGTACTGTATGGTAGGATTAGTGACTATAACGTATGGTTTTGGGGATTTACATGTGTTTGTTTCCAATTACTGCTCTACAGCTGGCTGGGAATGTGAAGCCTTCATGGGCGCCTTCTAGTCTGAGTAGCTGGCCAAGTTGGACTAGAGCATTCAGGTAAAGTGTCTCATGGATTTACATGTTTTTGTTCTGGTTTGATATTCTGTTTCTTTTGTTCTTTGTGGCGGTTCATGGATATGTCCGTAGTATTGCCCGTTCTGTGTTGTAATTGATGGATATATCTTTTGTGTTGCAGTTCAAAACCTGCTGGTAATGATGTTATTGGTATTGATTTGGGTACCACAAATTCGTGTGTTGCTGTTATGGAGGGAAAGGTTAGACTGATACTACGGTCAATAGTTTATTCATTTGTGATTGCATATTGTGTTTGCCTTTGAAATTGTTAAGAATCCTAAAGTTGTTGCCTTTATGTGCAGAATCCTAAAGTTATAGAGAATTCTGAGGGATCTAGGACTACTCCATCGGTGGTTGCCTTGAACCAGAAAGGTGAGCTGCTTGTGGGTACACCAGCAAAGCGTCAGGCTGTGACCAATCCCACTAATACTTTGTCGGGAACAAAAAGACTGATTGGCAGGAAGTTTGATGATCCCCAGACCCAGAAGGAGATGAAAATGGTCCCCTTCAAGATAGTTAGGGCTCCAAATGGAGATGCTTGGGTTGAGGCCAATGGACAACAGTACTCCCCTAGCCAGGTAGGGGCTTTCATCCTGACCAAGATGAAGGAAACTGCAGAGTCTTACCTTGGGAAAACAATTTCAAAGGCTGTTATCACTGTCCCTGCTTATTTTAATGATGCTCAACGACAAGCAACGAAAGATGCTGGGAGGATTGCTGGTCTTGATGTTCAAAGAATTATCAACGAGCCAACTGCAGCTGCACTTTCCTATGGAACCAATAAAAAGGAAGGTCTAATAGCTGTTTTCGACCTTGGAGGTGGAACCTTCGATATTTCTATTCTTGAGATTTCTAATGGAGTCTTTGAGGTAAATCCTGACATCCCATTGTATGTTAATACGCCATTGAGTTTTATTCTATTTGATGAGCCAAATTATCATTGTTTACATACAGGTTAAAGCTACAAATGGTGACACATTCTTGGGTGGAGAGGATTTTGATAATGCACTATTAGAGTTCTTTGTGAGTGAATTCAAGAGAACTGAAGGCATTGATCTGACAAAAGACAGGTTGGCTCTACAGAGGCTACGTGAAGCGGCAGAGAAAGCTAAGATTGAGCTGTCATCAACAACCCAGACTGATATTAACTTACCTTTTATTACTGCTGACGCATCAGGTGCTAAGCACTTGAACATCACCTTGACCAGATCAAAGTTTGAAAGTCTAGTTGATCACTTGATTGATAGGACAAGAGTTCCATGTAGGAGCTGCTTGAAAGATGCTGGTATATCGATGAATGATGTGGATGAAGTTCTTCTTGTTGGAGGGATGACTCGTGTTCCCAAGGTTCAACAAGTTGTTTCTGACATATTTGGCAAGACGCCTAGTAAAGGTGTGAACCCTGATGAGGCAGTTGCTTTGGGAGCTGCAATTCAGGGTGGAATTCTTCGTGGAGATGTCAAAGAGTTGTTGCTTCTGGATGTAACTCCTTTATCTCTTGGTATAGAGACACTTGGTGGGATATTCACCAGGTTGATCAACAGGAACACTACAATCCCTACCAAGAAGAGTCAGGTAAACTTTTATAATGAAACCTTAGAGGTGCCTCTTTCTGAATTGTTTATATGCAAGGAGAATTATGTTTGCATGTATGCATGATTGGGAAAAGAAGGTTCTTTTATTAGTTATATCTGATGCACTTGATTCTTTATTTCTAAATAATTGATTTTTTCTTAACCTGTCTCCTGTTTTTGTCCAAATGAAATGTGCCTATAGTTTTGTCGACCAGTGCTCTATTCCAATTACAAAAATATTCCTACCTGATTTATGCCTTGACTTGACTTGTTCAAGTTGTTATCATATTACTTCTTCTGGATAATCTATTTTAATTGATTTCAGTTGCATCCTGAAACTGGTGTTCTGTATGTGATTAGCTGATGGCTCAATTTCATGGCTAACTTAACTTTTGCATCAATCTCAGGTTTTCTCCACTGCAGCTGACAATCAGACCCAAGTAGGAATCAAGGTGCTCCAAGGTGAACGTGAGCTGGCCTCAGAAAACAAAATGTTGGGAGAATTTGAGCTGGTGGGTATTCCACCTGCACCCAGGGGCATGCCTCAGATTGAGGTTACTTTTGACATAGATGCCAATGGAATTGTGACCGTGTCAGCCAAGGACAAGGCCACAGGGAAAGAGCAGCAAATCACCATCCGGTCATCTGGTGGCCTCTCAGAGGATGAGATTGAGAAGATGGTGAGGGATGCTGAGATGTTTGCTCAGAAGGATCAAGAAAGAAAGGCTTTAATTGACATCAAAAACAGTGCTGACACTACCATTTACAGCATTGAGAAGAGCCTTAACGAGTACAGAGACAAGATCCCCGCCGAAGTTGCAAAGGAGATTGAGGCAGCTGTTTCAGATTTGAGACAATCTATGGCAGGAGATAACGTTGAAGAGATTAAGTCAAGGTTAGATGCTGCCAATAAATCTGTTTCAAAGATTGGAGAGCATATGTCAAAGGGCAGTGGCGGTGATTCTTCTGGGGGGTCACAAGGCGGAGATCAGGCCCCAGAAGCAGAATTTGAAGAAGTGAAGAAATAAAGGGTTTTACTTGAAAGTGGGATGACTTAACCATTCCCTTTTCTTAGATCATGTTTTTAGCCGTTTTGTATGTAAACGCTAGAGGTTGGCCTCTTATATTTTGAATGCTTACATATTTTAGAATTGGTCATGGTTGTTGGCAACTGGAAGTACATTTGGTGTGAAGGAATATTAGATTTCCTCGGTCAAATTTGACCAGATAACCTTTTGCAGTTACTGAAAAACTTTGTTGGCTTGCCACTTCACAGTTAGTCCAGCCACAAGCAATTATCGTCGGAAAAGAGTGACGTATTGTTAACTATGATTTAACTGTTTTATAGAACTGTCAAGTATCGTGTCATCACTAATGAATTGTGCCTTACCATTTCTGATGAAGGGGATATGTTTTCAGAAAGCATGGTTTTGTGAAGCAGAGGCAGCTTTCGACTTCGGTCTAAGAGTTTTAAGTATGAACGGGTCAGTGACTTTTTTATTTTTGTTGGTTCCGAAAGGTGGGTTAGTAACTTTTTTTTGGAAAAAATAGAGGAGGTACTATTAATAGAATCATGGAATACAAGCAAAATTTAAGCGATTAGAGAAACCATGAATTACAAGCAAGCTTAAAAGTTATAGGAGAAACTTTAAGCAGTCAGGAGAAAACCAGCTCTGATAGTAGCAACAAGGCATACTGATTGGTAAAGCTGGCGGAACCATCAACTGGTAAACAAAGCTTGATCGATAGCTTTCATTCCTTTGTTAACACTAACGGACTGAATTTCCATAGTTAGCCCTTTGTACATGTTTAATTTTGTCAACTTAAAACATTCAGTTTGATGGTGTTGTTGGCATTTGCTTACATTCCTTTAATAGAACGATTGACTTAACATGAATTCTTTTTATAAAAACAATATAGTTGTTATTCAACTTTATTAAAGAAAGCGTTAAATCAAAGGAAGTTAAAGATGTTTTAGTGATAACAAAGTTTAGTTACTGGTAATAATTTGTTTTTTGGTGTCTTAAAAGAAAACAAAATGAAATGAAGTGAAGAAATAATTTATGGAGACCAAACACATTCAAGTTAGGAAGAAGACTTAAGACTAAGACCAAGGAAGATCAAAGTACAAAAAGTTTATAAATTTATTTGTAATCTTTCTTGTATCTCTTACTTGGTTATTTTTAATGCTTTATGAACTATTTATGCATAAGCATATCATATCCCAAACTTAATGCATAAATTTTTTCTTTTATCACAAGGAATCAAAGTTTTGATTTTAAAGAAAAGCATCTTACTCAAAATACTTTTTAGGAAATTTTGAATTGTTTTTGGAACAAATTTTGATCAAAGGAGTGGTGTCTAATCCTTGAAGAACTTCAAAATTCTTTAGGAATGTATTTTCAGATGCATCAGGTGATCAATATGTACACGTGGTTAAGCAATATTGTGTTTTTGGAGATACTGATTGACCAATGCATCAAGATTTTTGAAAATTATGTACTATGAGTTTTTATGTGATTTCGGTAGGTGTACTCAATCAATGTTACTGTTACTAGCCATTATAATGGCTAATTAGCTAATAATATTTGGAACTAGTATAGGTATAAAACACTTGAAATTTCAGTTGTTAAAGGTGTTTATGACATTTGGAAGTTACAACAACACATCTACTAGAGTTTTTAAGCATTTATAAGAATTCATTCATTGGTTGTAAAGAGATTAAGAGCCCTTGAGTATTAAAGTGAGAAAGCAAGGTTTATTTGAGATGTAACCATCGATTAGGGCTACTTTTACTGTATTTAGATGTTCCAAAAAGTATTAAGGTACCTCTATACCCTTTAAGAAGGATTGTACAAGGGTTCCTCTTTGTTGACCAAAGATTATTAAAAGAAAGTTCCTCTTCACTTAGTTGAAAAAAGAGATTAGTGGAATCTTAAAAGACTTGGGGAATAGGTGTAGGTGAGGTCAATTTACTAAACCATTTTAAAATCGATTTACATCTTCTCTTCCTTATGCTCTTTACTTTATTATTAATTTATTAATTAAGTTTAACTGAATTGCCATTGCATTTCATCAATTTGAAATCAATTAAAGATCACTCTTTTTCAAATGACATTAGGGATCAATAAAAAGATAGAGAAAAAACTAAAGGAAAAGGAACTAAATACCTAAAATTTAGAACAAAATTCAAAGGTCAATTATAGAATGGGAATGTTATTAAGCACCCTACCCTGCCCATCTAAACGGTTACCTAAGTCTCCAAATAGTTTTATAAATCTAGAGAGTTCAAATTGAAAAAAAAAATCAAGTGTGCATTAGAAAAACATATTGAAGAAGAGAAAATACGATTAAATACTTAGGAGATTATGATTTTATTTATGCCTTAAAAAGAATAAAATGCCTATAATGGGCCTTAGGACTTTAAGATAGATAAAAGAGATGGGTCATAAAGCTTTTAAACTAAGGCAAATATGCCTAAATTTGTTTCTTAGATCTTAAAATGGATATAAGATACATTCAGTTAGATTTTAAGGCTTGAAGTTAGGATAAGATGCTTATAGTTGAGCCTTATGGCTTGACATTAAGATAAAAGACCTAAATTTGTATCTTAGGGTTTGAAAATGAGGTACAAATGCCTAGAGTTTATGCTTCATGCTTGAAATAAATATAAAATGTCGAACGTTGCATCTTAGGTATTTAAATGAAGAAGATATGGGTAAAGATGGGTCTTAGGACTTGAATTGAAAAAAAAATTACAAGAGAGCTGGGTCATAGGGACTGGAATTAGAATACGTTAGATCTTAGGACTTGAAATGAAGAAAAAATACCTATACTTAGGTATTGGAGCTTTAAATTAAGATAAAGGACATAGAGCCAGATCTTAAGGCTTAAAATCAAATTTATATGCCTATAATAAATTTTATAACTTGGAACATTAATTGAAATAAAGGTCTAAAAAGAAGTACCTAGGACCTGTGATTTAATATCTAAGGCCTAAGGCTTTGAATGGGCTTTGAACTTGATTTGAAAATAGGGAAAGCATAAGAATTAGTAGCTCGGCTTGAGCTTCAAAGATTTGTGGGCTTGTGATATGGATTTGAGCTTTTAAGTTTTTTCCAGATAAAAATGATTTCTATTTTAAACTTAGTTGTCTTAAACTTTCCTTTAATATTATGTTACCTCTTAATGACTTATTTTATAAGGTGAATTTGCTCCACTCGCATTATGCAATCACTTAACAATTGAACAAATAACATGTAAAATAAGAAAGGATTGCCTCTAGCGTTCGATTTAGGCTTAGGACTATACTACACATTTGAGCACTAATTATAGGCCTAATTATTTAAAAAATAGAAAAACGTACGACTTGCCCCATAATATTTTTTAAAAAAATTTCATGTTAAATCCTACTATTATCTATAGTATCATATTACATATTGGAATTGTGAGTAGATCTCAGTCAAATCTAGGACAAACACATGGAAAAACAGTAAAGAGAATATTGAGGAATTTAAAAGGTACTATTGATTATGCATTGCATTATCAAGGCAACGACTTATGTATATAAAGGTATACAGATATAGACTAGGGAGGAGATTTAGATGAAAGAAAATCTACCTTTGGATTTATTTTCTTACTTAACACAACGGTGTTATATCATGAAAAAGTAAGAAACAATCAAACATTGCTTTATCTAAAATGGAAGCTAAAATTATAACATTTTCAATATTAGTACAAGAAATCATGTGGTTTAGAAGATTTTTAGTTAGTTTAGGGGTCACCTAAAGTGAGATTGATCTAGTAACAATCTACTGTAGTAGTCAAGCATTAATTGTTGAGCAAGTTTTACCTAATGTAAAACCCTCAATGTCTACAAGTATATAGATCGTAAACCTGTAGTAATTAAGATATCAATCCTATGAGGAATTAGCTAAAACTAAATGAACCTAACTTTGTCTAAGGTATAAAAATGTGATTTAAATAAAAACACAAACATGATGTGTAAACTGGATTAAAAGATTAACTGCTTAACTATCGATTTAATCTCTTGATTTATTATCAAAGTATGAACAACCACAAATATCACAACACCCAAAACATTTCATTGAAATAAAAAACAATCAAGCCACAAAATAATTCAAGAACAAATACAAAAATGAATTTAGAACATCATCAATATGTTCAAAATCTTTTTTACACATAGTGTTTAATGATAATAACAAAAGGAAAGAAAGAAAAACTTAATTTAGACCTGAATCCACAAATATGTAAAATGGTGGACAACTAATGCTCCTTTTGATCTTCCTTAGATTAATCCCAATTTAGTAAGATGGTGGCTATTTATTTTGGTCAATAATTTTAGGGCTTACCCAGGTCATTTTGTTCCAAAATAGCCCCAAATTGTCAAAAGATACAAAACATGTCGTGCTTGGAAAGTGTCTGTCACGGCCATGACACTGCCAAATCCCATGTCACAATTGTGACACTGGGAAGAACCTTCTGTCATAACCGTGATAGTCATGTCCGATCGTGACCTTACCTTTTAGCCCAAGCATGCTCCAAATTCCTTCAATTTCCATTTATTTGGTTTCATTTACTAATAAACACATCAAAACACTTCAATAACAAAAAATTAAGGTCCAACATCATGCCCTAAACTACATAACACTTAAAAACATGAACAAACAATTACATTATCATAATTATAAGCCTAAACATGCAATAATAATCTAATCAACACCTATAAACACACTAAAACACCTATCAAAACATAATGTAAACTACAGCTATCAACATCTCCACACTTAAACTTTTTCTTGTCCTTAGGCAAAAACAAAACAAATACAAACTCAAACACACCAAACAATAACACATACATTCATGCATATGAAATAATGATATAATGGCATCTAACTTCACGAAACGAAATTAACCTCAAACAATAATCATTCATGTTGTTCCAACATATTAAGCTATGCAATTTATGGATAATAACTAGATTGAATATACATACTAATCAAGACATTAACATCATATCCATTCATCTAAAGCACCTGTACACGCACACATTGATAATTAGAAGTATATCAAAATTGCAACCATCACTAAGTAACTTTCCATGAAAATTCTTACTATCTTCGAAGATCGGTAAGATTTATTTATCAAGACACCATTTTGTTAATTTTCTTTACGTTAATCTAGTCTTTTGATGTGAAGGCCAACATTTGTGATGAATGTCCCTCGGTTACTTAAGTAGGCCATGAATGTCATTTTAACCTTTTGATGTGAAGGCAAATATTTGTGATGAATGTCCCTTGGTTACTTAGCTATATCACACTCTCAACTTGCTACTAGCTCTATTTATAACCCAAAGGCTAGCGAAATAATTATTTACTAAAGATATACACAGAATTTTTTTCAAAAAACCTACCTTATTTCTTTTACCTAATCTCCCTTATGAAAGATTAGTAACGATGCTACTTATTCAATTGAATTATAATTATAAATGTATGTAACAAATTTCCTAAGGTGAACGAACTAACATCATATCCTAATTAACATGCATATTTAACCAAAGATACTTAAAACAACATGCATATTTAACCAAAGATACTTAAAACACAAATTTCACAAGCTAATACGTCTTTACCACTTAAAAGACTATATTTAAAGCTAAACTTATTCCATCAAGTTATAGCCATTGACACATTAACACATTGACACAATTCACACTTATGCTACTCCTCATGTCAACCTAAACAAAAGCTATCAATATGACATGCAAAATTCACACTCATGATAATAATAACAATACAAACCTCCCCACACTTGGACAACACATTGTCCTCAATGTGAGGAGAACCAACAACATAAAGATAACTAAACAAAACAAGAAAAAGAAAAAAGAAAAAGAAAATGTTAGAGTGTGAAACTCGTTATGGTGATTAAGCTGGTGATGGTGCTAGAGATGGGATCTAAATTCCTTGAGCAGCAAAGTATTTATAAATCCTTGTGATGTCGTGGTGCTACCATCGTTGTTCTTGCGCCATCTCCTTTAGCAGTTTGTTGTTTTCTAAAGTTGCATTTTGTAACTTCTCGTTACCCATGTTAAGGCTAAAATAGTAAATGTGACAGATTATTGAGAAATTAGGAAACACAATTCATGCTTATGCATTTGTGATATGCACATACACATGAATATTGAATCTTTGCACATGAAAATAATTGTACATGCATTCATTGACAATTTTCGGGTATAATTATTTATAAATGTGAGTACATTGAGAAATGTGGTTTATGTGTTAAAAAAATTTATTTGGAAAGTGTATTTGTTGATTTAGAAATTTTGAAAATTGTTGGGTATTTTAGCTAGGAAAATTGTTAAACGGCAAAATAATTGTTAAATGGTAGTAGAAATTACATTCCAATGGCAATGGAAATGTTGATAAATGACATTAGGAATTATTGACAAGTGCCATTGAAAATTGGGAGACAATTAGAATAGAAATTGGACTTAGGTTATAAGAATTGG
>JAOTIZ010000203.1:32818563-32830119 GCA_027123425.1 Erythroxylum panamense
AAACATAATGGCTGTTGTGACCAGAGTAGCCACTGAACAGAGCTTTAAGCTCAACGAGTGGAAAGGAGCCTCGAGCTGAAAAGTTACTTAGAGCCTCAGGCTCAACGTTTAATGAGTCCTGTACCCCTCAAACGAATAAGGGACAGTTATAAATGAGCCCTATATGGGATAGTTCGACACTCGGTCACAACAAAGTAACAAATAAAAAGTGAGTCTCATGTGCACTGCATATGCATAATATGAGTGATTAAATTGTATTGAGTGTGAAGTGTGAAATGTGTAATGATGTGAATAATGTGTTACGTGATTGGGTGAGCCATCGATGATAGTCACTCATTGAGTTCGCAAAACTCACCCAAAATTTGCAAATATTTTTTAAGACTCAGAAGAATACCCCGTTAAACAAACGAGAGTATACTTACTACGGCATGCAAGTAAGAGATAGAAGTCGTGATCAATTGGCATCTGCATTTATATTTTCCTATTTTAGTATAAATTTGTATATTCAGAAATGGTTGTACAAATGTGTTTATGTTGTAATGTAAAGACATTATGGCTAGGTGTTTTGTATTTTTAATGGGCCCCAAGTGATTAGTGAATCTTTGATGAGTTGTGAACTAAAAATTTTTATGAATGAAATAAAGCGGGCTTAAATTGATTTCTGATTTCCGCGTATTTGATTGTATAAAAAGAAATTTATACTGAGTTTTTGACTGACTAAGTGATCTAGCATGCCATTCTCATGGGGCACGGACTCGGATATCACCCATCGATGTCGAGTTCGGGTCTTACGGGAGTAGGGTGCTACACATTTAGTACCTTTTCGCATCCTACTGGTTTTTCTTCCTCAGTCTCTTCACTAGTTAAGTCTTCAACTTGTTACTGAGGTGGTGCTGAGTTAGAACTAACATGTCCTATCCTGTGCTTCATATGTGATTTAGAGCCGATATCTTGAAGTTCTATATATTGAACCTCCAAGATCTCAACTCTCAAGCATAAGAATTGTTAGTCTATCCATATTGACACCATAATAATCAACAATTACAGTAACCAAATATCTCAAGCTAAGATTACTGCTCCTATTTTTAAGAGTAGAAATAATGGTATTGAAAATGTCTGTGGTTGTGTAGACTTTAATGTCATTATCCATACGCCACAAAATAAATAACTCTTTCATTGAGCACTTATTACTTTTAACTTTACCAAAAATAGTTTTACACATAAATTTATAAAGCAACAAGTGTTAAGGATTATGAATAATATTGTTATATGCATTCTTGACATCAAAGTCTTCCAACCCAGTCAATTGGATCTAATATTGCTTGGCATGAAAATCATAATATTGATAAACAATGGTTGATTCCAGGAATCCACCAATTTCACACATAATCTCATAATTCAATTCATATGGTTAAGCCTAAAACCAAAGCCAAAATTCATTCTAGTTACTCAATTCAAATTGACGAAATGTGAAAAATTCAAGGGTCAATTCCTCATAGACAATAAAATTAAAATTCATGAATTTATCCCATTGAACTTTTCTACCCAAATTCTCAACCTTGTCGTTCAATCCAAGAGTATCTAAGATATCAAAGTCCGAGTACCTAGGCACACACACATTTCTAGAATGAAGATTTTGGAAATGAATTCCTTCTTCTTTCAAATATATTAGAAAAGGTGTTCTGAAGTCCACCGCTCTACATCACACCCTATTACTTGCATTTTTTCCTTTAGGTTGTGCATGGTTTACTACCTACATAATTCTTGGGCCCATTTGGAATGTGAAAATTATGGGTGAAAGAAAGAAGAGAAACAAAGAAATCCTAGGATGAACGTAGAGAGAAGTTAGAGAAATTTAAAGATGGCTAACCTCAAGAGAGAAATGAAATGACCAAAATGAGTGGAAGAGTGAATATAGGTGTTATGGTGAAAGGAGGGGTAAAATGGTAAAAGAACATAAAAATATCTTGTTTCTTACCTATGCCCAACCATCTATCATGATCGTGATAGTGGGTGAGTAATCTTGGTCATAATCGTGACATTGGAATTTTTAATACCCTTGTCCCATTTTTCATCCATTCTTTATGTAACCTCCAAATTTCCTTCCTTTTCTTATCTTATCATCAACAACACATATTTTATCCATCCATACCATTCTAAACCATTGTGATAAAGAGAGAACCAAATTCTAGAATTAAAAACAAACCTAACTATCTAAATGTACTAATTAACTATCGAACATGCTAGTTATGGTCATTAGCTTGACCTTCATCATTGGAAGCGTTTATAATTATTTGAAAGAAAAGAAGTTATTTCTTTTTCTTTAACTCCTCCAAGATATAGATTGCAGTGATGTATGTTTACCTTAAAGGTTTCCTTGTTCGAATTTTCTAATTCGAGAGCTCCATATATGAATACTTAAGTTACCATAAAAGGTCCACTCCATCTCGATTTGAGCTTTCCCCCAAAAACCTTCATTCTCAAATTGAACAGCATCATCGCATCTCCCACCTTGAACTCCTTCTTATTGAGATGAGAATCAAGCTATCTCTTCACCTTCTCTTTGTAGAGTTTGGCATTCTTATGCAATTTGAAGCAAAATTCCTCAAGTTCATTTAGTTGCAAAAGTCTTCTCTCACCTGCTCGCTTCCAATCAAAATTTAAAACTTTCATTGCCCAATATGCTTTGCGCTCGAGTTCCACAAGTAGATGACAAGCTTTACCATATACAAGTCTAAATGAAGTCATTCTAACCGCACCCTGATACTTGAATTTTTCCTTTAGGTTATGCATGTTTTACCGTCTGCTTAATTCTTGGACTCATTTGGAATGTGGAAATTATGGGTGAAAGAAAGAAGAGAGACAAAGAAATCCTGGGATGAGTGTAGAGAGAAGTTAGAGAAATTTGAAGATGGCTAACCTAGAGAGAGAAATGAAATGACCAAAATGAGTGGAAGAGTAAATATAAGTGTTAGGGTGAAAGAAGGAGGGGTAAAATGGTAAAAGAACATGAAAGATATCTTATTTCTTACCCATGCCTAACCGCACGATCGTGATAGTGGGCTATGAAACTAGGTCACAATTGTTACCCATAGTGGGCTATAAAATTGGGTCACCATCGTGAACAAGGAATCATGATCGTGACAGTGGGTGTATAATCTTGGTCACAATCATGACAAGGAAATTTTTAATACCCTTGTCCCATTTTTCATCCATTCTTTATGTAACCTCCAAATTTCCTTCCTTTTCTTATATTATCATCAAAATATCCATCCACACCATACCAAACCATTGTGATAAAGAGAGAAGAACCTAATTCTAGAATTCAAAACAAACCTAACTATCGAAATGTACTAATTAACTATTGAACATGCTAAGTTATGATCATTAGCTTGACCTTCATCATTGGAAGCATTTTTAATTATTCGAAAGAAAAGAAATTACTTCCTTTTCTTTAGAGAAAACTCCTCTGAGATACAAATTGTAACAATGCCTGTTTACCTTGAAGGTTTCCTTATTCGAATTTTTTAATTTGAGAGCTCCATATGTGAATACTTGAGTTACCATAAAAGGTCTACTCCATCTCGACTTAAGCTTTCCTGGAAATAATTTCGTCCTTAAATTAAAAAACAACACCAAATCGGCCCCCTTGAACTCCTTCTTATTGAGATGAGAATCATGCCATCTCTTCACCTTCTCCTTATAGAGTTTGGCATTCTCATACGCATTGAAGCAAAATTCCTCGAGTTCATTTAGTTGCAAGAGTCTTCTCCCACCCGCTTGCTTCCAATCAAAATTTAAAACTTTCATTTCCTAGTATGCTTTGTATTCGAGTTCCACAGGCAAACGACAAGCTTTACTATACGCAAGTCTGAATGAAGTCGTTCTAATTGGAGTTTTAAAGGCGGTTTGATAAGACCATAAAATTTCATCCAACTTTAATGCGTAATCTTTTCCTGAACTATTCAATGTCTTCTCCAATATACGTTTGAGTTCACAATTTATGATCTCCACTTAGCCACTTGTTTGCGAGTGGTATGGTGTGGCCACACGATGGTGGACTCCGTATCGCTTAAGGAAGGCATCAAAAGATTAGTTACAGAAGTGTGCTCCTCTATCGCTTATAATTATCCTCGGCACTCCGAATCAGTTTAATAATTGATTAATAAATTTCTGAAGAACTTTTCCATCATTTGTTGGAGTTACCACAACTTTGTCCCATTTTAATACGTAGTCCACTTATACCAAATTATATATGTTCCCATAAAGGATGTGAAAGACCCATAAAGTCGAGTCCCCACACATCCAATAATTCGACTTCCAAGATGTTGGATAAGGTAATCTTATCTCCTTTCGAGATGTTGCTCACTCTTTGACATTTATCGCACTATGCTATGAATGCCTAAACATAACTAGATGCAACTAATAGAATCCACATTCAAGTAATCAAGTTGCTGTCTTGTTTGCACCATAATGTCTAGCATATAAAGCTTCATTACACTGCATTAATATGTCTGATATCTCCTCCTCTAGAACACAACTTCTTAAGATTCCATCAGCACATGTTCGATATAGGATTGGATCATCCCATAAGTATCAAGTACACTCATACAAGCATCACTTCCTTTGTTGATAAGATAACTCGTAAGGGAACTGACTGCTAGTGACAAAATTTATTAAGGTTTCATCAGGTAATTTCTTATTAACATCATTGCTCTGCTTAATTCCCCTCCTTCTAGATGTGATAAGTGGTCTGCTACCATATTCTTAGCTCCCTTTTTGTCTTGTATTTCGGTGTCAAATTCTAGTAGTAGAAATATCCATCAAATAAGTCTCAATTTTACATTCTTCTTAGCAAAAAGATATTTAGGTGTTTTGTAATCGATAAAAATGATCACCTTAGAACCCAAGAGGTATGATCAAAATTTGTCACATGCATACACCACTGCTAGTAACTCATTCTTAGTGGTGGTGTAGTTTAGTTTGGCCTAGTTAGTGTCTTGCTTGTGTAGTATATTGCATGCAACATCTTATCCTTCCTTTAGACCAACATATAACCCATAGCTTGATCGCTAACATCACATATGACTTCGAATGGGAGTGTCAAATCTAGTGACATTAAGATCGATGTTGATGTTAGTGCCTTCTTTAATTGATTAAATGCAGATAAACAGTTATCATCAAAACAAAAAGGTACATACTTAACTGAGATGTTAGTATAGGTCTTGCTATCTATGAGAAGTCCTTGATAAAGCAGTGATAAAATCCTACATGGCCTAAGAATGCTCTCACGCCTTTAAAATTGATGGGTGGTGGAAACTTCTCAATGATCTTCATCTTTGCTCTGTCCACTTCGATTCCTTGGTGCGATATTTTATACCCAAGCATTACTCCCTCATACACCATAAACTGGCAGTTCTCCCAATTTAACATCAGATGTGGTTCTTCATATCTTTGGAACACTCTATCCAAATTAGTCAGGCACTACTCAAAAGAGTCCCCAAAGATTGAGAAATTTTCCATAAAGCCTTTCATTATATTCTCAATCATATCTGCAGAGATAAACATCATGCACCTTTGAAATGTAGCTAGAGCATTGCATAACTTGAAGGGCATTATACAAAAATGTACGATAAGGACATGTAAAAGTGGTCTTTTCTTGGTCGTTAGGATAGATGAATATTTATTGTATCCTAAATAAACATCTAGCAAGCAATAGAATGAGTGACCAGCCACTCTTTTGATCATTTGATCTATGAATGGGAAAGAAAAGTGGTCCTTTTTAGTCACCTTTTTAACCTTTCAATAGTCTATGCAAACTCTCCATCCTATGATTGTTCTTATCAAAATTAGATCTCCACTTTAACTCTCCATAACGGTCATACCACCTTTCTTCGGTACACATTGTATTAGGCTGACCCATTCGCTATCAGATAGGGTTATATGATACCTATGTCTAGGAGGTTCACTACTTCCTTTTTGACCACTTCTTTCATATGAGGGTTTAACCTGAATTGATGTTCCCTCACTGCTCGACTTCCTTCTTTGAGTTTTATTCGATTCATAACAATGTTTGGACTTATACCTCGAATGTCGAATTTATTCTATCCTATGGCCTTCATCTGCTTCTTCACAATTGCTACCACCCTACTTTCTTATTCCCTATCCAATTAATTGGAAATGATGATGGATAGGATTTGACCTTCACCTAGAAAGGTATACCTAAGGTATGTAGGTAAAGTTTTGAGCTCTAAAGATGGTGATTGCTCCGTGGAGGGTGGTATGGGTGCTTTAGTTCTTACTAATATTTCTTGATGTCTCAAAACACCTGACTCCTCTATCTCAAAATCTTCCTCAAACTCAGTTTCATTCACCTTCTCAACTTCATTTTCTATCTCAACTTCTATATTTTTAATTTATTCAAAACAACTCTCTTCTTGTTATTAAATACTTCTTTCCATAACATCAATCTTGATGCAAGAGCTGCTTTACGATTTTTCAAGGCTTTATTCATATTGAACTCCATTTATCTTCACTAATCTGAAGTGTAAATTTTCCTTCATTAACATCGATCAATGCTCTTCCTGTGTCCATGAAAGGTTGTCCAAGAATTAATTGACAATTTTTATCCTCTTCAAAATCAAGAATGTCAAAGACCACAAGGATAATAAACTTGTCCACCCACATTAACTTGTCTTCCACCACTCCAAATAGTCTTTTAATTGATTGATCAGCTAACTAAATTAATATTGAAGTTGTCTTGACCTCACCGAGCTCCAATTTCCTGAATATCAACAAAAGCATAAGATTGATACTTGCTCCCAAATCACATAAGAACTTTACAAATTCAAATTCACCAACCACACAAAATATTGTGAAACACCCTAGATCATTCAACTTGGAAGGCATGTGATTTGTGATTAAGGAACTATAGTTGCTTGCTAACACCACCGTTTGGTTCCTATCCCAAGTGCGCTTCTTTGATAATATGTCTTTCAAGAATTTAGCATACTTGGGCTTATGTTCCAATGCCTCCATGAAAGAAGATTAATTTGTGAAGTCTTCAATTTCTCCACGAACTTTGTTAATTGTGCATCCAGTTTGCTTTTTTATAATCGTTGAGGATATAGAATCTTGGGTGGATATGATGGAGGGGCAATGTAAAAAGGGCATTCATTCATGTCCACTTCCTTCGTCTTTTCTTTGGCTTTCTTTACAGGGAGGAGTGTAGCTTTTGTCTCTACTGGTTGTTCAAGTTCCTTCCCACTTCAAAATGTGATTTTCTTTAATTACTCCCTTGGCTTTGTTTCAGTATTGCTCAGAAGGCTCCCTAAACTTCTTGTAGACAATGAATTTACTAGTTGACTCATTTGAACCTTTAAGTTACGGATGGAAGACGCATAGTTTTTAGTTACTTGTTCGAACTTCCCTTCCAATCTCTTATGATCATCATCCATGTTTACGAGCTTGTCCAAAATTTTGTCCAACTTAGAGTCCATCAAATTAGGTTTCTCCAATTAAAATCCAGGTGTCCCTTAAGGTTGAAATTGACCTCCTGCATTGTTTAACTAAGAAAATTTTGGGTGATTCTTCCACCCAGAATTATATGTATTAAAGTAAGAATTGTTCCTGCCTTCACGACCAAATTAGGCTCCCATTTAGTTGAATTGCTCTATTTGATTAGTCTACATCAAGAAGCAATCAATGGTATCGTGATCTTGTCCACATAATCCACATCTATGCTTAATTGCTTTCACTAAAGTTGACGAAGAGGCTTTCATGCAATTGAGTTGTTGGGTTAAGTCAACAATTTTTACCTGCATTTCTATTATTGAATCAACTGCAATGGCACCCTTCTGATCACAGAAGGTTATTTGTTTTCTACTTCTGTCAAATGTATAAAGATAACTATTACTTTCCATCTCTTCTAACAAATCCTTTGCTTACTCAGCTATCTTTCTCATTAGAGATCCTCCAGTTGTTACATCAATGGTGCCTCGTATTAGTGGAGTAACTCCACTGTAAAAGGCTGTCATGTTCAACAAAGCTGGCTTAATCTCGAATAACATTGCTTGCACCAGTGGTCGAGTGATGCCTTGATGTGAAGCGTTGAACTCTAGTCTCATAAAATCCATCAGGGTTCACTATTGGTTTTCTTGATTATGTTCCTTCACCATCATTTCTTCGATCTCTTCTTCTTGCTGCCTTGCTCGTTGAATTGCTTGCTCTAATCGAGTGATATCAAATGCTAAAGTTTCAACAGTACTACTTGAATTTTGAGTAACTCTTATATTCATGTAGTAGCACGGAGACAATTGCCTTTAGAACTAAGGAATTCAAATAATCCTAAACTAACTCCCCAGTAGAGATGCCAATAACTTGTTGAACAAGTTTTACCTATTGTAAAACCCTTAATATACGCAAGTATATGGATCATAAACTTGTAGTAATTGAGGTGTCAATCCCACAAGAAATTAGCTAAAACTAAATGAACCTAAATTTATCTAAGGTTTAAAAATGTGATTTAAATGAAAACAAAAATAATCAGAAAATTAAGCAATCAAATATGAGTTGAGTGGAAATAAAATTCAGAAACTAACACATACAAATCAAATTAAGCTCTTAACAACTTAATAATTAAGTTGCCATAATAAAACAAGAATTATCAACTATGAAAGTGTAGGATTCATTCTATCGTAATGTTGCTACATTAACCATTTTTTATTAAATTGGTACTGATCCCAAATTTTTGAAGGGTTGATTACTCTCCCTCAAGAAATAATCATTTAACCCTTGTTAATAATCTTTAATTCACTACGAAATTCCAATTTTGCAATCTCTCAATTAACAAAACTAGCCTAATTTTTTCAACTAGTTCTTAAGCAATCTATCTAATAATCAAGCCCTCACACATGATCTCTCTTCGTATGATTACAGATTTGATACTTATGTTACTTGTTAGGTTGTTAAATCTCATTGCCTAACCTAATCAGATTACTATCGATTCAATCTCTCGATTTATCATCAAAGTATGAACAACCACAAATAACACAACACCCAAAACATTTCATTGAAATGAAAAACAATCAAGTCATAAAATGATTCAAGAACAAATCCTAAATGAAATTAGAACTTAATTTGGAGCTGAATCTGCAAATAAGGAAAATGTTGGACAACTGATGCTCCTCTTAATCTTCCTTAGATTAATCTCAATTTGGTAAGATGGTGGCTACTTATTCTGGTCTCTTTTTTTTCTTTTATATCTTAGGGTTAATTATGGGGCTAAACTAGGTCATTTTGTTCCAAAAATAGCCTCAAAACATCAAAAGATATAAAACAGGTCGTGCTTAGAAAGTGTCTGTCACAACTAAGATTGGGGAAGAACCTTCTGTCACGATCATGAACTAACCTTTTAGCCCAAACATGCTCTAACTTCCTTCAATCTTCATTTATCTAGTTTCATTCACTAAAAAAACATCAAAACTTATCTAGTTTCATTCACTAAAAAACACATCAAAACACCTCAAGAACATAAGATTAAGGTCCATCATCATGCTTTAAACCATATAACACTTAAAAATATAGAAAAATAATCACATTAACATAATTATAAGCCTAAACATGCAATAATCATCTAATCAATACTTATACACACACTAAAACACCTAATAAAATATAATGTAAACGACAACTATCATTACTCACTTATACAAGAGATCTTTAATTTCATTGTAAAATAAAGCATATAGATACCATGTATTATTATGTGAAAGATATAAGTGCACATGGAAAAGTGAATATAAAGTATATATCTACATGAGATATGGTGATAGACCTAATGACAAAACCAATTTCTCGAGATAAATATATTAAACATATGAATTCATTAGGATTACAAATATATTGAAATGTAATTGATTAACATTTCTCCATATATGTTCAATTAATGTGTTGTCATCTATAAATAAGTTGACATTGTTTATTAAGTTATAAAAATTACTAAATACTTTATTATAAAATATGTTTACTTTGTATGACAAACTTTTTTAGTATAAATGAAAGAGTAAATTATACAGATAAAGATTGGCCTTCTCACAAAGGTAATCGACTCTAGTTTTTGTGATGACTAGAGAAGAGGCAATTTTAAGTTTATTATCAAGGAGATAGTTGAGAGCTAAAGTGAGAAACCTAAACCTTAAATACTGACTTAGATGATAAGTCAAAAGGAAATTAGTTTAGATTGATCACGTGGTCAATATACCCATCTTAATTTTCCAAATGAGAGTTCAAAAAGATAAAGTTAATAGTAGACAAGTGAACTCAGGTTATACATTAAGTATGTATTAATTAACATCTGTACGATATTGTATTTATCAAAGACATATGCTCCAAATTAACAAGATTTAATACTGTAGCACATGACTCCCTTTAATCAAACTTAAGAATCTTAATCTTGAATTTAAAAAACTCTATTTTTTCTTAAATTCTTAAGGTATTATAACAGCCCTACTCTATAAACTATACTTAAATCTAGGAAAAGGTTTTGTTGTAAGATCTATAATTAAAAGATCTTAATACTATAGTTGAATTAATCATCCTTACTTCTTTTGCTATTCATTTTAGACCTTCCATTACTAAAAATAGTATACAAAGTTCCTCCAACTATAGTCTCCATGTCTAGTGTTTCATTATGTTACTAACTTTTTATAATCAAAGATCAAATAAGGAAAATGGCTCTCACACTATTAACAATTTTTACTTAAACTAGGCAACACCAAAAATTGGTAACTTTTTCATAATCTTAAAGAACTTTTATTTTATGAGTATTTTGTTCAATAAAAAACTCTAACTATCACTACACACACACACACACACACACACACAGAGAGAGAGAGAGAGAGAGATAGAGAAACAATTAATAAACATAAAATAAAGAAATAATTGAAAGGTGCTATTTGCATGTTGGCACCATAAAGATATAAATGATTTCATAGTTAAATTAAAGTCTCTAGCTACGTTTCTTCATATACTTGATTTTCTTATTGCTTATTAATAAGTATTAATATATCCAAGTTATCCATTGGTAGGTGTAAATTGCATCATATTTTAAGGTATAGTTTGATATGTGATTAGCCATTAATTCGATCAATTGAGATATGTTTAGGTTAAAATTATGGTAGTTTGTGATTTATTTATGTTTTAAGTGTTTTACAATTTAGTACAAGTCTTTGACCTTAAATATTATGTTTTTGAGGTACCTTGATATGTTTGCTACTATTTCAAGGTCAATATCGAAGAACAGGGGAGTTTTAAAGACATTCATGCCGAAACAACGACCATCAGGTCACGATCGTGGTAGAAGCTCTAGGTTTGGACCACAATCATGACCTGCATACACAATCGTGATAAAAGCTTAAAGAACGACCTACGATCGTGGCCTGCATGTCACGATCATGACAGAAGGCTCAAATGTGAGTACAAGTGTTGGACCCCGAACCTTGAGTGACAATTTGACTTAGTAATATGAATGATCAAGTGGATGAGTTGATTGAACTA
>JAOTIZ010000203.1:32835488-32878053 GCA_027123425.1 Erythroxylum panamense
TTATTAGAGTGCTTCAGATCTAATTAGGTTTTAGATAATTTGTGAATTGAGAGATTGCAAATTCCATAATCTGATTATGGTTTATAATTTAAGATTTAATGGTTATAACTCGAGAGAGAGTAATTAACTCTAAGATAGTCTAGAACCGACACTCCATTGACACATAATTGGCTAGGTTAGCATTAATGATAAGTAAAATTCCCTTTTTCATAAACTAGTAAATTCCTTAGGTTGATTTCTATTGTGATTGCATATTGCTCAATTATTAATTCCTTCATGTTTAATTTCTGATTTAAGTGGATGAATTTAATTCTTGTGATTACTTTTCGTTGTATTGTTTATTTTGAGTTTCATATATTTTTTGCCTTAGATTTTAGGATTAGATTAGTTTCCTCCTTATGGGATCAACATCTCTTATACTACAATCACAACACATGTTGCAGAATTTTAGGGCTTATAAATTTTAAAGCTCGAACAACACAATCATCCATCTCAATCAATATGTTGACTATTTGTTGTTATGCTAACAAAATTCCTTTTTATATTGTTATTTCTGTTGCTTTTGTTAGACAACATTATGTTTCTTCTTTCCATGTTCCAATTGTAATTTTCTCACCTTTTTTCTCTATATATTATCCATGCATCCTCTTAGTGGTAGGCTCTATCTATATGTAGGCCTTATCTACATAAGCTCACCTCACTTTATTCTAACGTTTTATTACCAAATAATGATACTTCTATTACATTTATGTTAAATAATTTTTGATTTCATCTTACATATTAACCATGTTTTCATAGGGATTCTTTTAGGGGTGCAACAAAATGAGAATAACATAGCTAAAATCCTCATAAAATAATGAAATTTACATATGTCAAAATTTAACTAATCTTTCTTTTTTTGTCATTGACTAATTTCTATATAAGTTTTTAAAAACTTCACTTGCACTCTTCTTTAAATGTTTTATACACCTTTAAAATAAGTTTATACACACCCTTAAAACAAGTTTATGCATAATTCAACTAAAAGAAATGGACGATAATGTAAAAGTTAAACTTTTATTAAGTTATTTATAATTAACAATACAAAGGAAACTTGAGAACCTTTAAACCTGAAGTTCTCTATAAAGGAACTATTAAGAACTTCCTACTTAAAGATCTCTACTTTCACAAAACTGTTTAACTCTTTTTAAATAGATGACTGAATATATATGATGCTAAATAAACTAATTAGTGTCAAGTAGGTTATCATTTTAGCATGTTTTTGAGAACATTTTGTTTATGTTTAGATAGTTTTTATTGTATTTGACACTTAATGTAGCTTATATTTTATTTATAAGCCCTAATTTATCTCTAATAAAAAAAAGGAATGAATTCGATCAAGTAGGGTCCAAGTTTAAGAAGTTTTAATATGATTTTAGAGGAATATGGGTCAAATATATACCTGTGTTTTACCTATGTAAACTATTAGGTCATTCTATTTCTTTAAGAATTTACCACATGAACAAATACAACTGAAATATAAACCTATATTCATTCCTTCAGAACCATGTTCTTAAGATAACCCTTATATATACGATTTAGAGTTTGATTATTGAGTGACTAAACTAACATTGACATAACGCAAACATATGTTAAGTCTCACATCAGTGGTAACTTTTATGAAAATTCTAGGGTTTTATACAAAAATAAATCAAAAGGGATAAGAGTAGTCATTAGAAGTAGCTAGAAAGATCCAAATTAAAGCATCCTTGGACATAAAAGCAGTAAATTTCGAGATAAAAAAGGAGATTCCATCAAATTTAACTAAAGTACTTCAAGATGTCAAAAATCTGAGAATGGCTTATTTTTTCTTATTTTCTTTCTTGAATGTTATTGGATTTCTTTAACTTAGTGTGAACTAAATTGGGATAGATCTATAGGGGATTACTAGAACTATGTGTTTAGATTAATTCCTTGATTTAATGAAAGATCCAAATTTTCTTATGAATTATTTATAATTATATCTTACATTGAATTGGAATATACTAGTATTTTGATTCAATTTCATATTTCATATATAGGAATTGATAACTTATATATACAATATGAATAATAAAATTGAATGGAATTATAAAGTTAGGACCATATGAATCTTATAGGTTAAAGTTAAATATATCAAGGGAATTCATAGAAAGAGATAATGTGTTCTTATGGTTTTGATAATAAAGAAACTTGAATCAATCACCTTAAGAATAAATGTTGTATTGCTTAATAAAGAATATGGTTGTAACTTTGAATTTTCTATCAATTGAAGAAACTAGGGTTAATTATTGATTTGAGATAAATTTAGGCTTAAAAAGGTTCTAGGGGATTCTTCATTTGGATCTTGATTATCAATCATTTGGTTCATTCTTATTTATTACTTTGGTTGTTATATATGGTTAGTAACTTTACTTTCATTATTGTTTTCTTTTAATTCAATCATTCATTTTATGATATTAGATAATAAAAAGTGAGTTAGTATTGGTACTTATAGTTCGCATGTAATTAACAATCATACACTAGATTATACTATAAGAATGATATGTGTGCTTACTTAGTGGATCTTTAATATTATTTTGGTTCATAGACTAGGATATTAAGAATATTTAATTTTTTATTAATCTAATTACTCTTTTCTTTTTGTATATATTTATTTTAGAACTCTCTTTTTTAAATCTTTTATTTGTTTACTGAATTTTAAAATTTATGTACTTGATGTTACAATTACCAAACCTAATGTCAAGACACGAAACTATGGTGAATTAAACTAGACCATGACTTATAAAGACAAAATCTAACATATTATGCCATGAGTGCAGGCTAACAATTTTGAGATTAAACCTACCAAGATTCAAATGGTTTAATAACTTATGCAATTTGATGTTTGGCTAATGAGAATCTAAATGCATGCATCACCAACTTTTTAGAGATTAACGATACATTTAAGATTAATGGAGTTTTAGAGGGTGTTATTTGGTTGATGTTGTCCCCTTTTATATTGAGGGATAGAGCAAAATCATGGTTGAAGTCTTTGCCTCCTAAATCTATTATCACTTGGAATTGACTTGTTGAGACATTTTTAGCTAGATATTTTCCTCTAACAAGAATAGCAAGACTCAAGAATGATATCTACTCCTTTCAATAATTAGAGAGTGACACATTATATAAGACATGTGAAAGATGGAAGAAGCTATTAAGAAAGTGCCCATACAATAGACTCAATTTGAGGTTGCAAATGTAAACACTATTCAGTAGGTCGAATTATCCATCTAAGTAGTTGATCGATGCATCTTTTGGTGGAACTACTAGCTTTATAACTCCTAAATAACTACAAAAGCTTATTAAAATATTTCTATAAATAATTGCTAGTGGGAAAATTCAAATTTCAAGCCAAAATTAGGTGATATACATAATGTAGATGTCGTGACAATATTAGAGTTAAAGTTGAAGTTTTGAGTAGAAAGGTTGATAATATGGGATTGACAGGTTAATTAACATAAGTGAAAAGTTATGACATTTTCTCTCTACAGTATGGGACAATTGACTAAGCAAGTTATTTTTGTGAGAAACCAATCTCAAAGTAATCCTTACATTAACACTTATAATCCAAGGTTAAGAAACCATCCTAACTATATATGGAATAATCAAGGATATAAGGACAAGGTTCTTCATCCAATTATAGCAATAACAACAACTACTAGAGAAGCCAAGTCTTGAGGAGCTTATAGAAAAAATCATCACTACATTTGAGTCTCACTTCTAGAGTACTAAAGTATCTATTTGAAATCAATAATCCTCCATCCATAACTTAGAAATTCATATTGGACAATTTGTTAAGCTTATCTTTAAAAGGCAGCAAAGTACTTTGTTTGGCAATGCTAATTAAAATATGAGAAGAAAGTGAATGTAGTGACTTTGAGGAGTAGAAAGGAGCTAAAATTTAAAGAAAACGAGAAAGAAAAGAAGGAGAAGATTATTGTATAAGATAAGAAAGATAAAGAGAAGGAGGAAGAGAAAGAAGAGAAGCCAAAGAAGGAAGTAGTTAAAGAATACCAACTAGAAACTCCATACTCGAGTAGGCTTAAGAAAGATAGAAAGAAAGATAAATTTGGAAAGTTTTCATAAATTTTTAGATAGTTACATCTTAATATTCCTTTTATTAAAGTCCTTTCATAAATTCCAAATTTTATCATGTACTTAAAAGATCTCCTTTTTAGCAAGAAGAGGCTTGAGGAGTTGATGGTTACTTTAAGTGAGGATCGCTAAGCCATCTTGTAAAATAATTTACCCTAGAAAATTAAAATAAATCTAGGTATGTGTACTATTCTTTGTAATATTGGTAGTTTGTTAATAAAAAAGGCATTAGTGCATTTGGGAGATATATTAATTGGATATCATATGACATTTATAAGAGATTAGGATTAGGTGAACCTAAACTAACTATGATGATAATTTAATTACCCAATTAGTCAATAAGTATTCAAGGAACATTATAAAAAATATTTTTGGTTAAGATTGAAAATTCATCATTCATGTTAATTTTGTGGTTGTTGGATATATAGGATGATGTAAAGGTTTACTTTATCTTAGAATAACCTTTCCTAACTATTTTTAAAGTTATTATAGATGTGCATAATGAGAAATTAATCTTAAGGGTAGGGAATGAGGAAGTAGCTATTAAAATATTTGAAACTATAAGACATTGCCTTTACAAAGATGAAACTTGTTTGTATGCAACTGTCATTGATAACAAAGTTTTTCATGTTATACTGAAAAAATTCACAAAACCATTATTGGAGACTTGTATCATGCAAAGAGAAGAAGGGGAGATGGATAACCCAATTCTAATAGATATTGTAGTATATTTGGAAGGTAATGAGCCTATGAGTAAGAAGAGGAAATTGAGGAGAATGAGAAATTAAAGAAGATTATAATTAAGCTTCCATTTAAAGATCCACCGGGGTGAAGACCTTGAGTAAAAACTCCAAATAAAAAAGTACTTTTTGGGAGGCAATCCAATGATTTAGGTGTCTTTGTTTCAATTCCGTAGCTTTTAAGATCTTTAGCATTAGTTCTAGTATAGTTTTGATTTATGTTAGCTTTTTTGCATGTGTTTTAAGTTACAAGCATTTTTAAGGTCATGAATTTAAGTATATTTTAATGTTCTTTCAATTATTGGGTTGAGATTACCTTACACTGGGTAAGATTTCGTAAAGTTTTAGAGGCTATAGAGGTAATACAACATCCAACACGGATCCATATTTTTCTTTTAGTTAAAAAGCATCTTTACGTGTCTTTAGAGAGTAAGCCAGTAGTTGAGGAGCCTTAGTGACAAATTAAAGATCAAGGATTATTGATGCATTAGACAAGGTTGACATTCTTTCATTATTAGGAGTCCTAATTTCCCTCTTTTTGCTTATTTTATAATTTTTTTTGTTTTTATATTTCATATTTTTTTAAGCAGCCAGTGTGGCTATTGGGTACTTAAGTGACCCTTTTATTAATAATTCAGGAAAATGTCAAATTACAATCATAAGGAGTACCACACAAAGGGACACTCCTGTCGGTCCAATATGGCCAAACCTCGAATTTCCCACAAGAGAGTTACAAACAAAAAATCATATAAAAGTTGATTTATCACCACTTGCCTTGCCAATGAGTCAACAACTGAATTCACCTGGTGGTAAACGTGCATTGATGAAATGTGCATCCTCAATGATATAGGCCTGAATCATTTGCAACAATGAATTATAATGCCATGGCTATGACGTCGAAGAAGTTAGGAAATCCACGAGTATCTTTGAATTCCACTCCAACTGCACCATTTTGAAACTTGAACAGCTACACAAGAATAGACCCCCCAACAGCGCCCTGATCTCAGCTTCTATGCTCATACAATGACCCAAAAATTGTAAACTAGCCACCAGGATTCCCTTGTGTGCTACCCGGATTCCCCATGGATGATCCATCAAAATTAAGCTTATACATCATCGATCTTATCCAAGAGACTAGGAGTGGCTTGCAGATGATCTTCTGGGAATGCAGAAAATTGAAATAATGAAGCTTAGACCATGCCGGGTGAGAGAGCTGGAGCAGTCGCAAAAGTGTGAATTGATTAAGTTGCTCGAAAACCATGATCAGAAGGCCCGTAGATGAAATGGTGCTCCCCTCGAACAGCTGTAAATTCCTACCTTTCCATAGGACCCAACAAATGCCATAAGGAAGTAATTTGAGAAATGGTGATTATGGTGACTGGTTTGCGAGCAAATATGGAAACAATCCCAGAGCTCATCCTTCAGTGGGACATCCAGAATGTTGAAAAAATAATGCCAGAAGTGCTGAGCTCTATTACACTCCAAAAATCGAACAAAAAAGACATTTGGATGGTAGGTTGAAACCAATAGTTTTCAAAATCTCATCAAAAGGAAGGAGGCAATTAGTGAGACGCCACATGAATACTAAACTCTTCAAGGGAATTTTTAGACGCCAAAACCCCTTCAGATCAACGTGATGCACCTGGGATTAACTTCAAAAATCGAGGCCACTATGAAAAGCGATGGTCCCTAGACTTCAGTATCTAGATTTTTTTAGAAAATCAAAGCATAGGAAGTAAGCTCCTGGACAAGAGCCCATGATAGATCCATTTTGAAGAAATGCATCTGCCAACAATGAGAAAATCAAAGCATGGGAAGTAAGCTCCTGGACGAGAGTTGACGATAGATCCATTTTGAATAAGTACGTCTGCCAACAACCGCACTCATACGCTTGATTGATTCGCAAGGTTGGGGAAGATGGAGAATCCGAAATGGGCACCAGAAGGCCAGAGGAATACCAATTGGAATACCAGAAAAGAGAAGACCCATCCCAGTCTGAATCTTAGAATGAACCTCCATGATATTAGGGACAATATACAACTTAAGTTTGGGGAAAGATATTAATTATTCAGAAAAAAGAAATTAATTACCTATAATTATCAACTTTGTTATGATTAGTTTAATAGGGAATAATTATGAAAATTTTTAACTTTAAAAGAATTTTGATCGAGATAATTCATTGTGATTTAATTTATTTAGGAAAATAGCCATGAGTATTAGTAATTAAGTTAATTTTAGTTTTGCTTGATTAATTTTAAAAATGGATACTTTATTTACACTATAATACTTTTTTATTATTTGGACATATAATTGAGTTAGAAGTAAATTCTTTTTAAGAATTTTTAGCATCTTACTAAAAAATAAAAAATGTGAATAACTAAGAATTAAAAAAATTCACTTCGCTAACTTCAAACTAAGTAAAAATGTTGAAGCTAAATAATGGTGTTAGTAGTCATTTGAAATGATGACCTAATTAGAAGTGTTTATGATTAGGTATTTATGCTTGTACTAAAAAAATTAGGTAACTAAAAATTACAACTTTTAGTAGATGGAAGTTAACAAGGACCCTTTTTCACTTAAGTCAATTGTATCCTTGGATAAAACACCAATTAGGGAATGGGAACAACATCTAGTTCTTGTTCGATACCTAGACAAAATTCAACCCCTTATTTCCATAAGTAAGATCATGCATTTGAATAATATAATTTACCTTAATTCTCGAGTCTCCACCCTAATTCAACATTAAAAAATGGGCTACAAATTTCAAGGGGTTCTCTTCCTTAGCTGCATACTTGCCCCAGCTTCAAAATTTACAAAATAAGGACATAATTTCATGGATTCTTAACTCCAGTAAGGTATTCACAAGCCAAAAGAGTCAACTTGAGTGACATTGAATGGCATGAATTACTTTGGATTCACTAAACCCTAAGGCTTCTATAATTACATGGATTTTTATTAAGAACAAAAACAAAAAAGAAAATAGGTGTTATAGGGAGTTTGATCCTATTTGTGCTATGTAAGGAGAATATGGAGGATAGGGATCACCTGTTTTTTCAGTGCAAATTTTCAAAAGCAACCTGGAGCTGAGTGATTTATAACTAAAGGGTGTTCTGCTTGAGTTATGACTGGAATAAGGTGTTGACATAGATCATTGTAAAAACAAAACAATTGAAGCAAAATGTAGTGATTATAAAAAATGCATTGATTACCATCATCTACTCCATTTGGAAAGAGAGGAATTGCATAATTTATAAACGAATAGAAACTGAAAAACATCTTCTAGAAGAAACCATTCTTAATTGGATAAGAGAAATCATGGCAGCAAAATCATCTCATAACTTACTTACTTTGGACATGAAAAGTATATGGAACCTTTAGTATAAGTTACTTATCTTAATTCTTATTTAATGTTAAACCTATCATGTAATTAATCTCTTTGTAATTTTGTAATAGCTTTGCTATAGTCAATAAAAAATTCTCTTTTAATTCTTAAAAAAACTTTTCAAATAAGCTTATAATTTCTTATGTGTTAATTTAAGGTTAGTGCTTTGCTTTTCTTTTCAATGGGAGTTATACAAATTTTTACGAGTTTATTATCTTTCTCAAGTATGCTCACTTTATACAATAGGTTAAATGTTGTGGACTATGTTAAAATTTGAAAGGTTATAGAGTTGAATTGAATTGAATTATGACTTAACTTAATATAAGTGGCTAAATAACTAAAAAATTAATGGATTCTGAAATTGAATGATTGATCCAATTGACTAGTTAAATTCATTCTTAAAGCTACCTCCTATTTAAGTTAAAAGTGATAAAATTGATTTACTTGAGGGCAAAGTGCGTGCTTAAGTGTAGGCGGAATTCGATAACTACTAATTAAGTAATTTCCTAGCATGATTTTAGAGCAATTTGCTTGTGTTTGGATTGTTTTTATTGGATTTGGTACTCAATGTGGCTTATATTTTATTTATAAGTCTTTTTTTAACTCCCTAATAAAGAAAGAACAAATTCAGGAAAGTTAGAGCCAAGTTGGAGAAGTTTTAACTTAATTTTAGAGGGATATGAATCAAATATGGATTTATGTTCTACCTGTGCAAGCTATTAGTTCATTATGTTTTTTTTAGAATTTGCCATACAAATAAAGATGACCCAAACATGAACATATTTTTATACCTTCATAATTGGGTTCTCAAGATAAACTCTCACATGCAAGATCAAGTTATTAGGCCAATATAGATATAACAAAGATATGTGTTGATCTCATGTTTGTGGTAATTTTTACCAAAATTTTGGGATTTTATTCTTAAATATAAATTGAGGGATGTGAGCATTCAAAAAGGAGCTAAATGAAAGGATGGATCTTAAGACAAAAAAAAAGGAGCAACTTTTGAGACAAAGAATGAGATTCCATTAAGATTCAACTAAACAATTTCTAGATCTAAAGAATCTATGAGAATAGCTTCTTCTATCTTTTTTCTTTCTAAATTTTTATTTGGTTTCTTTGCCTTAGTACAAAAAATTGGGAAAGATTTAGATGAGATGAAACCTAAAACTATATGTTTTGATCGATTCTTTGATTTCACGAAAGATCCAAGATTTTTGTTAATTGTTAATGATTATAGCTTATGCTAAATTGAAATATGATAGCGTTTTGATTCAGTTTCAGATTTGACATATGGGAATTGAGATATGTATGAAAGATCATGACATGAATAGTAAGAGTAACGTGGAATCTTGAAGATAGGACCATATAAATGTTCTATGTAAGAGTTAAATCTATAAAAGAAATTCATAAAACAAGTTAATATGTTCTTATGGATTTTAATTAGAAGAGAATTCAATCATTCAAATTAAGGATAATGGTTGTATTACTTTAAGAAAGAATATGTTCATAAATAGGGAAATCCTATCTATCTAAGAAACTAGGATTAATTATCGAATTAAGAAAAATTTATGCATAAAAACGCTCAAAAGGGAATTTTTATCTAGATTTTGATTATCAATTGATTTGGTTCATTCTTGTCTATTGCTTTGACTTGTTATCTTAGATTAGTAACTTAGTGTTGTTAATATTTTCTTTTAATTCATTGATTCGTTTTGGTAGATTAGACAATTAGAAAGACGGTACTAATACTTGTAGTCCTCATTAGATCGACATTTATATTTACTAGACTATAATATAAGAATAATATGTGCACTTCTTAGTTGATCTTTAGTGTTGTTTTGGATTGAGAACATCACATCATAAATAAAATAGGATGCCTTTATGTAGTTATATAAGAACTTATTAACTAAGTAAGTTACAAGCCACTACTTTCACTAAATCCACTAACTTAGTAACAAGTTATATCATTTTAGCCACTAATTCCACTAACATCATGGAGAACGTGGTCTTTAGATGAAAACAATTCTTTGCTATATCACCTACCCACCTTCTCACTACTTTAGGAAGTGCTACTACCTTTATTATCATACTAGGTAGTACTACTTTTTCAGTACATTACTTTGAGTTCTCATCATATATTACAACATTATCATATTTTAAGTGGTCAAGTGTATTGATAAACCTTTAGTTAGCCATCCTATCATGGTACAACAACATTTCTTCACGACTAAGTATACAAGCACTTTAAGCCTCATATATATGAAACCTTATAGATCTTCATAACTTTGCATATCTTTGAACTTAGCATAACTTAGTTATATTAATCATTTTTGGTCCCCCAACTATATTCACTTATCTAATGTCAGTTGTCTTTAGACATATATGCCTTAGTAGCCATAGCCCTCTCGCTCTTTGCCAATCCAAAATTGTTCCAATGCTTCTATATATTCTTTACAAATTTCAAAGAAGATATGTTAATAAATTTATTAGCTACAAATTTAATTAATTTGTTAGTGTATAAATTTATAAATTACTAAACTATAATACATAAACCACATGTATATTATTGCAAGAGAATTAAAAATGGGTTCTCTAACCCTTATATAATGTATAAAAAGGTTCACTGAAGCAATTACTTATGGTTAGGACCTTGTGATCTCTATAGGATGTTAATGGGACTATCAAAAGATTAAATTACCCCTAAATCTATTCTTGGATGCCTAAAGTGATATAATTGGTCCAGGTATGTGAGGCAATTTTACTTTTAAGGTGAGGTAACTATCCCAATAAGGTGATATAACTAACCTTGAACATAAAAATATAGTCCCTTCCAAATACACCCTTAGATATGATGCAACCAATCCAGATAGGTGAGGCAATGATGTCTTTAAGATGAGTAAACTACTTCACAAAGCTCACATTTAAATGCCTAAGGGTAATGTACTAAAAGGTGAGGCAAGGCAAATATCTTAGAAAGATGAGGTAACTATCCTAATAAAGTGAGGTAACTCACATAGAATATAAAAGTACATCCTTTTCCAAATATAGCATTGAATATGATGCAATTAATCTAGGTGAGATAATCGTATCTTCTAAGTGATTTTTTGCCATAGTAAGCATGTTTTTAAATATTTAAGAGTGATGCAATTAGGCTAAAAAGTGAGACAATTATGCCTTTTAGTCAATACAATTACTTAAATAAAGTATGACAGCTATTCAAATAGGGTGAGATAATGTACCGGAAGAGAGAGAAAAAGAATAACAATAACAATAATAATAACAACAATAACTAAGGTATTTGGAAATGTCCAGTAGTACACAGTTTTACCCTTAACTGATAGAAAGATTGCTTCTGATAAACCCACTTGAAAAACAAAGAAAAAATGTACATATAATAATAATAATAATAGACATAAAATATATTAATAATTATATAATAATAAATAAATACTTAAAAATATAAAAATAAGTAATATAATAAATGAGATAATAAATATAGAAAAAGATAAAGAGTAAAAATAAAAGATACAATAAGTAAATATATACACGAACAAGAAAGAAAAAAGTAAATAAATAAGTCAAACAAATCATTACAAGAACATATTTAAGCTAATTAAAGAAATATTTAGTCTAAATAACAAAGAAAGAAGTATTACATATTAAAATTTTAGGCTAAATACAAGACAAGATTTGAGAGAAAATGTTTAAAAGGCTTATGAGAATGAGAAGGATCTCTCTATATGTGAGATCCTTTATTTGTATCCTAGCATTGCAAAGTTTTCAATTGAGGGTTATGTTCTTAATAAATTTCAACATAATCATATCATTCTTGATTATTTTTCTCTAACAAAAAGAGTAAAAAAAAAAGATACAAAAAGAAAGAAAGAGAGATAGGAAACAATGAAAAAAGAAAACGAAAAGTAAGGTTATATTTGAAGCAAGTATTTTACTGGAGGTGGAGATGATTCAACTAAAAAATGTTAAAATAAGAGGAATAGAAAGATAATTACATTGGCTTTCATGATGCTCTTTTAAATTAATTAAGTAAAAGAAAGGGAAAAATAGAAAAGAAAGAAAAATAAAGGAAGAAAACACATAAAAGTGTTGTTTAGAATATTGTATTGTATTGGCCAGTACCAATAAAAAAGGGCTACTGAACAAGAAAGTTTTGTATCGAACTTTGATACTAATTGTTAGAGGCTCTTTCGGTTAGTACTAACTAGTATCAGCTAATAACCAGAATAATATTCAAATATCTATCAGAATTATAAATTTTAAAAATTTTAAGACTAAATTTAAAAACTTAAAATTTCTCCCATATAAAATAATAATTTTTTGAAAATATATAAAATAATAATTACTTATACATTAAAAAGAATGTATTAAATAATTTTTTATGTCATTAGATTTATACAAATTGATGTAATATTACATACCTAAATATATTAGTTTAATACAATCATATTTAATAAATTTGAAAAATATTATAATTAGTTTTGAAATATGTAGAATTAAATATTGTCATGCTCTTGATGGGTATGGTAAACTCCTAAACCCTAACTCTTCCCTCAGACTCCATTAAGCCCTATTTACTTGATTTTGTATCAAAGGCCCGACGGGGGCCTCTAGGGTTTTGTCAAACGTCATCCTAATTTGCCATTTCAGGCCCGTCTCGTTGTGCTTCACCTTCTACCTCTGTTTTCTCCTCTGATTCTGCTGCGGTTTTTTTGTTACTCTTTTTAACATTGAGCCCTACACGCTTACAATTACACGACTACCTATTTTTAGGGTTTCCTCTCGCTGGATTGCTCTACGTGAGTTTTTCTTTTTCTTTTTTTTCTGTTTCATTCTGCGTAGTGCATTGGTTAAACGTTCCTTTTTCTTATTACATTAGGAAATTGATGAGTTTAGCATCTTTTAAAGTGGTTTGATTTGGTTTCCTTTTCACTTATTCTTGTACTTCTTTTATTCTACAGAGAAAAGGAAGGGTCTTAACTGTAAAAGTAAAGAAAAAAAAAGGAACTTGTTCTTAAATGGGAGCCAAGAAGAGAAATTCGGAGTCTGTGAATGAGGAACTTGACAATTTACCAGAAACTGGTAACGATAACGTGAATTCAAACCCCACTAAGAAATTGAAAAAGGACAAGAAAAAAAAGGTTGAAGTGGCTGGTGGGCATGATGATAATGCCACACTGGGCACTTCTGCAGCTGCTCCTAGTTCAATGAAACCTATGGAAAGGAAGAAGAAGAGAAAAGCATTGGACAAAGAGCGCCACCATGTTGGTCAGGAGAATGAGGGGTTAAGGTTGAAACAAAGCAATATGACTTTGAGTGTCAGCGAAAGCAGAGTGCAGGCTGTGGCTTCTTCGAGTAACGGGATGCCTGCGTTTCATATTGATGTTTTCAGGGACTTGGCATCCGCAGATTTTTCTGTGCGAGAAGCTGCAGTCGAAAGGTTGGTAAGAGATTTAAGGGAGGTTCAGAAGGCGTTTGATATGTTGGAGAATAAGGAGTTGGTTGAAGGTGGGTTGAAGTTGGAAGCTGAAAAAGATGATGGGCTGAATAATTGTGCTCCTTCTTTGAGATATGCTTTGAGGAGGCTCATTCGTGGAGTTTCATCATCAAGGGAGGTATGATTTTGTTCATGTTACTAACTCTTCATTTTTAAGTAAATTGTGATGCTTAATGGTAAATAATTTGATCAACTTGTTTCATGGAAAGAAGATGAATGTTCAAATGTGGATTTTGTGGATGCTTGATGTGTTGCTATTTTATTTTGCAGCTAGAGAGCTTCATTTGACTTTTAAGATGTGATGGTTAATGCTACCTGATATTGTCCAAGACGTTCTTATTATTTCATTTACCTTGTTGTATTCTTCATAGATTCATCGTGATAATGTACATTTTCTCTTGTGTGGTTTTATCTACTCAAATGGTTGTGACTTGTCCACTGGAACCTACATCTGGGCCTGTTTGAAATATTACACCTGTTCTTTGCATCTAAGCTCCAAGTCATGATGAGTTGGACTTATTGTTACATGAATATTCTTTGATAGAACTGAGAACTATTATTTCTTCTAAATCATAGAACTTTTTTTACTTCATAGAACGTCCATAATATTTTTTCATTAACATTCTGATATGTGCAATAGTTTGAGGATGTATTATTTCTTAAGGTTTTCTTGCCATGTAGATAAAATTAACCTGTGCTCGATCTTCTGTTTGATTAATAATCCATTTTGCTTTTGCAGTGTGCAAGACAAGGGTTTGCGTTAGGTTTGACTGCATTAATTGGTACAATTCCTAGAATTAATATTGGCTCTCTATTGAAGCTGATAGTTGATTTGTTAGAAGTCTCTTCATCGATGAAGGGTCAGGTAGGTGAGCTTTTTTATATAATTAGTTTTTCTCTCCTTTTAATAGAATGGCTAAGCTTTCTTGTGACATATGCAGGAAGTAAGAGATTGTCTTTTGGGGCGTTTATTTGCTTATGGTGCAATTGTGAAATCAGGGAGACTTGCTGAAGATTGGATTTCTGATCATAATTCACCTCTGATTAAGGAATTCACCAACATTCTGATCTCTCTTGCAGCAAAGAAGCGATATTTGCAAGAGCCTGCTGTTGTGATTATTTTAGAATTGGTTGAAAAGGTATCCCATTTAAGTAGACGGAAGCAAGATTTTGATCATGACCATTCTTAAGTTGCTTCTTATTCAGAATTAATGCATATTTTTTGGACCAAATGAGCATAATGTTTTGGATGCTATTTCTGTTGATGTTACTTTATTCATAGTTTCAGTAGGTTTTTGTTATTATTTATGTGTTTTAGTTCTGTTGGGTGCATACTTTGATGCCTAAAAATATTTATAGTGGAAAATGGTAGAGGGTTATTTCTCTTTTTTCACTTTTCTTTTGAAGCTCTAACCATTTGCATTATGGTGCAGGAGTTTACTGTGCTATAAGCAATTTCTTGTCTAGTGACATCTGTTTCCAAGGATAGTTTAAGAACCGATGGTGAACTTATGTAGCCATTATTCCTTTGTTACTGCCCTTTTTGTAACTCTATATAACTTGTATTTTATTTTGTTTCTGTTTGATGTGTCGTGTAATACTTTTTGGATTGCATATTGAGTAAAAGTTTGTTTCAAATATTGGATAGTAGAGTCGCTTAAAGTTCTATATCTTGTTTGTTGGGATTAAGAACTTTCCAACAAGATCATTCTCTTTTTGCCTCTTGCATACAAATCTTTTTTTACGCTTTCCAATTCAGTTTTGATGACCACATTATTGTTTGTTTATGTTCTGTGCCTTATGATTGTAGTTGCCAACTGAAGCTTTGGTTAGTCACGTACTTGAAGCTCAACATCTTCGTGAATGGTTTGAAGGAGCAGCTGATGTTGGGAATCCTGATGCTTTGCTTTTAGCATTAAAAATCAGGGAGAAGGTTTCTGTTGATAGTTTGATGTTTGGAAACATATTGCCATATCCATTCAGCCATAGAAGACTTTTTTCCCCTGATCATTTGTCCTCTCTTGCTAGTTGCTTCAAGGTATGTTTCTGTCAAATATTATAAGAGAAGAATGAATTTCTTTCTCATATATCAAAATTAGGTTACAGCCATTAGTTTATATACACAACTGTCTAGCTTAAAATTAGTAACAATCTCCCTAAAAATAGGAAACTCCTCCAAATCTGTATCTAACTCTAATCCCTAGAAATTAGGGAATTATACGATTTTCTATAACTATACAAAAATTCGACGCTTCCCCTCAAGCTAGTGAATGGATACCTTCCATCCCAAGCTTGCTAATAATATCTCGAAACACAGTGCTTGTTAGTCCCTTTGTAAGTATGTTTGCTAACCGATCCTTAGTTGACACAAATGAAAGTGCATATTAGGCCACTGTCTAGTTTTTCCTTGATAAAATGCCTATCAACTTCAATATGCTTTGTTCGATCATGTTGAACAAGGTTGTGTAATGTTGATGGTTGATTTATTATCACAGTACAGCCTCATAGATCCTTCCCATTTTATTCTTACGTCATCTAGGATTATCTTCAACCAGAGTAATTCACATATTCCCAACGTCATTGATCTGAACTCTGACTTTGTGCTTGATCTTGCTACCACTTTCTTCTTCTTACTTCTCCATGTTACAAGATTACCACCTAGGAGAGTACAATAACTAGGCATTGATCTCCTGTCATCCAAAGATCCTGCATAATCTGCATCATATAAGCTTCTAATGTCATGCCTGTGCCTGTTTTTCGCTTAAACAGAATTCCTCTTCCCGAGTTGCCTTTGAAGTATTGCAATATCCTATTTATTGCCTTAAGATATGATTTTTTGGGATTGTGCATAAATTGACTAACCATGCTCATTGCAAATGCTATATCTGGTCTTATGTGTGCCAGATATATGAATTTCCCAACAAAGTTCTGATAGGATCCTCTATCTACCATGGTATCTTCTGGAGCATCACATAATTCATGATTGAATTCAATTGGTGTCTCCACTGGTTTACAACCCATCTTTCTTGTTTATTTCAACAAGTCAAGAACATACTTTTGTTGAGAGATGAAAATTCCTTGCTTTGAATGAGCTACTTCAATGCCTAGGAAGTACTTTAATTTTCCTAGCTCTTTGATGTCAAACTCCTTCAAGAGACATTGCTTCAGATTGTTCATCTCTTCCACATCATTACCTCTCTCAGAATCTGAGTGTCTCACGAACAAAGTATGATCTCCTTGACTCTGCTTGTATCCCAATGACATCATCACCTTAGCAAACCTCCCAAACCAAGCTCGTGGTGCTTGTTTAAGCCCATAAAGAGCTTTCTTCAGCTTGCACACCATTCCCTCTTTAGATTCAAATCCAGGGGAAACTTCCATGTAAATTTCCTCTTCTAGATCACCATGGAGGAATGCATTCTTAACATCAAATTATTGTAGATTCTACTCGAAATTAGCAGCTAATGACAAAAGTATCCGTACCGTGTTCATTTTAGCAACAGGGGCAAATGTCTCTAGATAATCAATGCCATAGGTTTGAGTGTATCATTTGGCCACCAATCTTCCCTTGTATCTTTCCACCGAGCCACCGAGCCATCAACCTTGTATTTTATAGTGAAAACCCACCTAAATCTGACTAGTTCCTCCCCTCTCAACAATTCAACTAACTCCCATGTCTTATTCTTCTCAAGGGCTTCCATCTCGATCTTCATAGCATCCTCCCATTTCTTGTCTCCTAATGCCTCAATTAGATTTCTCGGTGTGGGAATTATATGGAGATTGGTTAGGAAAGCTCTATGGTTTTGGGATAGATTTCGATAGGACATGAAAAGAGAGTGGATGTTTCGTGCAAGTTCTTGTTCCTTTCCTAAGTGCAATTGGTAGGTCTTCAGTACTTGGTTTTTTATGTTCGTCTGCTGGTTCAATTGGTGCAACACTTGGCGTGACATTGTCGATTGGTTTGGTAGTGGTTTCAGGAAATTGGGCAACAACACGAATGGGAGACTAGACCTGTATTGATCGAGAGACTGGTATTTTCCTCCTAAAATAAACTTGCAGTGGCTGACTGTTATCTTGATTTCCCTTATCTTTCATCATTTCAACAGATTTCGCTGATTCAATTGACGGAGAAGTGGACTCAGAGATGGTTATGGGTATAGGCTGAACAAAACTAGGATCAAGAAGAAACATATACTTTACTTTATCTTCACTCAAGGTCTCCCTTGAAGATAAGTGTGTTGAAAAAAAGATTCATCTTCAACAAAAGTAACATAGGCTAAGACAAAAAATCTTTTCGAATGTGGATGAAAACATTTATAGCCCTTTTGTGTGGAGGAATATTCGATAAAAATATCGAAGAGACGTGAATCCAATGTATTCCTATTGTGAGAATGAATATGAACAAACGCAACACAGCCAAAGACTCGAGGTATAAGACTGTTTGAAACAAAGAAGTTTGGGAAATTTTGTGAGAATATCAACTGGACTTTTGAAACCAAGGACACGTGTTAGAAGCCTGTTAATAAGATGGGCAGCGATTAATACAGCTTCACCCCATTATTGTTTGGGAACATTCTTGCAAAACAACAATACTCTAGTGATCTCTAGGAGGTGTCCATTCTTTTGCTCAACCACACCGTTTTGTTGTGGGGTGATAACACATGAGGAATCATGAATAATTCCTTTTTTTTTTTAGAATGGAAAAAGGATTTGATTTAATTAATTCTTGGCATTGTCCGATCGAAATCTCTTAACTTCTACATCAAATTGAGTATTGATCATGTTGTAAAAACTAGGAAAAACAATGCTAACATCAGATTTATTTTTCAATAGGTAAAGCCATGTGACTCGGGTACAATCATCAATAAATGAAACAAACCACTTAGCACCCGAAACATTTGGAATGGTGGAAGGTCCCCAAATATCACTATGAATGAGAGAAAGAGGAACAAAGGTTTTTCGTTGCTTATTGGAAAGGAAGCACGTTTGTGCTTGGCCAATTCACAATCATCACAATGAAAAACTTCAAACTCAAGACCTTTAAATAAAGAAGGAAACATCAACTTGAGCACTCTAAAAGATGGGAGACCTACATGACAATGATGAAGCCAAATTTTATTTTGGTTTGACATGACATATTTAGAAAAACTCTGACTAGCACATCCAATCATCTTCTTTGTGTCTAGTGCCTAAAAGACACAATGTGAAGGAAAAAATGTCACATTGCAATTTGAATCTGTGGTTAATTTTTGAATGGAAATAAGGCTTGCAAATAGCTTTGAAACATGGAGAACATTTCTTAGTGTAAGGTCCTTGTTTATGTATATATCCCCCTTGGCCAGCTACAGTGGTGATGGATCCATCGGCTACTGTGATTTTTTATGGCTACAGCTGGGATTATAAAAGATAAAATGTTTGGAGGAATAGGTCCTATGGTCAGTGGCTCCGAAATCAATCACCCACATGGGAGGAGAATTTCTTTCTGAGACATTAGTATGAGAGGAAGAAGAAATACCTGAAAATGCCAATGAACAAGTACCTATTGAGGTTGGCTTCTCAAAGGACTCCACAAAAGGTTTTTAGTTTCTCAATTTCTTCAATGTTAAATTCAGGAGTAGATTTTTTGGAATTTTCTTCTCTAGTTGACGAAGTGCTCACCATATATGCCTAACTTCGATCATTCCCACTTAGATTGGGCTTGCCATGAAGTTTCCAGCATTTCTTCATGGTGTGACGATGCTTCTTGCAATATGTGTAGAATAGAGATTCTCGGTTAATGGTTTGGTTGAGTCCCCTTGAGTAACTAATGAAGCATCGTTTGCCTCTTTCAATTCAGTGGCCTTGGTAACAGAGTGTAAAACCATCTCCCCCTTGAGGTTCAGGCATAACACTTCAACGTCCCTCTTCCGCGCATATAATAGAGATTGTCTCATTCAGTGACGACAGGTCCGATTTTCCTAAAATCTACACCTTTACAGCATCAAATTCAACGTTTAATCTTGCCAAAAAATCATAAATACATTTTTTTCCTACAAAACGTTTTAGAATTGTTGCATCTTCACTGCAACGCGTTTGGATGCATTGATAATGGTCCATCTCTTGCCACAAGCTTTGTAAGAGACTCAAATATTCAGTAACAGTTCAAGTCCCTTGTTTGGTTGCTGAAACTTGCGTCTTAATTTCGTAGATTTGTGCAGCATCATTAACCTTGGAATATGTCTGTCGAATAGCTTCCCAAATCTCCTTGGCAATTTTGAGGAACATACATGTATCACTAATTTCTGGCAACATCGAGTTCCATAACCATGACATTACCATGGAGTCTTGTTCGTCCCATGCTGCAAATTTGGGATCGTCCTGAGAAGGACCTGTGCCCATTAAATGGCTCAATTTCCCTCTTCCCTTAAGGAATGTGCAGACCAATTGTGACCACTTCAAGTAACTCTTCCCATTCAATCGATATGCGGCTTGAATGTTCTGCAAATCTTTGGTTATAGCAGCAGCATTATTCTCGAATGCAAGCACACTCGAGATAGGACTGGTGATTTCGGGAAAACTTTTGGTTAATTCTGACATGATTGAATGAATAAAGCAAAGGGTAAAAACAGGAAAATATGAGAAGAAGGCTAAGACGATTGAGAGGAACAGTGAAGATAGATCTCGGTTAGGTATGACCAGGACAAAAGTTCAGAGTTTATCAGGAAAGAGCCAACAACTCTGATACCATGTCAAATATCATAAGAGAAGAATGAATTTCTTTCTCATATGAATTAGGTTACAACCCTTAGTTAATATACACAATTGTCTGGCTAAAAAATAGTAACTCCCTAAAAATAGGAAACTCCTCAAAATTTGCATCTAACTCTAATTCCTAGAAATCAGGGAATTATACGATTTTCTATAACTATACAATCTTTCCAGATAAGACTACATAATTTGACAAGAATTATAAAAATATTATACATTGTATTCATGATCTGAAGTGTCAAGAAGGTGATGAACTATACATATGATTGAAAGGGAACTCTAAAAACTCAGTTGCAGTTTTACTCTGCTGACAAAAACAAGAAATGTCAGCTAGAAAAAAAAAGCTTTTAATGTTAGAATAATTTGATAGCAAAAACTAAGCAAGATATGCTATTAAGTTCATATTTCACCTTGAGTTGTATTTTATAAGGGGGGGAAAAAGGCATCAAAGAATCAAAAAATATGTAAGATTCAAATTAGAGAAGAATGAGTGAGTGAACTTCATGTTTATTCATCTCCTATTTGTTGTCCAAGCCATTCAGAATTAAACAGTAAAGTGAGACAAGGGCATGTTAAATGACTAGATACAATACCTTCTCAGGTCGGGTCTCCACCTCAAATCGAATCAGACCAACACAAAGCACAACAACAACTGCCAATGACAAGCATAGGACAATAGTGGGATTTCTAGCAACCCATCTTCCATATTGCCTGAATATAACAAAAAAACCATCAGAATACTACTTCTGTACATAAAAGTATTAAAACAATATTTCACCTGTAAAAGTTTGAGATATGTCCTCGAACACCAGAAAGACGGAACCGGTTTCTCAGACTAGGAACCATCTCATGAGCCTATTTTTACAACAAATCCCGCATTATCAATTAGGGCTTCAATCCCAACCACTTAGCACAAATGCAAGGTAATCAGCAAGAAAGCACAAGATAGGGGAAACAAGAGCAAAAATGCTAGAAGAAAAATCTAGACAACATTAAGGTTTGTATTATTAGTCAAAGCCCTTGCATATTAGAATAGCTAGCATCAATTTGACGAGCATTCTTTCTCCATGCTCTCACATTTGAAAGGTTTAAAAATGTCCATATGCTGATCAATCAAATAAGCCACCAATAAATAGCCACGTCTACTACCAGAATTAGCCTAGAAAAGTTAAATAAACTTGGATATGGTAAAAGTCAATTCAAAAGCAACAAGAAGTAACTTACAGAACACATCAGTAAACTAACAAAAAGGATGCTAGTGACTAGATAATGCTACAACAAAGATAGCCCATTAATTAGAACTTAGAATAAAAAAATGGTATGTCAGAGAAATACCATGTGAACTTGATACGTAACTTCAAAAACAGTTTAACCAATCCACAAGCATGATGTACCACTGTACCAAAATTTCATTGCCAGACAGGTAATTGCATGAGGGAACATCCATTTCTAACAAATTGGCACAAGTGAAAGAACATACACAAACTAGTGGAGGTTAAGAGGTAAAGTATTGTTAATAAAGCTTTGTATATGGAAAACATTCTTTGGCGGGTGCTCCATCCCTCCAAATTGAGGGTGGAATTGTAAACATTGTTTAATCGTGAAGAACAACCTAAGAATATCAAAAGGGAAAGTTTTGATGTTTATATACCTCTCTTTCCTTTTGAATGTGATCAGCATCAATTTCAGTTTCAACTACAGGCTTCAACAGAGGTTCCATACCAGCTACATTTCTTTCTTTTGTCCGATGAAATAAAGCCCACCCAATAAATCCAGAAACCAATATAACATATGTGACTGCCAATGAAAAATCAATGCATTTGACCTGAAATTATTATCAACAGCTCCCAGTTCAGTGTAGCAACTAATAACTTTTGGTTCAGGTCTATTACTAACTTTCAGGTCTATTACTAACTTTTTGACATGTACCAACTCAAGCCAAAAAGAACCACCAAATGAACAGTGAAAAAATGAAAAATGGCAGAAGTTGCAACACTTGCCAACCTTAAGAAACCAAATTCTAATAGAACATGAATCTTCTTTGTGTGGAGAGGGCGGCTCTGAATTGGAGCATACTGGAGATAAAGGGCAATCACCACAGGAGCATCCCAGTAAAGTATCTCCACAGGAATATGTGCTGACATTCATAAGCTTCATTTCAGACTGTTCGGGAATGCTCAACTTAAAATCAATAGAATAAGGTGAACCGGGATAGCCTGGTGGTGCTTTCTGACCGATAAATGCGAACCACTCTAGAACGCCAGAAAACAAAAACTTCAAAATCTAGAATGAAGAACTTAAATGTAGATGGGAACACAAAATATTTTACATTAAACATGGTTAAATTAATTAAAGTAGAAGGAATCCCACTACTTATCAGTTAGGTTCATAAGCACAGTAAGCACAATGTTAAGATCTTTCAAGTCTGCACTCCCTCCAGCAAGACAGTCTAGGATTACAAAATCATGTGATCTTACTTTGAATATATCCTAAATGGCTAACCCTTGGATATCGTTTAAAAAAATAGTTCAATCCAGTTGTCCAATTCTATAGTGAATTCATCCTATGTCTGCAAATTCCATCAGTTAATTACAATCAGAAAAGAAGCTCTAAGTTATCGGGTTGGAAACAAGACAAGACTCTTGTGGAGGTAGCTAAGGCCAACATATCAACTCTACAATAGCACTGCTATTTGTCAAACATATCTCTTATTTATAAATTCCCATTCTACTATGATCTACCAGAGACCCTAAGCCCTACAACTTAAGGACTCCAAAGACTATGATACCATAACTACAATAGCCTAGCTTGACCATCTATTCCCACTAAAAAAGGTAATAAATATGTCATAATGGTCTATATATTAATTTCTATGTGCCTCAATATTTTATTAAGAGAGGTTTTGATGTTCCAAAAGGGAGAAAAATGTGGCACTGGGGCAACCGGTTAGACTAAAAGAACATGATAACTGCAAGCAAGAAAATTTTGATCACAAATGTAGAGACCAGCAGAACTTCAGAAAATTTATAAAAATACCCTCAAGTAGTACATCACCTTCAAAATTTCTAGCACCAGCACCAACAAATGCAATGGCCCTTGTATTCATTGTCCCAAATTTCACATCTTTGCAAGAATTGTACAGTCCTTCTCCAAAGCCGTCAGAGACATAATAGTCAATACCATCTACAGTCAAGTTGCCATTAACCTACAAAAGTGATAAAAATAACACGTTTTTATCAAGCAGCCGTTTACCTTCAATATCATTTTCAAATGAAAAGCTTGAGGCAGAAAATGATACTCAAACAAAAGGATTAAAGAAAAAGACAGATTTATTAATAATCTGTTGGAAAAGCCACCTTAGAGATGTAATGTCAAAATGTATGTAGATAATAAACATACAATTCAGGCAGCTAAATAAAATATGCTGAGAAGGCCTGACCTCAGAAGTGGAAGTCACATTGATGAAGAGGCTTTGATTTGGAGAGCAAGATAGTTCACAGAAAAGGTTGAGGAAATTCCTCAGGCAAGCCGGACAACCAACAAGAAAAGGGATTGCCTACAATAGAGGTTGTATAGGTTATACTCACGTGTGCATACAAGTCACACACGCACAGATACATATACATACAGAGAGAGAGAGAGAGACTCACTTGTTGGACCTGTGCTCGCAATGTGTCAAACTGAGCCTCTGTGCAACAGAGGTTTCCGGTTATTGTGGGGCACAGGCTTTGAACCTTGGCAGAGAAAAGTTGATCCGGCTACAGAGTGCACCGTGGTATAATGAAATTAGTGGATGAAGGTTGGTACAAGAATGTTGAAACAGTCACTGAAGTGAATAGGAGTGAGTAGTACACCTTAACAGAAGGAGTAGGATAAGGGCAATTAAGAACCTTGCCATCACTGCGCTCTCCACAGATGTCGTACATTGCACAATATTCATTAGAATCCGTTTCCCTGACCCAAAAGACCATAACAAAGTAATGATTATGTTTTGAATGACAATAACAAATTAGAGGAGTTGAAATGAAAAGGGGTTTTCTTTACCCGGTTGAGAAGTCAGAAATCAAAGGAAAGGAAGAGGCTGTCGGGTTTACACATAGTAAGAATGCGAAGAAGAAGATGGTCTGCAGAAAAAAGATTTACCCAGGGTTGATTGGGGATAAATAAGAAAAAGAAAAGTTGATTTTACGAAATTCAGCAGAAAATAGGGTAATTGAAGTAGAGACAGAATAGAAGAAAGTAGACAAAAGCGAAACGATTACTTGTAACAGAGAGAGGCGATGGAGGGAAGAAGGCATAGCCATGGGGTTTTGCTTCAGTGATCTTTGCATCTATCTATCTATATGATTATGTTTCGTAATTAAAGAAGAAGCAGCAGAAGAGGGTGAGAGTTGGTGGCTTAAGTAAAGAAAGTACAGTAGATTGGTAGGCTTAGTTAGAGGCGGAGAGGAACCGAACATCATCCAGCCAGAGGCGCACGAGGAACGTGGTCAAACAAAGTGGCAAATCTTTACTTAAAAGACACAACTCAGCGTTTTGGGCTCTTAGTCACCGGAAACAGACACGTCTCCTCGCCCACCCTCGCGTACTTTCTCATGCTTGTTTTTAATTACCAATCACGAACCACCGTTTTGTCACTTTCTCTATTGGTATCAACTCCCGCCCTTTCTTCTTTCCTTCCATTTTTAGTTTTTAAGTTTATTGATTATTTGATAATTTTCAAAATGTGTGATATTTAAAACTTTGCATAAAATCCAACTTTATAGATGAAAATGTATTATGAGAAAACTAAGAGGAGGCCCAAAGTCCAACATGATCATGGCAGTTTCTTATGTTACCCGGCCACACCTCACTCTTCATCCAACTATAATATAGGTACAGCTTATCCGAGACCAGAACTTTTGTCAAATTTTATGGTGTTTTATTGTGTCCAGTGAATCTCGACCATTTATTTCTGCGAGATCTGCATTTATTTACGCGGGACTCACGCGAGACCCACATAAATAAATGGCTGAGATTCACTGGACACAATAAGATACCATAAAACTGGACAGAAGATCTGGACTCTAACTTATCCAGCCCGCACGAGTAGCCTAATTGGTCAAAGAAAGTGAGTCAAGGTACAGCTTATCCTATCCGCTTTGGGATGAGAAATGCGCCTTGTCGCAAATGTGCACAAAGCTGTAACCGCCAACCACCTTCACACCTCTCTCCTTTGCCACCATTCTCATCCTCCCTGCATCTACCCATTTCCCTTCTCCACCATACATGCCTGACGCTACCATATAGTTGGCCCAACTCAGAGGCTCCAACTCCGTTACTCGAGACATGGCTCCTTCCCCAAGCTTGCTGTTCCCCTGGCTTCTACAAGCACTCAAAACCGAACTCCAAGCACTTGCATTTCCACTCATCATCTTAATCACTTCCATTGCATTATTAAGCTCTCCAGCCCGACCTAACAAGTCCACCACACACGAGTAGTGTTCAACTCCAGGCTCAATCCCGTCCTCTTCAACCATTGATCTGAAAAAGGAGAGCCCTTCTTCAACTAATCCTCCGTGGCTGCATGCGCAAAGCACCGAGAGCGCAGTAACAGCATTCGGCTTGACCCCCTGCAACTTCATCTCAGCTACCAAGGCCAAGGCTTCATGGGGAAGACCATTCATGCCATAGGCAGCTACCATGGCACTCCATGTAACAACATTTTTATGCGGAATTTGGTCGAACCACTTCCTCGAGGCCTTTATGTTCCCGCATTTTGCGTACATGTCAACAATGGCAGTCCCAATTCCCACTTCTACACCCATGCCCCTGCGGATAGCCACTCCATGCGCCCACTGTGACCTCTTCAGGTCAGCTGAAATCGAACAAGCTTCAAGAAGATTGACAATGGTTATTGAATTCGGCATCTCTCTCGCATTGCTCATCTCCCGGAACACAGCAATAGCTTCATCGGGCCTCCCACAACGGCCAAACCCAGCAATCATTGTGCTCCATAAGGCCACATCTTTTCTCCTCGTTCTAGCAAAGACTTCCCACGCATGTTCAACAAGATCAGATTTGGCATATGCATCAATTATAGAATTGAGTAGCATTGCATTTGAATCAAACCCTCGGCGGAGTATTGTACAGTGGACCGATTTACACTGAGATGGCAACTCAAAATACTTGCATATCTTTAGTACACTGACCAGAGTGGCCTCGTCAGCTCTAGGTCCGTCCTTCTGCATTGAAGAAATCAACGACAGGGCTTCCATATAGTTTTGGTTAAGGACAAAACCAGATAACATTGAATTCCACGAGACATTATTCCTCTGAGAAATCTCACAAAAGACCTTAAATGCAGAATCGGCATCGTTGCAACGGGAATACATGTCAATCAAAGAGTTTTGAACAAATAAATCACCAACTAAACCTCTACAAATCACCAACACATGCACCAGCCTCCCCATGCTGATATACGCTAAATTAGCACAGCCTTTCAGGACACTAACAATTGTCACTCCATCTGGCTTGATACTTGGTAACATCACCATCTCTCTGAACACCGCCAACCCAACCTGACTTTCTTCCCTCTGCACATAACCGTTTATTAAAACGCTCCAAGCAATAACGTCTTTCACGCGCATTTCGTCAAACAGTTGTCTAGCAAACTGCATTCCGGCATCTACATATGCTCCCAGCAACGAATTTTGAACTGAAGAAATGGCGTAGAAGCCACTATGAATCAGGTAAGCGTGCAGTTTGGACAGTTGTTGCTTTAATTGTAGAAAATGACATGCTTGAATTACGAGGACCAAAATTGAAATGTTGGGGTCGAACCCAGAAATCCTAGCGCAAGTAAACCATTCCAACCCTTCCTCAAAGGAACCGCGAGTGAGGTGCCCAAGAATCACAATATTCCAAGAAATAGAATCCACGTTCGTCATGCAACGAAAAGCAGTCACAGCTGCATTCAGGTCCCCATATTTACTGTAGAAGTCCAGGATTGAATTTCCAATGGAAGTATATGATTCGTATCCCTGTTTGACCAAGCAAGCATGGAAGGATTTTCCATGCCCACAAGACAAGTTTGAATAGGCTTTGATAACCAGGGGTAACAGCAAAGAGTAATCCGCTGCTTCAGCTCCCGCCCTTTTCACTTCACTGTACCCATAAATCACCTCTTGCCATTTTCCATTTGCTGACGACTCTTTTATTCTCAAAATCCAATTATAAAGCTTTGGGTTTGATAATATAGTTAAGAATCGCATTGTCTGTACAAGGATCTTGGAAATGAAGATTTAAAAGCACTTGTGAGGAGAGCCCTTGAAGATTAGAAGGATGCTGTTCAAATCGAAAAGCATCGAACCAAAGAAAAGATTTAACTTCCGAATGTGCCTGTGGAATAACAAATGAGTTCTCTTTTGCATAGTACTACTACTTCAACAACAACACCATATTCGAATCCATTTACATAAACATATTGACAAATAATATAACCTCAAGGACACTGCTTATCTTCAAAACGTGCAGGTTGTTGATGGACACGATTTCCATCCTGCCTTGGATGGAGTGGAGAACGACACTGCGGAGGTTGTTGGGCATGTCGCTGAGTTGTACGACGGTTCGCACGAGCTCTGGGCTCTAGTTGCCTGTCATTACTTCGTCCTATGATCTCCAATGTTTCAACTACGTCTTTCATTGGTGGTCGGTGCTTGGGTTCCGATTCAATACAGGTTAAAGCGAGCTGTGCTATTCTAAATGCTGCCTTGGAAGGGTATCTTCCCTCTAATCGAGAGTCCATAATGCTCTTCAACTTTCTCCTGTCAGATAAGTATGGCTTGATCCAGTCCACCAGATTATGTCTTCCACTTGGACGGTTTGTATCAATTGCCCGTAACCCAGTCAATATCTCAACAAGAACAACCCCGAATCCGTAAACATCACTTTTTACATACAAGTGCCCTGTTTCAGCACAAGAACAACGCCATAAGATGAGATGAGGAACATTTTGAAGCTGGTCTGATCAAATGCTTCATGAAGTATAGGTGCAAATTGCTTACCTGTTGCAACATATTCAGGGGCTGCATAACCATAGGTGCCCATTACTCGTGTCGTTACATGTGACCGGCTATCTGAAGGCCCCAATTTGGCCAAGCCAAAATCTGATATTTTGGCTGTGTAAGACTACAATACAAAATCAGGAAAACTTCTGAATAAAAAAGGTACATGGGACAGACACGAATAAAATATAAACACAAGTAACTCTCAGAAATACTCACCCCGTCGAGCAGTATGTTTGAGGCTTTAAAATCTCGGTAGATGACTTGCTTGTCAGAAGTATGCAAGAAGGCAAGTCCCTTTGCTGCTCCTATAGCAATCTTAATACGTATGTCCCATGGAAGAGGTTGAACAGCTGAGCCTCCTGAACCCCATAAGAAAAGTCGTCATGTAAAAACACAGTATAATGTTAGAAGAGAACAAGCATGCCATATCTGGAAACAGCAGAAGAGAAGTAATGCGCGAGCTCTTACTTCCAAATAGATGGTTCTCTAAACTTCCTTTTTGCATAAATTCATAAACAAGGAGCAGTTCCTCCTCCTCCCAGCAATATCCTACCAACCTCACGAGGTTAGGATGGTAAAGTCTTCCCAAGAAATTAACCTCCGACTACAGCAGTAAACCAGCAATTACACCAATAGTAAGTAGTGAATCAGAAAACTTCTATATCGATATGTATATGCTAGCAATCTTTCTTGTGTGACCTTCACTAGCACCAATATAAGAAACAGAAAACGAGAACGCAACGCTATTCAATTATATTTGAGATTCAGAATGAAATGTCTCTAATAGTCTAATGTTGCTCAATAGCTCAAATCATCTATCCAGGGTTGAATCACCTGCCACTCTTCAAAGCCTTGCCAGCTCTCACTATTCAATTTTTTAACAGCAATTACAGTACCACTTCCAGTCTTCCCAGGGGCCTTCTCTTCAAGCCAACCTTTAAAGACTTTACCAAAACCTCCCTCTCCAAGCACAGTATCAGATCTGAAATTCCTGGTGGCAGACTTCAGTTCTGAAAACGAGAATATTTTCAAGTTCGGTGTGGGCAAGATCTGCCCATTTGGATAGACCTCAACATTGCTTCCACCCGAAAATTGGCTGTTCACTGAAGCATTGCTAGTCCCAGAAAAAGTTGAATTGCTGGGTTTGGAAGAAGTTAAATTGCTGCTGGTGTGAGATGTCCCTACAGCCATGACAGAACTAAAGTTAAATTCTACACACACATATTGGAACCAATGCAAGAATATAGCTACTGATCAGTGATAAATCAAAACGAGAGTCAAACCAAAATATCACAAAAGAGATTACCAAGAGCAGAGAATAACAGTCAGTACTATCCAAGTGAGCAATCCAAACAGAATGCGGAAGCAAAAGCAAAGGTAAAACATCAACAAAGATTTTTCACAAGGCTTCCATACGGTTGAGCAGTAAGTACATATTATTTGTGGTTAGAAGGAATCTAGTGGAAAATTGGAAGAAGAAAGAACAGATGAAATCTATAGATTCATGGATATAGAAGATTAACAATTGGGCAGCAGCACACATAGTTTCGCAGCAATCTACCTATGCAAGAAAAAGAGGAAAATAGCTCAAAACTCCAACCTTTCTTGGTGGTGAGTGCACTTTGAGCTTGTTAGATATAAATAAATAAATAATCCTTGCAACATCGAAGAAATGAAAAACTGAACAAATAGTAACGGGGCCATAGTAGAAAACCAAATGTCTGTTTGAGTAGGAAGGAGTGAAGTATATGGTTTACCTGAGGACAGATAATCATTGGAGGATGGTGAAGGACTACAAGCAGAAGAACCCCAACATATCCCCATCTCAAGAAATGTGCTGTGTACAATCCAGACAGGTGGTTTATCCAGTTCTTCAAGGATCCAAAGACAGCAGCGGGAAGAATAGAATATTATGAAGTCTGATGTTATGGAAAATTAGTAGAAATTGTAAAGTCTTCAAACTGGCTGGCTGCTGTTTCCTTTCTTCTTGGTCAAATTACTGAGACAACTGATGAATTAAAAAGTTTTCCTCTTTTATTTTCTATTGACTAGAACGAAGCTAGGTGTCTATCCCTCCTTCCACTAACCTTAAACCAGTTGATCTGTTGACGTTGAAAGAGTTTGAGGTTCTAGTTAAATGAACTTTGTCATTAAAAATGGACGGAAAATGAAAGTAAGAAAAGCTCGTCAAATCTTGTAGCTTATGCTTTGTCGTCATCCTATCCATGCCAATAAGCCAATTACCAAAGAATAGACCATGGCCTTTTGGGTTGAAGATGAATTATAGAAATGGTGGGTTAACAAGTAATAGCAGTGGCCTGTACCCGTGTTGCGCCGCGCCTCAACTGCGACTCATTTGGTTCAATCATTATCCGAAAAAATTATATGGTGAGTCCAGGACAATGAATACAAACAATTTGATGACATAACAATGTTGTCGTATTTTGCTAACATCAAACACTGACAGCTGATCATGGTTTGCTTCCTTCTAGTCACTACATTTTCTAACAATGTTGTTAAACTTTTGTCCAAGACTGCAATTTTTGTATTGAGTGGTTGAGGATGAGAATTTTTTAGTAGATAGACTGACATGAACGATATAACTGCTAGTTTTTCTCCATTTGAATAGGAAGTCTTGGGTCCAAAGATGACAACTTTACAGTTATTATATACTCATAAATGCAATTTGTTAAGTGTGGCTTGGGAGAGACAGAAGAGGGTAAGAGTCAGAGTGTTGTGAATTTCCACACAACAGTAGGTTTGATCAAATCTTTGACTGTTGACTTTAACGCAAGCATTTAGATTTAATTGAATGGCCATGTCTGTCCTCATGCCGTTTTGGACATTCAAAGCCTGTCATTATTAAAGTCTACGCTTCCACATTTATATTTCCACAACCATATTAAATATTTCCACTAGCATTCAGTTATTATTTTATAACAAATATGACAAGAGTCCCATGGATTTATAAACTTTTGTTTGTGGTTTTTAAAGATAATGTCGAAAATGCATCATGAAATTTGAATTCATATAAGGTTGCAAGAAAATGACACTACTGAGTTCTGTCTTCGTTTTCCTTCCCTTCATGATATTACTAAGAAAGTCTGTAGCTTCCTCCTCAACCATAATAAGCGAGTCAATCTTGTTATTACCCCATAGCTTCCTCCTCAACCATAATAAACGAGTCAATCTTCAAAGAGCTATTATCAAGCAGGTCTTTTGATCTTTTCCTAGAATTTAAAATACGTAAATCTTCAACCAAAACTCTTTATATATGTAATTCCATATCCTCCTTAGTTACTAGGTCTAATAGGGTCCATCCAATCCAACAACTTGTTATAGCATCATTCTTACACGGACATGCATAGTATCTTACAATTGGAACAGAAAATGTTTCTGTAAAACCAAACACAACTGGAGTTTGGCAAGTTCATTACCAGCTGCCTGCATTAGATGGAGCTACAGAAGGCCTTTGCGATTGTCCTAACTGCTTTCTGCTTTTCAAATAACGATACTAATAGAAGATTTGACACCAGATAAAAGCTTCTGAACATAATGATTCAAATTCTTCCAACATCACTGCTCTCAATTGTTGTCTAATGCTACAAATGTTGGCCTGCTTTTCCTCCATCCATCGCCCTTTTTAGCTGCTTTGTCAACCTAAGAACTAGGATACGTTAAATCTGTACAAATGACATCCCTATGCTTTTACAGATACAATTAGGTGACGCTTGGATGGCTCCCTTCCAATCTTGGCCTCACTCCCAGGAGCACCAACGCCAAACCCCACCGTTCATTCTATTGTTAACTAAAATCATATAAGATCACTAAAACAAGAAAAGGAGACAAATATCTCAATTATTCTTAGAGCTGCAATGCTAAATCTGGCTGTGCTGAATCCACACGACTGTTAGAATTAGGTGAACCTGGAGACTGAAATCTCACATTCAGATCAGGCGGCAGTGTATCTGACTTCTGTTGTGGTGACAACCCTGATTCTGGTTTTGACTGAGATGTTAACCCTTTCCAAGATGATCTGGATTGAGTTCTTGACTTAGGAGTGGCGTTTGTCGCAGATTTTCCTAATACATTCTCTGAAGCTACAGCACCCAAATTTTCCGAAAGTTTTGCAATTTCTAAATTTGAGCTATTTGCTGTAGCTGCTGGGTGGACAAAGTTAGAATTAGTTGCAGAAACTGTGCCAATAAATGGTGAAGACTGATAGTTAAATCCAGGAGATATGGCTGCTGAACCAACTTGTTTTCCCATCTGGGCAGGAAGGTCAAGCCGATAGGTTCCATTATATCCATTCATGCCAGGGTGAATCACGGAGCTCTGATGAATCTGAATGGGAGGTCTTGACCTGATCTCACCCACACTGCTGTTTAGCATATTTAACCCTGTATTCAAGTTTGTTCTTTCAGTCGCTTCTCTTTCTTTGAAAGGTTCTGCTGTAGTAGAACCCAAGGATGAATTGGAGGCAGATGGCGGACAAGAGTTGTTTATATGTCCTTCCAAGTGTGAGTGCATTGAAGGCAACATTTTATCTGAAAAATTTTCTTCCCTGGGTTTTCCAGAATTATTCTCCTCTCTCAATTCTGCCGTTTGCAGTGTATCTTCAAGACAAGAAAAGGGCTGCAAGAATGAAGACTGGCCTGGATGGCTTGAAGAAGGAAGCAATGGCCTTTGAGGTGGTATGTCATTCTCTCCAACCCATCCAGGGCCATATTTAACACCAGGGGGAAGAGACCTTTCTATCCTTTTTGAAGCAATTCTCCAAGCAACAGGTCCAATGTTTGCAGCAAATCGAGCTAAACTTCTTGCATAACCATGCTCTGAGAGAAGCCCAACCTGGTTCAGTTGAAAGCACAAGTCAATGACCCAATCAAAGCAAAGGGCTACATGTGACAGCCAATAAATTGGTCAATGCAAATGCAAGGGCAGTTGTTGACTGTTCAACAGTGAGATGTAAAGTTTAAAACGTATAGCTTAGGTAATCATATAACGACTATCTCTTGTAGTCATTTTCAGTTTTCAAAGGACATAAAACCATATCCTGTCTCCTATTATCTGCCTAGACTGAGGAACTGAACCCTGAATGGCATTGGGTGGCCTCTTATTTCATGTCAAAACAATTTGCATAGAAGAATTCCCATTAATGTGATACGTACAGCCATTAGCTGCTTCCTCTCTGCATCAAAAGTACTCAAGACAGATGGCTCTCGTCCACCAGCTAATGGATTATTATAGGTGTTACGTCTGTTATCATCAAGAGGAAATTGTTTCTTTCCAAACTTCAATGAACTACCCTTAGAACCTGAAAAAAGAAACCACCAATGCCTCAAGCTTTGTACTGAACTGAAATGTCTACAATTTTCAATTGTTTTAATCACGGACTAAGCAAACTAGAAATCAAAATTTCAAACCTGTAGCTTCATCATGCCTCTCAGACTTATTGTCGTCAACGCGAGAACCGGTAAATTGCACCAATGAATCTGTTAATCCAGACTTGTCTGAAAGTTGAGGCCCTTTTCTCAGATCATTAATGGAACAGATGCCACTGTCTCCTCCAGTAGCAAGAGTTGCATCGGAGGAAAATTCTGAGCCGGCACGGTCCAACGGAGGCCTACCCAGTGGTTTTTTCAAATTTTTTGTCGGAGGTCTACCTCTCCTCACTACTTTAGGTTCTGCTTCATTATCATCACTGTCCTGCCTCAAGTTTTCAAAGTTCTTTGTTGCCAGCTCCTGTATGGATCGAGCCTGAGAAGATTCAACCAAGTTTCAGAGAAAATGTCTTGTTGACAGGACAATGGTAGTTTCAAAGTTTAAATGCCAACAATACCTGGCGAAAATAAATGGTATCTGGGGCATTATACTGCATTGCATTCGAGCATATTAAGAACACATCTTTCTGCATGACAAGAGAGATGAACCTTCAGAGTAAGTCAAACAAAATTGAGCAAAGTCTCAAACATATAATTTTTGGAGGAAGATCAGAATAGTACATTGGCTAATCCAGCTTCCAAGGGTGTCATGCAGTTCTTTTTAAAGATGCTAAGAGTAAAAGGCAGAGCATCACAAAAACATAGCTATATATGACATCAAAAATTAAACCTTTTTACGAGTTAGGTTTGTTTCTATGTAATAACGATGATCTATAACATCCAAACTTCTAAGCCGAAGGCATTGCGGTACTGGATTTTGGGAATGTTTATTTCTCTCAGTTGAGCCCCATTATGCCAGTTAAATAAATTTTAGGCGCACGACTTCGATCAAAACAATTGTACTCTTAATGCTATTCCCTTCCAGATTACTTGGACATCTAAGTAAACGTTTTCATATAAATCAAATTAAGAAGAGCCAGCATACAACTTATTTTACTAAAACTGAATCTGTATCAGATTAACTGGGACATATAGAGTAAAGCATAAGTCCTTGGCTAAATGAGCACCAACAGCAACCATCAATGTTAATAAATGAAATAGAGAACAGTTAGCCAAAACTACAAACATGACCACAGAAAACCAACCTCAAACTGTTCCAGGTTGGCATAGACCCCACCAGAGAGTTTCTTCCTTAGGGTCCCAAAATCCATGGGATTTTCAATAACCTCGTGATAATCAGGAAGCTGCATATTTAAGATGACATCAACTGAGAATTAAGTTAAGAGAACGCATATAAATGACTAGGAAATTATTATAGTATCACGCAACAAGATTGGCAGCCAACCTCTTCCGGGTCCACTGGCTCAGAGAATACTCCATATGTGTCCTTCCTTCAATTAAATCCATCAAGGAAAAAAGATTGTAACTCATCCCAAAGAGAAAGCAGGTAACGTCAAATAATTCAAAAATAAAATCAGAGAAGTTTGAAAAACGCACTTTTGAAGCCGATCGAGGATAAACAGTAGTAGCTTTTTATCCGGCAAAGGTGTTGAGGGTCCCGAATCTGCAAATAAGGTAAACACATATCAAACCAAAAAGTTCTTTAATTTGGCCTTTTCAAGCAAATGGGTAACTGAGCTCGTTGGCTAACTACAAACCTTGGACATCGTTTGTGGGGTTTGTGGCAGAGACAGACTTCTCTCCCTGAAAGTGTACAAACAAAAAAGAACAGAGAAGAGATTTAAGCAGAAAGAAGAACAACGATTGCTTTTTTTCCTTAATGGCCGAGGACCAACACAAGCCAAGTCGACGTGAAAAGCCAAAGTGGCATGGAGTTCAAAGCGTCAAAAAGAGAAAACATGCTTGCAACAGAAAAAAAAAAAAGGGAAACTGAGATAGTAACTGAAGAAAAGACAAATTTACACTTTTTATGAGATAGATATGACAGCCTAGAATCATTATTATTTCACCAAATAGAAGACAGATTAAATTCCCAACTTCAACAATTGACAAACAAAAATTATATATTTAAAACAAGAAAAAAGTAAACCTTGAACCTTTTTTTTTCTCTCTTTTTTGGTCCAATGAGTTATTATTAGAGAGAACATTAAAAACTCAATTTCCAAAATGGAAATTTTTCGACGAAGAAAAGACTAGACCGAGTCAACGGCTTCACTGAAATTGTAGAAATCCCAGTGTAGAGGCCCGAAATTCAAGGAAAGGCACGTTTAAACCAAAAAAGTTTCGCGCTTTTTCCATTTACAAAAACACTATCGAACCCCCAACAACAAATTCATAAACTTTTCACTCAATTCTAAGGAAAATTCCATAAAACCTCACTACCTTGTCAGTGGCAGGGAACCCAGATCCATCACCTATCGCATTGATTTTCCTCTTTTTATGATTAGAAGCCACGTTCTTGTCATCTTCGTCACTCGAATCCGACCCATTTGAGTTGAAAGAAGAAGAATTGGGGTCCGATTTTTGGGAAGAGGGCAATTTGAGGACGAGCTTGAGCTTCTTCTCTCGGCGCTTTCCCCTCAATTCTGCATCATCGTCGTCGTCGTTGTGGTGGCTTAGAGAATCCGGTGAGGAAGGAGTGGGGTTCCGGCGGGTGGATCGACGGATAGGGGTGGGAGTGGCAGAGTTGTAAATATGAGGTGTGGAATTGGGAAAGTTTCGATTTTTTTGTTTAAGGTGTTGGGTTTGTTGATATTGTTGTTGTTCTTTAAGGGTGCGTTTTTGAAGATCCAAGAGAGAAGGCCGCCCTTTCTTCTTCTTCTTCCTCCTCTCCACTATCTTACCCATATTTTTTGGCCCCTCTCTCTCTCTCTCCTTCTCTCCCTGCTTCTGTCTCTCTCTTTCTCTCCCTAACTAACAAACAGGGTCTTATTTTTATTTTAGAAAATATTTTTACAAAAATATAGGTTTTTTGTCTTAATAATATTTGTATGACTTTTGAAGAAGGGTTGGCGAGGCATGAAGTGCACGTGATACAAAAAGCGGTCCTACACGTGTCGATAGCTGATTGGGATCACGCCTTTCTTTTTGTTCTCCACCAGTCTAAGACGAACATGCGACACCATTTACATGGGCTACGTGGCACGATTTCAAAGTGGTTTGACCTAACTACTAAGGAGGTTATACGACTCTGTTTGGAGAGATATGGGATTCTTCTCAAATTCTAATGTTGTCAGTCCCTAGCCATCACGAACGTACCTGCAACCGCAACTGCGATCTCAATGGGCCCTACTCCTAAACAATGGCTACTTTTGGCGCCATCAATTCTGATTTAGGCAGTAAAAGGTTTTGCGAGTGATAGTAATGGGGAGTGGTTGGTTCTTTCTGCTAATGATTTGTGAGGGCCAACAAAGCCACTCGGTTTGGTGGAAAGAAGGATTCGCTTCTAGCTGGTAAACTTTTCCCCAATGCTTATAAGGAAGATCTTTCCCTGTATTCCGCTTCATTTCGGCTTCTGATGGCTGGACAACTGTGAACAATCTTTCATACTGTGAATCATCAATCTTGATTCTCTCTTCTTTTACCTTTAATTTTTGAATGAACCCATCAGGATGCGAAGAGGTGAAATTCTCGTTCTTTCATCCATTTTGTAAAACAATTCGGAATGATTTTAACACCGAACGAAATGGTTATGACAACTGGGAGCTAATTCCGGAAAGGCAATTCTTTTGATAGAGAGAAGAGGACTATTATTGCATTTAACAGCACTTGTTCTTGGGAGCATTTCGGAGCAATGAAGATGCAACCTAATGGTTCTCGAGATGCATGCACGTGCCAGTAAACCAGTTAGACAGGCTGGGAGGAGTGTGTTTGATAATTTTACCAGTTGATCCATTGTTAATGAGTCTGTCCAGTTGAAGAAGCCTGTTACAGATCAAAAGGTCACCATCCTAACCATTGATATGATAGAGTTGTGTAAGAGATCAATCGCTATAATTGTTTCTGGAAGCCGGTAAGTGATCATTTGTGAATAAATCAGGCCCTCTTGTTTAGAATTGGACACTTCTCTGCAGGCTAAATGATTAGGCCTCAACTTCAAAAGCCCACTGGATGAAAACTTTCCCTGAAAGAGGTTGTTGATACAGAGATGAAAAATACAGTAAAAAGATGAGGACGACTTGCTACCTCATTTATCCTGCTGAGATAGGATCCTTTTACGTTATATCTTCATTGACGCGGACAGTTCTCTGGTAAAGCCCTGTCTTTCATTTTCAATTCATCGTTGTCAGATGTATTATGGAACGAGAAGTGGCGTTTTGTCAGTCACACTAAAGAGAAAGGTTGAAGTCTCGGAAAGGAACGATGGAAAGAGCTTGAAGTGCAGTGGAGAACTGAATTGTTCCGGTCGCCTTAGTCAGAAAGTAAGTGGGCGTTCCGTTCAGGTTGGAAAGTTGTGAATATAATCAAATTTGGTCTTTTTCACTTGCTCTCCTTCGTTGTCAACACTCGAGAGCAGCTGATTAGCGTCTCGGTGTTATCGATTGATAATACAAATGATCTTTTCTTGTTACCATACAACCTTTAGCTAAGATATTGGCTCCCAAGATTCTATATATTTGGCAAACGAACATTTTCTTATCCTAAAATGTCAAGTTTGTCATAAATATTGATTTCTATAGTTAGATCTTAATTAAATTTCTAGATTGGTTATCAACTTCAGCCTTAAAGATATTAAAATTTTCAAGAACTTCAAACTTATGTTTAACCAAGAATATCCATAATGAAAATAATCATCATGTCTGAAAATATCTTGAATTACTAAATGTGACTTTATAAGGTTTAATTTTAAAAAACCTTTATAAAGTCCACGTATATTTGTATGTATGAGTTAATAATAAGTCAAAAGCACGGGTTGATCCATTTTTCTTATTTTAGTCACCTTATCTCTATAATAGTTAACACATGTTTCTAAATTATCTTAATCTAGAATTAGAAGAATATTCTTCTTAACCAATCTCTCAACTATATCTATAGAAATGTGACTCAACCTTTTATGTCACAATATTTATGACTTCTTTTTTATCGGTATTCTCTTTCAAGTGACTTGTTTGATAATATATGAAGAAACATACATTTCATTAGAGGCAAGACACATTCTATATAAGCTATATGATAAGAAGACATTACCAATATGTTTTGCATTGAAAGATAACTTTACAACAAAAGTTTCAATAATAAAACTATATCTTTTAATCCAAAATAGATACAGAGATTAAATTTAGTCTAAAAGACAGTATATAAAATGTGTCATTTAATAGAGGCTTAAACCATGTATTAAGGTTCAAACAAACATCTCCTATAAAGATTACATCAACCTCTTCGATATTGCAAATCGTTAGTTTTTCTTTCTCCCTATTCAACTTTCTTTTTTGTACGACTCTCTATACCATGAAAGAATCATGAGTAGAGGCTGCACTATCTAGCTACAAAAAAACTAATGTGATTATAACAATAATAAAATCATGTATAACAATAATAAAATCATGTATCATACAAGCCATATGTAACATCTCATCACCTGTGGGATGCTAGAATAGTAAATATGAGTGATTAATGAGAGCTTAGAAATTTATTTTTTTCATGCTCATGCATAATATGGCATACAAATACACATAAATAGTGAAAGTTTGGCACATGAAAATAATTGTGCATACATTCATGAATAATTTCGAGTATAATTGGATTGAGCTGTGATTTTTGAAATTTTAGTGAATTTTGAATTTAATTATGTTGAAAATATTATTGGTTAGTAGAATTGTGAGATTTGTGAATTTCGATGAATTTAGGAATAAATTTTGGAGAAAAATTATAGAAAATAAGAGAAAAGAAATCAAAAGAAGATTTAGAGATAGTTGGATTGTAAAGATAGAATTAATAGAGTTAGTTTCAAAAGAAACTTAGTTAGAGTTAGACCTTAGGAAAAATGACAAATGAAAAGTTGTCTTTATTATTTGTCAGAAGTAAGTTTGAGTTATCAGAGAGTTAAAAAGGGGTTTGTTCTTTCCTTGTTATCATCTTCTCTTAATTTCTTCCTATACATAGAGTTTTTTTTATCAAACTCCTTCTAAGAGTTAACTTTGATTTTTCATATCTCTCACCACTTCCTCTACTGTTAAGTGTTTCTTCTGCTTTAAGAAAAACCAAAAGTTGGTTAATGTTCACAGTGGTTTACGTAAGTTTGTATGGAGTTAGGACTTGAAGATAGTTGAAGCTTTTAGAGTCTTCAACAAGTAAGTAGTGAATAAAATTGTTAGAGTTGTGGATTTTTGAAATAAAGTTAATGAATTTATTATCAGTGCATGATCATGACATTTACGTATATTTATATTCTTGAACATTGTGTTAAGGGGATGAAAATTGGGGATATGGTGTTATTTGGTTTTTGATAGATTGTTAGTGATCAAGTGTTGTGGACATGGTTCTTGGAGTTGAAATAGCAATGAAATGATGTATAGAATTAGTGTAGAGAGTTAGATATGGAAAGGTGATATGCTCTGTTTCTTCACTGAGCATGTATGAATATATAGGTTTTTATACGAGAGTTGATGAAGACTTAGAGATGTTCAAGAAAAAGGTTTTTGAGTTGAAGAGTATAGATAGTATCATCTTTGATGACGGCATATCATATGTGATGACGTCATATCATATGTGAAGAAGTATCATCTTAGATTGACTTCTGCTTTGTTTGTTTTCCGCTTCGTCTACTTTCTGCTTCATATGCTTTCTGCTTCGTCTACTTTTTGTTTCATCTGCTTTCTGCTTCGTCTGCTTTCTGCTTATGTGTGACTGAAACTTCTTCTTCTGTGCGCTATTCGTCTGATGCTATTGTCTGGTCTATTTTTGACCCTTCATAAGATAAAATTTGTCTTCAAGGTCATCACAAAAGTTGTAGATCTCCAAGTCCTCTTTGAAATCGTCCTAAGATAATCTTAATCCGACATCTGTAGAGAGAGTTATGTCAATTGTCCTAAGATAGGTTCTATATGATAGAGGAACACTCTTCTAGAAGAGAGTATGACCAAATTATATCAATTGCACTCTTTGATTTAACGTGAACAGTAGGCCCAAAAGAGTGTCTTGGAAAAATCTGAAAGTGAACTAATGAGAAATGAATTGTGATTTTAATGATTTTAGCGAGGCATAAACCTAAATATAAATTATACTTAGACGAGTTTTGATATGAGAAAGATTTTTGTGAAGAAATTGATGGAAAGATACCCGGGATTATCATGAACATGCATTGTACATAATTCATTTCATACATGTTCATTATTGAATACTTATGATTGTGCAAATTATGATATTGTGTATATTATTTATGATAGAGAAGTAACTGGAACGTCAACCTCCAGACGTTGCTGGATCTTCCAAGCATTAGCTTTGGGAGCAACTTGTGAGTAACCTAGATGGTCTCACTTAATTACTTGTTTGCTTAAATTATGTTTTGAATGATAATTGAATGTATTTAATTGTGGATTCCGGATAGAAGATCCGATAAATGTGAACGTTGATTGAGATATTGAAATGCTATTTAAATGTGAATATAAAGACCTAATTGCCTTATAATGTGAGTAATTGTGGCATATGCATTTCATACATGAATGTATAATCATATAATGGCAGTTATGACTAGAGTAGCCACCGATCAGAGCTTAAAGCTCAACTTCTGCAAAGAGCCTCGAGCTTAGATAGTAATTAAGAGCCTAAGGCTCACTATGTATAATGAGCCATGTATCCTCATCGAATAAGGGACAGTTAGTAATGAGCTCGATATCCAAAATTAGATACGGGACAGTTCAGGTACTCAATTACAACAACGTAACAATTGAAAAAGTGTCTCATAAACATTCCACATGCATTTTGATAAGTATGTTGGATTGATTGAAATGAGTAATTGCCTATATTTGAGTGAAAATGTGTTACATGACCTATTATACAAAATTGTGTATTACATGTTATATGAAATGGTGTGTTGCAAGAATTGAGTGAACCATCGATGATGGTTACCTTATTGAGTTCGCAAAATTCACCAAAATTGCAATGTTGTCTTTTCATAACAGAGAGACGACTCTAGCTACTGAGAGGCTCCACCAGCCATGTAGATTGTGTTTGGCAAGAGAAGTCATAGCTCAAAGGTCGGTTAGCTGGGATTTTTGGACAGATTAGTTAGATTGTGTATATTTTCCTCTTTCATGTAATACTTTTGTATTAGGTTTTGATGATGTACATATAGAAAATGTTGAAAGACACAATATAGACATTCTGGTTTTATGAAATGAAATGAGAAAAAAGGTTGGTTTTAAAATATTGTGGTTTTTCTATTGATACTTTATAAGTGAATTATGATACCATGCCATGTGTAGTGAATGTAGTGATCGACGTAGCTTGCCCTTATCGTAGGTTATGTACCGAAATAACCTCCGGGCATCTCAGTGTATACCCTGCGACAAAGGGGTGTTACACTATATAGTTACCTGACGGTTATGTTGGATCGCTTACGGTCCGAGTATTCACAATACACTGCGGAAAAGACCATACAACAACATGATGTATAATCGAAAATACCAAGGATG
>JAOTIZ010000203.1:32878153-32892871 GCA_027123425.1 Erythroxylum panamense
AATAAGGCTTGCAAATAGCTTTGGAACATGGAGAACATTTCTTAGTGTAAGGTCCTTGTTTATGTATATATCCCCTTTGCTAGCTACGGTGGTGATGGATCCATCGGCTAGTGTGGTCTTTTTATGTCTACAACTGGGATTATAGGAGATAAAATGTTTGGAGGAATAGGTCATATGGTCAGTGGCTCCAAAATCAATCACCCACATGGGAGGAGAATTTCTTTCTGAGACATTAATATGAGAGGAAGAAGAAATATCTGAAAACGCCAATAAACAAGTACCTGTTGAAGTTAGCTTCTCAAAGGACTCCACAAAGGTTTTTAGTTTCTCAATTTCTTCGATGTTAAATTCAGGGGCAGATTTTTTGGAATTTTCTTCACTAGTCGACGAAGCGCTCACCGTATGTGCCTGACTTCGATCATTCCCACTTCAATTGGGCTTGCCATGAAGTTTCCAACATTTCTCCCTGGTATGACGATGCTTCTTGCAATATGTGTAGAATAGAGATTCTGAAATGGTTTGGTTGAGTCCCCCGAGTAATTAATTAAGGATTGTTTGCCTCTTTCAAGTCTATGGTCTTGGTAACAAGTGCAGAACCATCTTCCCCTTGAGGTTCAAGCATAACACTTAGATGTCCCTCTTCTGCGCATATAATAGAAATTGTCTCATTCAGAGACAGCAGGTCTGGTTTTCCTAAAATCTGCACTCTTATAGCATCAAATTCAACGTTTAATCTTGCCAAAAAATCATAAATACGATTTTTTTTCACAAAACGCTTCAAAATTGTTGCATCTTCTCTGCAGCGCATTTGGATGCATTGTTAATGGTCCATTTCTTGCCACAAGCTTTGTAAGAGACTCGAATATTCAATAACAGTCCGAGTCCTTTATTTGGTTGTTGAAACTTTCGTCTTAATTTTGTAGATTTGTGCAGCATCATTAACTTTAGAATATGTCTGTCGAATGGGTTTCCAAATCTCCTTGGTAGTTCTGAGGAACATATATGTCTCGCTAATTTCTAGCAGCCTCGAGTTCCATAACCATGACATTAGCATGGAGTCTTGTTCATCCCACGCCGCAAGTTTGGGATCGTCCTGTGAAGGACCCGTGCCCATTAAATGGCTCAATTTCCCTCTTCCCTTTAAGAATGTGCAGACCAATTGTGACCAATTCAAGTAATTCTTCCCATTCAATCGATATGCGGCTTGAATGTTCTGCAAATCTCCGGTTATAGCAGCAGCAGTATTCTCGAATACAGGGGCACTAATGACAGGGTTGGTGATTTCGACAGAACTTTTGGGTGATTCCGACATGATTGATTGAATAAAACAAAGGGTAAAAATAGGAAAATATGATAGAGAAGGCTAAGACAATTGAGAGGAACAGTGAAGATGGATCTCAATTGGGTGTGACTAGAGCAAATAAAAAAATTCAGAGTTTATTAGGAAAGAGCCAACAGCTCTGATACCATGTCAAATATTATAAGAGAAGAATGAATTTCTCTCTCATATATTAAAACTAGGTTACAGCAATTTGTTTATATACACAATTGTCTAGCTTAAAATTAGTAACAAACTCCCTAAAAATAGGAAACTCCTCCAAATCTGTATCTAACTCTAATTCCTAGAAATCAGGGAATTATATGATTTTCTATAACTATACAATCTTTCCAAACAAGACTACATAATTTGACAGTTTCTAACACATTGATCTGTTTAATTTCAATTGAACCGTGATGGGTTCTGTGAAAACCACTCTTACTTTTAATGTTGAATATGACAGGAATCAACATTTTGCCAGCCTCGAATTCACAGTTTGTGGTCAGTTCTGGTAAATATTCTTATACCTGATACAATTTCACAAGATGAAGATATAGTGTCAGCTTCTAGTAATCTAAAGAAGCACAAGAAAAGTCGCAAGTGTAATTCATTCAGGGAAGAAATTTCAAAGAATATTCAGTCATTCTGTGAAGCTGTCATAGAAGGGTCTCTGCTTCAATCATCTCATGACCGCAAGCACTTGGCATTTGATGTCCTGCTACTACTAATCCCAAGTTTACCTGCATCATTTCTTCCATATATTATGTCATACAAACTTGTCCAGTGCCTGATGGATGTTCTTTCAACTAAGGACTCTTGGCTATACAAAGTTGTGCAGCATTTTCTTAAAGAATTATTAAACTGGGTTGGAAATGATGATGCCAAGAGGGTTGCTCTTGTAGTATCTCTACAGAAACACAGCGATGGAAAATTTGATTGCATAACAAGAACAAAAACTGTAAAAACTTTATTGGCGGAATTCAAAACAGAATCAGGTTGCATGCTTTTTATTCAGGACTTAATGAATTTATTTGTGGATGGTAGACAGACAGCAGATGAACCTTCAGATCAGAGTCAGACTACTGATGACAATTCAGAGATTGGCTCAGTTGAGGATAAGGATTCAGTTGGTACCACCGGAAATTCTGACTCTTTGAAAATTTGGATTGTTGAATCACTGCCAAGCATTTTGAAATATTTGAAGTTGAATCCTGAAGCAAAGTTTCGGGTGGAAAAGGAAATTCTGAAGTTTCTAGCTGTTCAAGGTCTCTTCTCTGCTTCTCTTGGCTCAGAAGTGACATCGTTTGAACTACAGGAAAAATTTAGATGGCCAAAAGCACCTACCTCAAGTGCGGTTTGCAGGATATGCATCGAGCAGATCCAGTCATTGCTGGCCACTGCCCAAAAGTTTGAGGCGTCACATCTTAATGTGGGGAGCCATGATGCTAATGATGTTGGCTCGTACTTTATGCGTTTCATCAGCACATTGCGTAACATTCCTTCAGTTTCTCTCTTTAGGCCTTTGAATGATGAGGATGAAAAGGCATTTAAAAGACTGCAAAAAACTGAAAGTTGGCTCTACAAAATGGTAAAACTATTGCTATCTACTCTGGCATCTCTTGGATGTCAATTATTTGAATGCTGTCGTATTTAGTTGATTCCTCGTTATGCCTGCGATATCTAGGTGCCGTTGCGTCTCAAAACTCTATTCTCAATTATGTCATTGGACAAAGCGTGGCAAAACTGAGCCATATTAGGCATTATGTTAAAAACGTGATATAGGTTATTTGATGCTGATTATTGCTAAGTAATCTTAATATTTATGTTGACAGTTATCGATTCTTGAAAATTTCAACTTGTCTTTAATCTGAAGAATTATGTTGTATGTTGCTTTTGCTGTTACAATTGTCCATCTTTATGGAAGCTTTTTCACTATGGCAGGAAAGAACTCTTAAGGTTGCCCGTGATATACATAGATCACATTCTATTAGATACTTGCTGATCCAGATACTGCTCCAGTTGCTGCTACAACCTGAAGAATTCTCTGAAGCTGTATCTGAGCTTATTATATTGTGTAAGAAAGGCTACCAGTCTTCAGGGTTTGTTGAGTACTCAGATGAAGAAGAATTGGATAATGATACGACTTCTCAATTTATAGATGTTCTTCTAGATACATTACTTTCATTGTTGCCACAGTCATCAGCTCCCATCCGGTCTGCTATTGAGCAGGTATTTGGAAAGCGTCTACTTTAGGTTAACTCTTTATTGTTGGATCCCTATGTCTGTTTATGGTGAATTTCATCTTAGCTTTACAATTTAGTTATTCCTGGTTGCATGTTTTGTAATTTATAGTCAATCATGAAGCTACATTTGATATGTGTCATCAGGACTCATGTCAAGTATCATGGCCTATACTGCAAAACCAATCACTAGCCTTTCTAGGATCCCACCAAAAGTGTCAATTCACCTTCCATTAATGTCTCATGTCATTTTTGTTTATCTATAATCTATGTTGTTAGGTTTTCAAGTCTTTTGTCCGGGAAGTGACAAGTGATGGACTTCTGCGAATGCTACGTGTCATTAAGAAAGATCTAAAACCAGCTAGACGTCGTGGAGCAAATACTGAAAATGATTATGATGATGATGATGATTTTCTTGGGATTGAAGAAGATGAGGATATTGACGAAGCAGAGTCGGCAGAAATGGATGAGGGTGACCCTGAGGGTGATGCTCAGTCAGATGATTCTGAGGCAGTTGAACTTGAGCAAGTTGGTAAAGAACTGCCAGAAGGTGCTGATGATTCTGATGGAGGAATGGATGATGATGCAATGTTCCGCATGGATACCTACCTTGCTCAGATTTTCAAAGAGAAAAAGAACCAGGCTGGCGGTGAAACTGCTCAGTCACAGCTTGTTATGTTCAAACTCCGTGTCCTTTCGTTGTTAGAAATTTACTTGCATGAAAGTTCAGGCAAGTAGTTGTTGGTTTTTTCAGTTTGCATGCTCATGTTAGTGCTGATTTTTAGGTGTAAATTAAGAAACAAGCTTAATAACTTTTTAACATAATAATTCTGTAGTTGGGTTAGTAAATATCCTTTGCGATCATCTTCTCTTATCTCTTCTTATTTGAAAGAACTCCATATTCATTTGTTTGCATTCCAGAAACGTATCATATTCTCGGAGGTTGGTTTCTTTTTTGTTCTCAATTCGTTGTGATCCTAATGTTTTGCATTCAACAGGTGATCCCCAAGTTCTGACAGTGTACTCCAACCTCACTCAAGCATTTCTTAACCCACATACTACGGATGTCAGTGAGCAGCTTGGACAGCGAATTTGGGGAATTCTTCAAAAGAAGATATTTAAGGCGAAGGATTTTCCAAGTGATGAGAGTGTCCAACTATCTACTCTTGAATCCTTGTTGGAAAAAAGCCTGAAATTGGCTTCAAAACCATTCAGGAGGAAGAAATCAGCACATACTCCATCTATGAAGAAGCAATCTGCATCCCTGAAGCGACAAAAAATGATTATGTCCCTTGCTAGGAACTCAACCTTTTGGTTACTGAAAATAATTGATGGCAGACGCTTTTCTGAGTCTGAACTGCAGAGAATTATCGATATATTCAAGTCTGTCTTGGTGGAATATTTTGAAAGTAAAAAGTCTCAAATAAAAGCTGAATTTTTGAAGGAAATATTTCGAAGAAGGCCGTGGGTTGGACACCATCTCCTTGAGTTCCTTTTAGACAAATGTTCCAGTACAAAGTCAGAGTTCCGACAAGTTGAAGCACTTGATTTGGTGTCGGAAATATTGAAGACAGTGGTTTCTTCTGGCAGTGATGAGGACAGTAGCACTACATCAAAAGGAAACTTGGAAAGTTATCTCCAAGCTCTTGGTCATCTGGTAATGGTGATGGCAACAAATATGCCTGAGAAGCAAGCAAGGCGAGTAGCTGTACGTAAGTTTTGTAGTAAGATCTTCCAGATGATCTCAACAAATGATTTGAACAAGTCCTTTCTTAAACATTTTAATCCAGAGGCTCAAGCTGTTTGTGGATCCCAGCTTGGTGAGCAATTTGTGAATCTGAAGAAGATTGAATGACTAACATTATAATATTATTGAAATACTCATGAGTGCCTTTCTATGGAGAAGCTCTTGCAGATGCCTGCTTGAAATTTCCCTCCAAGTAGTGACCAGTCATTTTGACTTAAGTATTGAAAAGATAGGTTGCTTTCGGGGCTTCACTAGCTAATTAAGGGCTGCCCCGCAGTTCAGTTTCTCCCGTGATGCTATGAGTTGATAAATTGCTTGTATTTGTCCCATTCATGTGGTGTAGACTTGTTCGGTGGAAAACTTTAAGGCTTGTTTGACTCTGTTTTTCAGCAGCTTGCATTTATTGAAGGGTAATAAGTACTTTTTGGGTTTCTTGATGACGATTATAAGTTCAGCCGGTCATCTAACTTCGCTTTTCACTGTTTAGAGACAAGACAGTTGAGCTGGCTTGTTGTCTGTATGTTCTGTGATCGTCCGTGCTGTTGAATTAATTGACAGTAGAAAAGAATTGGTCTAATGCCAATAATTTGCATGTGGCATGTTGAATTTTTGGATAGATTCTCGCTTGTTTCTTACCAAAAAATGTCAAGGTACAGTGATGACGTTAGACATCTATCATAGTTGCTAAATATATGGGATCGGGTGAATCAAGAACATTTCGCAGCTTGTATAAACAGAAGAGATGCAAACTGTGTTCGTTCATTTTGCTAATGCATTATCGACTAACTTCATGGAAAATGTACACTAATCAAATAAACATGAGAATTGTAACATCTACTGCCATTGAACAACTGTAGAATGGAATATTTATACGATATTTTGCAGGAATGAATTGAATTGAATTAAATCATGAGTATTTGTCAGAGTCTGACGTTTACGAATTCGTGAAAGCAACACCAAGGGGAGCCTAGTTAAGGAGATTCAGAATGAATTGTGGCTTTGGAATGAAAAACGTTGATTATTGATTGTTTATTATAATTGAATTAATTTTATTCTTTAATTGACATGTAAGTGCCACTGCACCAGTGTTTGTTGACACACTGTCTTTAATTTTATATTAAAATATAATTAATTAAAGTAAGTTTCAATCACGATGAACTTTCTCTCCAGCTACAAAGCTTAATCGAGTTTTCATTACAAAAAGTAATCCAACTGCCTTGATTCACGTAAGTAGAACACAAATGTTTAGAAGACATGCACGGACGAGTTTTTCTACCCCGACAATGTTTGTATCAATTTGTGCCATTTAGACATCGGCAGGAATAATGACTTGCGTCACATTTGTCAAGCACAAGACCTTGTTGCCATAGCAACACCCTTTTTCTAAATTAAAATGGGTGTAGAGTAGTAAACAGCCTGCCTAATGGGGTACAACATATAGACAAACGCACAAGGACAAGATCAGGCACAAAGCCAAGACTTGGCAAATCGATGTTTTTGAGACAAAAGAATGAGTTGATAACTTGCTTTTCATATTCCTACTTACCAAAACAAATGATTTAAGACAGGAGGGTCCGGTGAAGCTAAAATCATGTATTACAGGTATATATATAATGTGTACATACATACGGAGCGATTCCACTAAATATTAATATCATCTAATTAACCTCCTCATTCTACTCGTGCTCCCCCTAAAGCTATATAATGGATTTCAGTTTTCCCCTCTGCAAAGAGTCGCGTCTTCTTTCTTTTTGTTTTCTTAATACACAAGCGCAACATTTCCAGGCTCTGCACTTACCAACTCTTCCAAAAAGCAACCAATAAAACTACAACATTGAGAACCCTCCCCTGTACAAAACCAAATGGAAAGAGCTTTAAGCATTTTACAACGGTGATTGGGTAAATGCAGTTTCAAAGCAAACAGCCAGAAGTCACTTATCACACCTCACACAAAATCCCATCCATATCAACGCAATTGAAGACCCTCCTTTGCCAATTCCAAAAAGCCATCACTCGTTCTTCAGTTCCAGGATCTACGAATGTGCATCTTCAGACTCGCTTCCTGAAGAACTCCCTGAATCTGAATCTGCAAACATTCAAAGATTCAACCAGTAATTCACAATTCACTACTCCCAGCAACACTAGAATAGGAATAGTTTATACCACTTGAGGAAGAGGAATCGTCACTTGAACTACCAGAACTGCTCGAACTACGACTGGCATGACCATTGTCTTTCTCAATCTCCACCGGTGGGAAACTACTCATTGGCATCTCATCCCCAATATCCACATCTTCGTCCCCAGCCTCACCTTTCTTGGGCTTCTTGACCTCTGTTGCAACATCCATTCTATCATTTGCAGACACAACCTATCACATACAAAGAGATCACAGAGAAATGAGCACATCTAAAAGTCAACACAACGTATAAATTAAAGCAATGAACAGAAGATGGGCCTAATGCTAACCTTATTGCCTTCACTCACGGCAGTTTCTGCCGCATTATTGTTGATACCCATTAATGCTTGACGCTTGATCTTGCTAGCCAATTTCTTGTAATTAGTAACAAATCGATCAAGCTCCCATAACGTTTCTGTATCAACAGCTTCGATATCAAGCTCAATCTCGTCCCCTTCCTGCCTCAAATGCCCATTCCTCTTCCTTATTATCTGCACAACTTGCTCCATTTTCTCCTGAGGTAAATTCTGCAACCCAAGCCCTAATTTATGCTTTTCCTCAAGACTCATCTCTCTTTTATTCGGATCTTTAGCTTTAGGCTTCGGCTGCTTCACAGGCTTTACCGGTGGGGCACGGATGGGCGGGGAAGGAGTCCTCACCGGTAACTGCGTGCTTGATTGCGGTTTAGGATTTTGATTTGACACACTTGCCGGAGTTTGCTCCGATTTCGCCATAACAGCTTGGATTGAATTCTCATGATGGTCTGTCTTCTGAATATGATCCCAAGAACTCGCTTGCACTTCCTGTACATGTTCTTCCTCGATTTCTTCGTCTAAGTCCTCAGCATGATCCTTAATCGGCCTGAACAATTCCTCAAATCTCGAAAGAAACTGCTCGGCAAGAATATAAACCTCATGACCCTTAGGGTTATACTTCATCGCATTATTGAAAGTCAATCGCACGTCCGCGGCAAAATGGTTGGGTGAATCATACAAATTCTTCCCCAATTTCGACTTCACGGTACCCAAGTCCATCGGATTCTTAATCATATCATAATAATCGTGAAGCTGCAAGCCAACAACGTCAACCGGCGTATTGAAGACGTGTCCGTGTTTTTGCTTCATCAATTTCGTCAAGATCTGACCGCATTTCTTCATGAACTTAGCACTTTCCGGATTTTCCCTCTTCATTTCTTTCACTGCTGCGCCAAAGTTCGTAGCTTGAAACGGCCGTTTGTTACCTGACACTTTCTTCTTGTTCTTTTTGGGGCTTGTGAAATTGGAACCGGGTCGGATCTGGGATTCCGATGCGTCGATCCGATTCTTCAATACCCGAATCTGCTCCAGCTCGGCCACTAACCGATTCTTGAGCTCAGCCAACTCTTTCTTCGAGTAATTAGCGATATTGAACGTGACATAACCGCCGGAGTTAAAATGGGTCGGCCTCCGCTGGTGATTTATAGACGATGCGCCGTCGGATGCCGCCGATTGCGATACGGCCGGAGGCTCGTCGACGTCGTGTAAGTGTCGTTGTTGGTGTAGATATTGGAATTGCCGTTTCTTGGAAAATTTAGGGTTAGGGTTAGGATTAGAGAAAGGCAGTTTGCCCATGAAATTAGCGCGTTGCAGTGTCCAATTGGGTTCGTTCCGATTGGCTAAAATGGCAGAAGCCATCGTCGTCCGGAGCGAGAGCCTTCCAATTTAGAGGGAAACATGAACAAAGTACAGATGTGGACCCCACGTATCACAAAAACTGACCCACGCGCCGACGAGAGAACTACCAATGGAAAAGAGAACCATCAAAAAGACGGTTAGGGTTTGTGTGGGATTAGATCTACCCTGGATTCAGAGCGAAGAAGAATGGAGGCGAGGGCTCCTCTTAAAGGCGAATAGATCTGCCCGTGGGCAGGATCCGGGCCGTCGATTTCCTTTGATATCGTTCTCAGGGCAGACCGTGTATGGACGGTCAAGATTGTTGGGATTGTTACACGTGGTGGAGTTGACTGCCGCTGGATCGGAATTTGAGTTTGAAGGTGAATCTGGGGTGAATTTAGGGTTAATATGGGGGGAATAGTGGGCCCTAGTTGGGTGATGACGTGGAATGAAGCCGACTGGGTGGTCCTGGGAAGAAGGGGTGGTTGTGTAAATTCAGCTGGATATTAAATTACCTACTTGCCCTTTCAAGTTTTTCTTTTATAAATATTGTGAAGCTTACTTTATTTAGGTGAAGGCCTTGATAAAGGTGGGAAATGTCCACATTAGTGTTTTGACCTGAGCTTATATAAAATCCAGTCACCAAGATGTGGAAGGAATACAATTACTTCAAAAGTGGTATACTTTTACTTAATGAAAACAGACTTAATTGCTAACTTATGAATGAAGTCTACTCATCAAAAAGATATTATAATGGGTCTGTGATCAAACAAACTTGAAAATGAAAATGAAAAGGACAAGCGTGTCTGCTTTTAACCTTATCATGTCCTAATTGACCCACCTCGTCAATCAGCTCCTCTCTATTCCAATTTTTGATTTGCATAGGAAACGAGACAATGGGAACCTTCTTCGACCCAAAGTTTGGGAAATTATCTTCAACTCTCCCAGTCCCAGGGGTTTCTTTCTTGGTGGGATCTAAATCTAATTCTTGAGCCACCCGGTTTTAAAATTCCAATACAGTTGAACCTTAATACCATGTAGACTATTTTAAGTAAACAAGTCAATCTTTGAGCAATTGTGTTCTGTTAAATTGGTGGGGCTCTAACCTAAGGGGTGTGATTGAGTGGAAGGGACTCATCCATTCTTAGCCAAAGGTCAAGAGTTTGATTCTTGACTTTAGGTATAGAGCAGCCTTAAATATTTGGGTCAGCTGTCCCACCTTGTGAGGTACCTACAAACTAGCAAAGAGATTAATCCCTGAGTCTGCCAGTAGATACCCTGATCAGAGAAAAAAATAAAAAACTAGTGGGGCTCTAACCTTGGGTTCAGAGATGCCACGAGTTACTTGTTTCTTCTTCACTCCACCACAAAACGTTCAACTAAAAACGAGTCAACTCCCATCTCACAACGCTAGCTTCTCCTTCCCACAGCTCTTTACTAAGTTGGTCTCATCAGGTAGTGCTTATCCACACATAAAACCTCGCCATTTCTTTTAAGTGTAGACACCTGTGTATCAGAAACTGTTGGCAACTGAAGACTTCCAAATTGAGATGAGAGTATTTAGTATTTAGTATAATTTGTGGATAATGTGTTCGAGTCAGACAATGTCAATGGTTCTTAACTTTCACTCTTTTTAGAATGTTTCAGTTGTGTTATGTCAGACCAGAAATGTCTTTTTTTTTTAATCTTTCCAATGTTCCTGGGGATGATATATGGCTACAAACGTGTGGCTCACTTTACATATGGGGTTGAGCTGCTAAATGTCGACTATGCCATAGCATAGAATCTGACGTTTAAAGTTCATAAGCTCTTATTCACGCCACCATCCAATCCAACTCAAAGTATCAAATGAGTTGGCTAATTTTTCCATATAATATATCGGAATCTCGTTTTCATCCCTCAACGTGACCCCGTATCTCTTGCGCACATGCCGTCACGTGGGTGTTACACCTCTGTTTTAACCTCTTAAGGCCATTCTAGCCTACAATTTGGTCATTTTGTCAAGTGTGTTGGATCAAATCACGTATGCACACCTACTACTCTTGATATAAAAAGTGCGGAGGAGGTTCAGGTTCTCTCTGGTGTTGTTTGCATTTTTAAAAATCCACTCAGTATAAGTGTCGCGAGAGGTTGAGAGCACCAAAGTTGAAAGGAAGGTCAGCTCAAGGATTCAGATAATTAAACACACAGATGACATCAATCCGCGTCGTTTGTGAGAACATGACAAAGGGTCAAGTCTTTGTTCTTAAGTCGTCGTCTATGAGAATAGAAGAAAGCGTTAGAATCTTTAAATATGACCCGAGAAGATCAGTAGGATCCAAAACATGATAGTCTTTCCACTTCAGTCATTCTCAGCGAGTCATCACCACCAAAATTCAAGAACTATGTCTTCAAAGTATATAATGACGTAACGGATCTTACAAATCATGTTGCGTGGGACATCAAACGCCTTCAGGAGCTTGTTCAAGCAGTTTAGTAGCTTGTTCATCGCTGTAATAGATAGCAAAACAAGTATGTTTCCTTAACTTTTATGCTTGGTCTTGAGTCAATTATTAAAGTTCGTGTTATAATAAACATATGGCATCAAAGTAGTTTTATGATTGTTTGAATTTGAATGGAAAATTTTTAATTTCTTCATAAAGAAATCAGAGAAATTAATCCGTTTTTGCTTACATAAACTACATATTTGTTGTTTAAATTGATGTTGAATAAGCATCGCGTGAAAAATAGGTTAAAAACTAACTTTCAAGTGATTTTTTGACGTAAAATCATAGAAAATGTCACAAAAAATTGCCTTTTTTCGCAATTGGATAGAGAAACAATAAGCAAGTAGCCACCTACTTCTTGAACGTACTAAACATATGACACATGTGCTCCTCACACACCAAATAGGCGGCACATGTTGGAGACAGACATTGGACACGTGTCGGATATATGGGACTTATGCGCCAGAAGCGATTGGCCTATCTATGCATAGTCGAGCGTGTTTGACATGCATCAATGGAGGCAACGCATGTCTATGTGTATGTAGCACATGGTGATAACTCACCTGATGCATTTAAAGGTGTGCTAGATGTGGTGCATGTAGTACACTCTATTACAACCCATGAGTAGTGCTGATGTCAGCACATTACACGATAAAAAAACTCAACATTTCGACAATTCACAAAATAGTCCCTCAAGTTATTTCTAGGAAATTTTTAGAGTATTGTCAATTTATAAAGTGGGTTTTTTAATTTTCTAGATTTATTACATTGTTAATAAATAAGGTTTGACTTCAGAAAAATCAAATAAAGTTATTAAAGCCACCATTGAGTGAATTTTCATGCATTTGACATGAAATAACAAAGATATATATAGTTTCGATATCTCATATGGTGTATTTATTATTCAAAATCACATGATTATCACTTTGATTGGGATTTTCTTTGTGACAAATTCTCAAATAAAGTTTATTAATAATATTTTCAACAGTAATATATAGTAATGAGTTTGTGCTTTAGGATTTTGCATTTATGGATGGGAAATTGTCACATATTTTTTAATATGAGGATAAAATATAAGTGTGTCATATGCTTGTGGATCTATTTAAGTACTAATAAAAATGTAATCATCTCAATAGTCTTTCAAGTTAATATTTGAATTGTTTTGCTTGCATGTTTAGAAATGTCTTTGATCTTATGTTTGGTTATTCTACCAACAGGTGTTAGCCTTATGTAAGACTTTGAGATGTGCATATTTTCTTAAGTGATCTATTCGCTAACGGGTGGTAGAATCATGAAAATTCATAGTGTGTACTCTAATCGTTTTTATATGGAGGTCTTATCTGCATGTATTATGTATTCAGCCTACAGATGTTTCATGATATGTATGATAAGATGCCTAATACATATACTCTTTTATATCTTTGAGTATTGATGTTATCCTACATTTGTGTTTTTCATTTATATTATTAATTTTGTAGTCACCTTCTCTGTAAATAATAACAATTTCATAATTAAAACCCTTACTCTAGTTTCCATTTTAAGAAATGGAAGCAAGATGTGAAATTTTCGTTGGAGATGTAGATACAAACAAGGCTATAGTCAAGGATAGACCATCTGCACCTACATCTATTACCTTAGAGGTAGAGAGAGCAGCATATGCAGCCAGGGAAAGGTCAAATGGGATGTATTATTTGACCATAAAGATATACGTTCCAAACCATCTACTAAGTGGACTTTTAGAAACAAACATTACAAGGGATTTCCTTTATAATGTCACACAGAGATATAAGGTGCAACACCCGAATATCCCCTGAGATGATATACAGATGCCACATAAAACAATCCTAAAACATACCAAAATATTCCAAAAATTCCTTGAAAATAAGATAACATACTTCACATTTATACTTTGCTGAGTTATATACAGAACTTCATGTACATAATGTACTCATCATATACATGCCTTACATACAAATTCATCCTGTATTATAATTATTGGAAACCATTTATAAGTTATTACAAACCATTTATACATAATAAAATATGTTTGAACATATTGAAATACAACTTAAAACTTAAACATAACTTTTTCCAAAATCATATCAAGTCCTTCATTACCCACCGTGGTTGTCCCAGCCTTAAGTCTTCTCATCATAACCTACACGGAGGTAAAACCACCGTGTTAAGCATGTAGCTTAGTCACGAATAAATAAATAGGATACATAATGGAGACTATTTCTACGTCGTCTAACATTTATATGTATTGAATTAGGTCATATCATAAGCAATCTTTAATTATTCATATTAAAGAGCAATCCAAACATTATTTGACTCAGAACAGAATGTAATAAATCAGTATAGAACATTCTTGCATCAAAATAAAATATATAAGTAGTCCTTTCTACAAAAGTGGGTAACGAGACTGGAACGGAAGATACCTATGATTGGTATCTCAAAAATAGAAGAGACTTAAGTCTTTATAATAGAAGACATTGAAGTGTCTAAGATCAGAGTGTCTTGTACAGAAGATAGATACAAAAGACACCTTAATGTCTAGTTACAGAAGCAGCTGCAGACCCTTCTAGGTATGTCTGTTTACCTACGACTAAGACTTAGTAGTTTTAAAAACAAAACATTTCAGATTTCAAAATCATATGTAAGTGATGTAGTGCATAACATATGACTTTATTCCATTTTGCTCAAATTTAACATATTTATTCACATTTGATCAAACTTAACATGCCTGTAGAGCCCGGCCTCTACCGCCATCACTCCAGGTATTGTCCTCTTTGGTACTTGGGTGAGTCACGGCTCGAACCCAAGACCTCAAGGTTTTGTTGCACTTTAAGTGCACGCCTCTTACCATTGAGCCAATATCACCTAAATGTAACACCCCACTCCCGCGTGACTCGAACCCGACATCGTTGGTGAAATTCGAGTCCGTGCTCCGCGAGGGTGGCGTGCTACATCAGTCAGTCGAAACTCATTATCAATATTTTTTTTTATTATTATTTTTTAGTACCCTCATGTGCACAGTATACAATTTTGAGCCCAAATGTAAAAGGAAGCATTTTCAGTTATTACAAACAGTCAACCACA
>JAOTIZ010000203.1:32937737-32958067 GCA_027123425.1 Erythroxylum panamense
TAATTAAAAATAATTTATCTTTAAGTTTTATCTAATATATAATTATTATTAGTAATAGAAATATAACTACATTAACAATCAAACAAGTTTTTATTTTTATTTGAAAGAAAAACATAAACTAAAAGCTAAAAACTACAACAGAAAAATAAAAGTAGAATCAAACGGTTTCTAAGTAAACCATATAGATTTAAGCATAAACATAAAGCATAATACTAGTGAAATATGTATGTTTTACGTGCATCAGTTGATTAATGTTAGACAGTGACAAAATCACTAGTAAGTGGCTTTTGACCATGTGAAAGTCTAAGGTGCTTCATTTTTTAACTCCCTTTTTGTTCCCTTTTAGCTTTTGATTTTATCTTTTTAGTTTAGAATGTTGTTTATGCTTTTCTTTTCCTCCTTTTTCCTCTAATATTGTATTGTATGGTTATATGCAAATAGCTAGAATGGTTCAGCATAACAATAAGAATCATTTTAAGTGCAAAATTTACAATGAAGGAATCATAGTTATTTTGAGAATATAGAATTGTACAGCTACACTGATATGGGCTTTTGAGATCTTAAATTATGCTAGAAAGTGTTAATATTCCTCTTTTCAACACATAATAAAGGTTGGCGTTTAAGATCTAAACTTTGGTTTGAAATCATCTTTACAAATTTTGTAGAAGAATACTAAGTGAAAAAGGGGGAAATGATTCAAAGAAATGGATCAAATTTTAGCTTAATTTATCTAAAATCTTATAATACAGTTTTCTTACTCTCAATATGCAAAAATCTCTAAACTTGTCGTACAATGTTTTATATTTATATTTAAACCCATAATTTAAGAAAGAATAACAAGTATAGGAAATAACTGAAAACTCTAATTTTACCTATTAATTAGGTCCCCATCTAATAAACCCTCCTAATTTTATTTCTAAAAAATTTAAGAACATTAATTAATATGCCATAAAATGGCTTTTAATTAGGACTTTTCAAAAGTATTGGTTGTAAGTTTAGCAATTTTACAGTAGAAATAGGAATAGAAACGTAATTCTATAGGATACAGTGATTACTAATTAATTTTATGTAATTAGAAAATGTTCACTATATTGTCATATTTTATGGTTTGTTTGATTCAGTATTTGTTTAGTATATATGAACTTTATTATATTAAGCTAACATTATTATTTAATTCTCTTATCTTATCTAATAATCTTATTATAGACATATAGGTTTATTCTTATCTTAATGAACTTCATAATTAAGATAACATACTCCTCATTTCTTACCTTCATTGTCTATCAGGGTTAAAATATGAAAATAATAAATAAAATTCAAATTATTAGATTAAATCTCTTAAAATAATGTCTGCTAGGCTTAAAGTAGAGGGAAGGCTAGCCTAATTTAAAGGGGATATGCTAGTTTACATAAACAATTATTCCAATTATGAACGTTTGACTTAATCACGCACTTCTTAAGCACTTGCACATGCCGGTGTCCATTCCTTCTTTTAAGGCCTTCATTAAGGAGTTTATCTAGTAAACCAAATAATGTTTTCAATTATCCACATGCCTTTTTCTTATATGTTTTTATCTTTGTCCCACAACTTGAACCTACAGCTTATAGCCTTATATTCAATAGGTAGAATGCTTACAAATTTGGTTCTTATTTTCAATTGCTGCAAAAAATTTACTTCCAAATTTATTGCAAATTTTAAGTTTTTATAAATATTGTATGAGACACTTGTTTTCATTTTTATCAGCCACATTAGATACTTTTAGTGATGAAGGCTTTAGAAAATATGTCAAAAAGACACGGGATGAAATAATGTAGTAGAGTTGTATCTAATCTCATTAATGGTTGAAGAAGTTGAGAAGAGAAATCAAATAACTAATACCTTTACCAAATTTTATTAAAATTAAATATATCTTTAAATAAAATTCAATAAAAAGTATATTGATCTCCATCTAAAGGACAATTATAATAGATTAAAGGTTAGATTGAAGAATTTTAAAAATTTTCTCAAAGAAAATGGAATTAGTTAAAACTACTTGATCAATAAAGTTAATGCTACAAATGAATATTACGGCTATCTATTTAAGGTAAAATATTGCTTTGTTTGGGGCCTTATATTTAATTAGGAATATGTTTGTGAATTTGGTTCTTCCTTTTAATTGCTAAAATTTATTATTTTCAAGTTTCTTGTAAATTTTAAGTTTTATAAATATTGTATGAGACACTTTTTCTTATTCTTGTCACTCCCATTTAGTTACTTTCAATGATAAAAGCTTTTTAAAAATATGAATGATTTAAAAAATTACATGGCAATAAATCCAAAAGATACAATATGAAATGATGTAATAGAGTTGCAATTAATGTCATTAATGGCTGAAGAAGTGAAGAAAATAAATTAAATAACTAATATCTTTACCAAATTTGGTTAGAAGAATATTAAGATGTCTTCAAAGAAAATTCAATAAAGAGTATATTAATCTCCAGTAGAATAACACGTATAATAGAGTAAATGCTAGATTAAAAATTTTCAAGAATTTACTTAAATAAAATGGAATAAATTTAAACTGTCTGATTGATGGAGTTAATGCAACAAATGAATATTGAGACTATCTATGTAAGGTAAAATATTGCTTTATTTATTTATATACATTATTTTAATTTTTTATAATGTAAACTTTGTCATCATTTTAGGTACATAAAATGATTCACATGTTTAAGAAAAAGGAATATAGGGAATTTTTAGACTTGTGTTGTATTTTTAGAGATACTAGCTCAACTAGTTTGTGTAATTGAGGATGATGAAATTTATTCTTTCAATGAGAAATAAGATTAAGTTATAAGTTTCTTATGCTAAGAAAAAGAGATCTCTTAAGAATAAAAATGAAACAAAGATGGCCTTTAATACTGTTCAATACTGAAAATTTTGATTGGAATATGTCAATATTTTAAATATCGACTAAATATTTTTCGATACCGTAAAATTAAAATTTTCAAGGATTAAATTTCAAAAAAATAATAAAATACCCAAAACCCACTCAAACTCTCTCACTCACAAATTTAAAAAAAAAAATCTCATTTCTGTTCTCTCAACATTCTCAGTTCTCCTCTCCGACTCTCCCTCCTCTAACGTCACCGGCCACCACTGCCACTGATGCCACCACCCATAGCCACCATTGCATTCCACTGCGTTTGCTACTTTCCCCACAACGCCTGCTTTCCCTATCGCGCCTTCTCTCCACTGCACCTCCTCTCCCCACCATGCTTGCTACTCTCCACCATAGCTACTCGTTTGAAGTTGAAAGCCAAAATTTGCAGTTTTCAGATTTGGATTCTCGATTAACCCAACCTAAAGAAGCAACTAGAACCAACATAACCAAATTGCAATTTCTAATTTTTGTATGTGTTTTGAATTGCTTTTTTCTGCTCCTAAAATACATTTACATTGTGTTTCGGTTATGTCATATGTATTTTGTGAATAGTTTGAAAGTTAGAATTGTTTGTATGAGTTGAAAATTTTGAGTTTGAAAGTTAGAAAGCTTTGTGTAAGTTGGCTCAATTTCAATGTAATTTAGGCATTGTCAATCTATGAAGAAAAAAATGCATTTGAAAATTTGGATTTGAAAGTTGGAATTGTTTGTATGAGTTGTTTAATTTTAATGTAATTTAAGCATTGTCAATTTCAAAATTAATGCATTAAGTTGTTAATTTGTTAATTAATTTACATAAAAACATACAATTTACTAATTATTACTTCTATATAAAAGTATTTAATATGTGATTAATCATATATATATATATGATTTAATATATAATTAAACCATTTAATATATGTAAATAAGTTAAGAAAATTAAACGTTTGCACTTTTATATTGTTTATAGATGAATTGTGTTGGATAAATTTGAATTGTGTAGTATATGTTAACTCTTCATTGTGGAGTTATCTTAAGTAAGAAACTAAGAATGTTGATTAAAATGGTGAATGAAAGATTGTTAAATTAAAGTTAGGAAATAAGATTTTGGTAACAATATTGATTAAAATTAGTTAAGAAAATAAAATAATTAGAAGCATTACAAATTGAATTGTATAGGTAAACAAATTATATTAGTTTATAGTTGAATTATGAGATCACATAAAGGAACTTGTAAGGGTATAGTTGTGAGTTATGGTTGAAGTTGAATATGGTATAGTTGCGAGTGTACATCTTTAGTTTAAGGTTGAATGATGTGATCATATAAAATCAGTTATAGAATATATGATTTATATGTGTATTGTGTTATTATGTATATCAAATAATTGAATTTTTGGTTTTTGACTTATGGTGAACTGTGTTCGATGAAATTAAATTGTGTATGATGTAATCAGACAAAATGATTTATATTGTATAAGATGTATATGTTTATTGTTTAATTATGTATGTTAAATAGATGAATTGTTGGTTTTTGATTTATTGGTAAATTGTGTTAGATGAAATTAAATTGTGTATGTTGAATACTTGAATTGTTAGTTTTTGACATATTGTGTTGGATGAAATTGAATAGTGTATAATGTAATCATACAAAAGGGTTATGTTATATAAGATGTATATGTGTAATATGTTAGTTTGGACTTTTGAGTTAAACAATACATATTTTGTGATAGTATTAGATAATGAAATTATGTATTTTTATTTTGATATGAAGTTATTAAGTTAATTTTGATATATGTCTTCATTTATTTATACAAATAAATGGAAGAAAGTTTAAGTACTCATGATCATTCAATTACTTAAGGAAGATACAATAGTCCAACTTAGGCTTATGCTGTATTGGTCCCTGGTAAAAAAAATAATAGTATTTGCTTGTTTTGTAACAAACATTTGAAAGGTAAAGGAATCATCAAATTAACGAAGTATTTAGTTAGGGTTAAAGGAGATGTGGAATCTTGTAAAAAAGTGAGTCATAATGTGAAGTGAAAAATGGAAGCTTTTCTTTAAGAATATCAACATGAGAAAGATAAAAATGGGAGATTGAATTATGAAATTAGTAGTGGAAGTTTGTTTGCTAGTGTTTATGATGATAGTGGAAATGTTGAAGGTGGTAGTATTCATTCCAACAAGAAGTGAATGTTACATCTAGACCTAATGTTAGGAAAAGAAGAAGGTAGGTGTCGATTTTTTTCATCATGAACGACCGCTAAAATTCAACTTTCAATTCATAATGCCATGAAATCAATAGAAGCAATTCACAATGTAGATATGAAAATGGCTAGATGGTGGTATAATTTAGGTATAGCATTCAATGCTTCCCAGTCTTACTATTATCAACCTATAGTGGATGTTATTTGAAATATTTATTGAAGTTGTAAATGAAGTCTACTGATACTTTATTTGAAATATTTATTGAAGTTGTAAATGAAGTAAGGCTAAAAAATGTTGTTCAGTTCATTATTGAAAATGATTCCATTTATAAAGCAACGAGAAGAAGATTACAAAGCAAGTATAATTTTTGTTTTGGAATCCTTTTGTTGTAAATTGCAATGACTTAATGTTAGAAAATATAGGGGATGATGTGTATTTTCCTATTATTGATGAAACTATGTAGGAAGCAAAAAGATGCTCAAGTTCATCTATAATCGTGCACAGGTCTTGAATTTAATGAGAAATAATTTTACTAATGGTAGGAATTTGTGTTATCCTGCTATTACAATATTTTTAATAAATTTTTTATCACTTTAGTATTTTATTATGATGAAGAAAGTTAAAAAAGATGTTTACAAGTGATAAGCATGTTATATCTTAGCATGCTGGTCTAATACTGGATTGAAGGTTTCTAGAATTATACTTAAAAATATTAAATTTTATTCTCAATGTCAATTTGTCATCCGAGTTTGTGAGCCTTTGATAAGGGTGCTTCGTTTGGCTAGTAGTGAAGAAAAGGCAACAATGAGTTATTTTTATGATGTCATAGAAAGGGTGAATGAAGCAATCAAGGCTAATGTGAAAAATAGGTCTTCTTTGTATACACCTTATCTTGCAGTCATCAATGAGAGATGGAAAAAGCAACTTTACTCTCTGTTGTTTGCAGCTGGAGCATTTTTTAATCTTAGTGTCTATTTCAGACCATGTTTTACGATGAAAGCTAAGGTTAATAGGGAAATACTATTAATTATTATAATAATGTTGCTCATAAAATGATGCAAGATTTCCTAAGCTCACAAATGGAGATTTGCAAGGAGTTTTCTAGGGATTTTGCGATGCTAATTGCTATTCGACAAATAGCAAAACTTAATACAGGTATAAATTTTTTTCATTTATGTTGTCTTACTACTTATAGTTTCTTAGTAGGGCCAATTTGGAAGTGGTATTCTAGAATTGCAAATGTTTGCAATTCAAATTTTAAGTCAGTACGTGAGTATAACGGGTTATGAAAGGAACTAAAGTATATTTGAATTCATCCCTTCCAAAAAAAAGGAATAAATTGGAGCACAAAAGATTGAATAACTTGGTTTTCTTCAGTATAATTTAAAGTTTCGAGAAAGATATGTTATTATAATTATTAAGTTAGATATAATTTTTATGATTTTTTAATAATTTAATTTTATTGTTTACTAAGACTCTTACAGGGTGTTAGGTTTATCTGTTAGAATAGATAAGAAATGGAATGGTTATTTTTACAGGGTGTTTAGTTAACCTGCTAGAATAGATAAGGAATGAAATTGTTATTCTTAGGAAATGAAGAGATGAGGAATACAATAGAATGAGTATTACATAGTTTGGTTTAAAATTATGAGTTCAAAGTTCAAAGAGCTAAGGTGATAAGAGTTTGGTTCAAGTCCTATGTTCCCATTATTTTGTTCCATTTATATTTCGTGCCTAATACGACATCATTTTTAGGATAAAAGTTACATCGTCTTATGCTACATGCCTATTGTGATACAGATTGGGCTAGTTGTTCTTTGTGTTGGCAATCTTTGACAATATTTTTTGTGTTTCTTGGGAATTCTTTTGTGTCTTGGAAAACAGAAAAGCAAGCAACCGTTTCATGTTCTTCTGTTGAAGCGAAGTATAGGTCCATGGCTTTTACAAAGTGTGCATTGAAGTGGCTTAAAAGCTTACTTTTATGTCTCAATATTCCCCATTATGCGCCTATAGCACTCTTTTGTGATAGCCAAGCTGTTATGCATATCGCGAACAACCCTATTTTTTATGAACGAGCAAAGCATATTTAAGTTCATTTTGTTCGTGACAAAATTCAAAATGGTACTATTTCTCTAAGCTACGTACATACTACTGCGTAATTAGCGGACATTCTCACTAAAGCACTTGGGACACGACAGTTTGCTACTCTTCTTGGCAAGTTAGGCATTTCAAATCTTCATGCTCCAACTTAAAGGGGTGTTAGGAACTTGTATATGTTTAGGAGATGATTGTAAATAATTAGGAGATTAGATTGTTGTGTATATTTGGTTATCACTTAGTTTGGTTTATTCCTAAGAATTTCTAATGATGATGTATGCACAATGTTTGGTTTGAAAATATAACTTTAGAATAACAAAGAAATAACTAACAAAAAGACCAAAATATTCATTATAGTCTCCACTAATTATTGTTGTTGTTGTTATTGTTATTGTTGTTGTTTTTTCAGTTTTTCCTGAATAGAAGCAATAACTTAGATCGCAACTCGTGCCGCGTGTCTTCGAATGCCCGATTTGATCTAAATTATGGTTTTCGTCACTCGTCAGGCCCTCAGAGCAGGACTTCGTTGGAAAAATAGCTTGAACAACTTCGTTTTTCTGAAGGAGTCGTCAATAATGTAGAAAAGGCTTTTTTATCAGGGTACGCAGGAAGAAGAAGAAGAAGAAGAAGAAGAAGAAGAAGAAGAATAATAATAATAATAATAATAATAATAATAGGGAGAAAGGTTGTCTTTCCCTATTCCGCGTTTAGCGAGCTAGGTAAAAACAAGGAAAGATGTCTTTTAATATTCCTCAAAGTGTAAGAATAACTAAACTTAGGATTAGTTATTATGTATGTTATTTTCTAACTAAACAAATGAATAACTATTCATCATGAATATATCAGCAATAAAATAGTTATTCCACTCAATCAAACACGTTCTTAATAGAACAAACAGTTCAGTAATTCTAATTTGCATTAATAATATTGATCTTTTGGAAGATTGAGTTTCTGAAGAATCGAGTTTGATATATGAGAGTGACCTCGAAGATAATCTTGGATGAGAAAGCATTGACATGTCATTTTGTGCAATAAATTTTAATGAAGGTAACAATAAAACACTTTTCAATGATGAAAATTTTATACCAAATAAAAATTAAAGTCAATGCAATTATAGTGAGTATCCCTCGATAACATATTGAATGAATTTTCAGATTTTTGTTTCTCCTCTTCTTTTAATTTTACTTATATTTGATGTATATGTTAAATTCCACATATGCAATATAATTGTAATTTTTTTTATTTCAAGTTTTACTTCTAATTAATTGTTTCCTTATCACAAATTCTTATTATAAATTGTAATATTTAGAGAGTTAAGAACATTTATTGTTCTTTTTATTTGATATTTTAATATAATTATTATTTATTATATGGTGAAATTGTAATATTTTAAATACTTTATATTGTTCTTGATTTTATATTTTTATAATAATTAAATGATTTTGTTTTCATATTAATTGTGGTTAAATATTTGAAAATTAATTTTAATAAAAATAAGTAAATTATTGTTAGTTTAAATTTTTTTATTATAATTTTTAAAGACAAAATTGGTATAAAATTATAAAGTATACATTATAATATATTAATGGATTATTTTACATTTTTTTAAAAAAATCAGATAATATTTAATAAATTTTAAAAAATACCTAAAAGTACTCAATATTTACTTAACGATACAGTAATGCACTAGAAACCGTATCGAGATAACAAGTGATGATTGCGAAGAGAACCAAGTATATTAACGGAACGGATTAACCGGAATTGAAGGTTGTAGTCCTTCAGAACAGAACTACTTTTGTATCCAAAGTCCAAACTAATGTTTTAGAGATGGCAATGCCCTTAAGAGGGTTCCGGGGGCATGGAAAGGTAAATATGATGAGACGATTTGATCATATTCAACCCAAATGCGGGATGAGGTTTGTTCAACAGTTCCAATGTTTGGGTCTGCTTAAGCCAGCAATCTCTTTCGATTTTCTTTGTAGAAGCCTATTTTCCCCAACCAAATCCACCCAACTACTTAGAGTCGAAACCTTTGTTTGTCTTCAGATCTACCAGCCCCTTTGTAGACCCATTACAACCAAGTTATCAAGAGAAAAAGGAGATTCTTTTACAGTGAACTACCTGATTCAATCATGCAAGTTTTCTGTCGAAACTGCGGTGTCAGTTGCGGAGAAGATGAAAATACGGTCGTCAGAGAGATCAGATGCAGTTTTGGCTCTTCTTAGAAACCATGGGTTCACCATGTCTCAGATCTCAGGACTTGTCAAGAAACGACCTTTCCTGTTGTTAGCCCATCCTGAGAAAACACTTTCGCCAAAACTCAAGTTCTTGCGCACCATTGGGATTTCAAATGCCGACCTTGCCAGAACACTCATAGCAGACCCTAACCTTTTGTTGAGAAGCTTAGAGAAGCATATAAAGCCTGGTTATAACTGCCTTAAAAGCATGTTGCTTTCTGATGCTAAGATCGTGTATGCTATGAAGCGCATTACTTCCAAGAATCTTAGACCGAATATAGAGCTTTTGAGAGAATCTGGTGTACCTCAAAGTAGAATTCGGATGTTGCTGATGAATTTTCCGGAGGCTCTTGATCAAAGTCATGAAAAGTTTAGCGAAGCTGTGAAAGAAGCCAAAGAAATGGGATTTGAGCCTACGAAATCAACTTTTGTATTGGCAGTGCATGCACTTTCAGAGAAGTGGAATAGGTCCATAATGGAGCGGTGCTTTGATACATATACGAAATATGGTTGGTCAAAAGACGATATCCTTACTGCATTTAGGAAACATCCTAGTTGTCTCTTAATGTCGGAGAAGAAAATTACTAAAGGAATGGACTTTATTGTGAACAAAATGGGGAAGTCTTCAGAGATGATTGTGCAATGCCCTACGGTCTTGTTTTTCAGTTTGGAGAATAGAATGATCCCCAGGTTCAGAGTGGTAAAGCTCTTGCAGTCAAAAGGACTGATCAAGGAAGATTGGAGCATCGGTTCGTTTTTGTTTCCTTCTGAGAATGTGTTCCTGCGGAGGTATGTAACCAAATTTACAGAGGAAATACCTGAGCTGTTGAGTGTCTACAAGGGTAAGTTGAATCCTGAAGAATTATAGTTTGGGAGGTACATGGCGATGGAATCATTAAATGTTTCGCAGTAGAAGTGTTTCTCATTGACTGATTTGTCACACTAACTTTATGTCTGAATATTTTGGCTCTGAGGTTTCATTATCTGCTACTGATAAAGTAATTTCCGTTGGTACTAGATTTTCTCTTCCCAGGGTCTTCTTCCCCACAGCATTGCTGCTTTTGGTACTTGTCTTTTTAGTGCTTAAAAGTATTTTGGACCCCTATTCCCTACTGTCATTAGGCTGTAGTTGGCTATGATGATGTGGTGATATGAGTATTATCCTGCGCTTAACTTCGTTTATTTGGGTTTTTTTCTCCTGATTTTACATGGTTCCGAATCAGGAGTAACCTTTGTCACTCCCAATCTACTCCAAAGCTTTGTTTTCTGTGCCAAAGATACAGGGATAGTGTGAATGAAATCTTCTGCGGAACTTCTCTGATGCGTAATGCTGCGTGTAAACAATACGGTCACGAAGCAGCGGTGAAGACAATGAGAAATTGATGAGTAGATTTCTTCAAGACTTCCAAATGGAGACCAGGTTTTCTGTTTCTGTAAACTAGCTCTTGCCCTATTTCACTAAATCTCATTCATACATTTATATACAAAATTGATTAGAACATGATTGGAACATTGTTCTAATTATATTCAACCATGGTTAGAGCATGGTTGAGACGATATTGTCATCATATTCAACCTAAATGCAGGATGAGGTTTGTTCAACAGTTCCAATGTTTGGGTCTGTTTAAGCCAGCAATCTCTTTTTTTTTTTTTTTGAGAAGCCTATTTTCCCCAACCAAATCCACCCAACTACTTAAGAGTCAAAAGTCGAAACCTTTGTTTGTCTTCAGATCTACCAGCCCCTTTGTAGACCCATTACAACCAAGTTATCAAGAGAAAAAGGAGATTCTTTTACAGTGAACTACCTGATTCAATCATGCTAGTTTTCTGTAGAAACTGCGGTGTCAGCTGTGGAGAAGATGAAATTCCGGTCATCAGAGAGACCAGATGCGGTTTTGGCTCTTCTTAGAAACCATGGATTCACCAAGTCTCAGATCTCAAGACTTGTCAAGAAACGACCTTTCCTGTTGTTAGCCCATCCTGAGAAAACACTTTTGCCAAAACTCAATTTCTTGCGCTCCATTGGGATTTCAAATGCCGACCTTGCCAGAACACTCACAACAGACCCTACCCTTTTGACCAGAAGCTTAGAGAAGCATATAAAGCCTAGTTATAACTTCCTTAAAAGCATGTTGCTTTCTGATGCTAAGATCGTGTATGCTATGAAGTGCCTTACTTGGATTTTTCTAGAGGATAGTTCCAAGAATCTTAGACTGAATATAGAGCTTTTGAGAGAATCTGGTGTACCTCAGAGTAGAATTCCGATGTTGCTGATGAATTTTCTGGAGGCTCTTGTTCGAAGTCATGAAGAGTTTAGCGAAGTTGTGAAAGAAGTCAAAGAAATGGGATTTGAGCCTAAGAAATCAATTTTTGTATTGGCAGTGCATGCACTTTCAGGGAAGTGCAACAAGTCGATAATGGAGCGGTGCTTTGATGTGTATACAAAGTGCGGTTGGTCAAATGATATACTTTCTGCATTTAGGAAACATCCTAATTGTCTCTTAATGTCGGAGAAGAAAATTACTAAAGTAATGGACTTTATTGTTAACAAAATGGGGTCTTCAGAGATGATTGTGCAATGCCCTATGGTCTTGTTTTTCAGTTTGGAGAATAGAATGATCCCCAGGTTTAAGTGGTAAAGCTCTTGCAGTAAAAAGGACTGATAAAGGAAGATTGGAGCATGCATTCGTTGTTGTTTCCTACTGAGAATGTGTTCCTGCAGAGGTATGTGACCAAATTTACAGAGGAAATCGCTGAACTGTTGAGTGTCTACAAGGGTAAGTTGAATCCTGAGGAATTATAGTTTGGGCGGTACATGGCGATGGAATCATTAAATGTTTCGCAGTAGAAGTGTTTCTCATTGACTGATTTGTCACACTAACTTTATGTCTGAATATTTTGGCTCTGAGGGTACATTATCTGCTGTTGACAAAGTAATTTCCGTTGGTACTAGATTTTCTGTACCCAGGGTCTTCTTCCCCACAGCATTGCTGCTTTTAGTTCTTGTCACTTTAGTGCTTAAAAGTATTTTTGATCCCTATTCCCTTACTGTCATTACGCTGTAGTTGGCTATGATGATGTGGTGATATGAATATTGTCCTGCGCTTAACTTCGTTTGCTTGGGATTTTGGTTCCTGATTTTACATGGAGCTGAATCAGGAGTAACCTTTGTCACTCCCAGTCTACTCCAAAGCTTTGTTTTCTGCGCCAAAGATACAGGGATGGTGAGAACGGAATCTTCTCCAGAACTTCTCTGATGTGCAATGCTATGTGTAAACAATATGTTCACAAAGCAAATTGGATGATTAATGGTAGTTTAATGAATAGTTTGAGTAGCGGTGAAGAAAATGAGAAATTGATGAGTAGAATGATTTTCTTCCAAACTTGTAAATGACCAGATTCTCTGTTTCTATAAATCAGTTTCTATCCTATTTTACCGAAATTTCGGCCATACATTTATATACAAAATTGATTGGAGCATTTAGAACATCATTTATGTTGCAGAGTATTTCATGTGTTTCAAATGTGGAGGTGTATGAACTCTTAAGGCTATGGTCAATAATGGGTTAGCAGAACCTTTTCTAAGACCAACGCTCTGATTAAGTGATTTTTTAAGTGTCTGGTTAGAGGCCCATAAATGCAAAGCGATGGAGTATAGTCAAGGTTTCACCGATGGTGGTTTGTTCTTTGTAAATAGTGCGAAATCAAGTCAGGCTTGAATATTGAAACTTTCAAATGAGAATCCTACAAAAATTTATAGGAACTTAAGAATGAACAAAGACCATCTTTTCGAGATAATGTTATGAGTTACTATCAAATTTGTAAAGCTTAAGGTCAACTGCTCATTTAATAATGGAAGAATAAGTTGCATGTGGATTCATATTAGTCAAACTTGCCAAGTTGCCATTATAAACCTCAGAAGTTCTATCCTCAAGACCCCATAAGGAGATAAGGCCTATGGACTAGAAGGGTCAGAAGCTTGATTTGTGACATGCAGGTGCAGCCAACTCCAGACACGGGCCATTTTCGCTTTCCCTTCACAACAGCCCATTGAGCATAAGAGTCAGATGCTATAGACAATTTAGGCTTTTCGTTTATGTGGCCTTTTAGCGATTTGCACGTTTTAAAATATCCATTTCAATCAAAATGATATCATGCCTGCTAGTCAACACTAGATGATTTAACACTAGTGAAGTCACTTTGAGAACAAAAACAGTTCCAATGTCCAAGCAAATTTCAGAATTTGGTCCTCTGTTCATTGTAATTTTGTCGAGTTGTATATTAATTTTACCCTCCATCCTTTCTGCGATCATTTCAAGCCATAACTTGTAAATAAATAAATAAATGCTCGCGAGTGCTATGATAGAGTGACTGAGGCTCTTCCTCCTTTAACTAAGGTCTCGGTTTCGAGTTTTGGGCATGAAGTCGCACTCGTAAGGGAGAGCTTTACCGTCTATATGATCCTACCCAACTCAAATTCGGATTAATTAACTATCTATATGACGTCGGATACTGGATAATTTACATAAAAAAACTTGTAAATAAATAACCACAAGGAATCTGTCTTTTGTGACAAGATATTGAGAGCCACAAATGATGGGGTATTGATGGAACCTTGTGTGGCTACGAAAATGAAGAGGGCCACAGGTCATTGTCCTCCTTTACTTTTCGCTGATATTTTTTCCACCGGTATGTGACGGAATGAAATCCTCTTTACCTATTTTGGTGCACCAATCCTGTCTTAGTTGATCCAAACCATCTATTTATGTAGGACCCGTATAAATAGATGGTTTGGATCAACTGGAACAGGATTGGTACATCAAAATGGGGACAGATCGTATGTAACTATGTAACTTCACCTGTACTCATCAAGGAAGTAGTTGTTGTTGATTAGAGTTTAATTTATTCTTTTTGGACTCATCACCATGAAGACATTGTCATTTGGTACATTTGAACATTTAATTATGACTGAAAATTTGACAATAACGCATAACTGAACCTTGGGGGCTCATTAATGCAAATTCCTTCTCTCTTTTTTTTGGGTGAGCTCAGCTTAATGGTTTTGTGTGTTGGCTACCTGTTTCGCTGTCATATATTAATTATTTTATTTTATAAAATTTTATTAATTTATAAAAATTGATGGATTAATTAAAAATTAATAAAATTTTAATAATACAAATTATTAAAATAAAGTAAATTAAAAATTAGATATTTTAAGATTTTTAAACTTTAACCGATTAAATCAAAAAGTTTTAATGATTGACGTTACTCAGTGGTTATCTCTTAGATAAAAGCTGACAAAATAAAACAATAAAGAATGAAAGACAAGATTAAGGTAAAGGACAATACGCTCCCTGGGCCCATTTTCTGTTGGAAGTAGGCCTCTTACAGGACTAACACAGATGGTCGGTCCACTCAAAAATATGGTCGGCGACAAGTTCGGTTTATCTGTATGTATTTTTTCTTTCTTGTCGTTTTACTCATTGATTCAATCCTGTCAAGCGTCACCTTTCACAATCTATTATCTTTTATAATATCTATTACATTTGCCAAACTACACCAAGTCCCTATCGACTTAGGATGTTTACAAACAAAGATGATTGTGACTCAATGACAAGATAACACAGTGTAGTTTCTTTATTTAAAAATATCTTATAATTTAATAATTAGAATCATTAATTAATTTAATAGTTAATAATTACTCATTATGATAGAAAAGTAATCGGCAACGGTAGGTGTATCACATCAGCTGGGTCCGGCAATTGCTGAAAAGTAAAGGAGTACAGCTGTCACGTCCTGGTTTGTTACTGATTAAGCCTAGACCAATCACACCGCCCAGTCTGGCATTGTAACATGCCCTCGTGCTTTTATTGGTCCCACTCTCTGAGTATCTGTGCCTTATTAGTCAATTCACTCTTTTCCTCGTAATTAGAATTTAAATTCCCACATCTAATCATCTAACAAACCTAAAAGCAGGTCAAATATTACTTTCTTATGTCCATAAAATCTCAACTATTTATTTTATGGAATCCACGATAAGTCCACGTGAAACCTACACAAAATTTATATGAATAAACGACTGAGATTCATTGAACAAAATAAAACATCAGAAAATCTGAACTCCAAAAAGCATAATTGCTTCCTCACCGAGTCACTTTCATGGCCCATAAGTTGGGGTAAGAGAGAGCATAGACATGCTCCTTGTTCTTATACGAGTTCCTCGACAGTGAGCATAGTGATGCATCTCACTCTCTCTTTGTGGTAAGAGGATTGATATGTCCGTAGCTTCACTTGAGTTGACATGCAGAAACTGGGAGAGGGGAGAATTGTTTGTTAAACGCAGCAATCAATCTGGTTGCTCATTTTTGTAAATAAAATTAATATAACATAAGGCTACCAGTTCAAACACCGTACATGGTCATTCCTCGCATGCGATACCATGTCTCGGGACCTAATTAAATTCTGTTCTAAGCCCTTTTCAATCATATATCCGATTAGCCAGGTTGCCGTCCATGTTTTGTTCACTTTCTTTTTATCATTTGCTATTCAGGCGTGAGCCGGCCAAGTGCTCGATTAGAAATTATCGTTGATATAAGAAGAAGTACCACCAACTGATTTGAATAATAATTGAATGCGGTTGGGATGATCACTATGATACAAATAATTATAACAAGTTATTATTTTAAGGAGTTTGATGTTGATTTAATTTGAAAGTACGGCCATACATAAACTATCTGAAGGGGCACAACCATATAATAATCAGGAAAATTTATGCAATAATAGAAGTGAATTGCATAGTTTTACTATCACATGCAAAAGAATTTTCCTATGCTTTAGGCTTGGACGTTAAATAGTCAAGATCATGGGTGATTATAATGACATACAGGAGAGGTGACGCCTAATTTAAATGAATAGTAATAATGCTTAACATTGTCTCGGTCGTTGACTTTTATATTGTCTTTATCATAACCCTAAGCTTCTGTATTCTTTGACACAGCAGAAAATGATCCAATTTGGTCTTAGAAATTAGAATATGGTTTGCTAGTACTTAACTATCCAAGAACTGCTTATTTCAATCTAAAACTTAGCTCATGTAAGTTAATTAATACAATCAACCACAAAGAAGAGAAAAGAAAAAAAAAAGGATAATGCAAGTGCATGATTAGCAATAATCACTCGAAAAGAAAGAAATCAGAACATGTACAGTATCTTATTCAAGATGACCAGCTGCTATCATTTTCATAGAGTTGCGTACATGATCGGCCAAAGTTAAACCGACGATTTCGACAATCACAGAAGGCTAAAAGCAAGCATGTGGCTGAGGTGCAATTGTCTGATTCAATTGAAATCAAATCCGCACCTCATAAACGTGCCATAATGTCATGTGATTTACCTTTGTCGGATAGACAATCTTAGGATTTAATTCGGAAGATCTAATCCGAAACTCCGTGAATATGATGTCGGTAACTTCTCAGAAGAAACTCGTGAGCAAGAAAACAAAAGGTTCAAAAAAAATCAAGGGGGCTTGGTTTCCTAATAGCTTCAAGCTACTAATTTTCAAGATTTAAATGGTTGCTTAAGTCACTTGCTATGGAATTACATATATGTGAGTGTGCTAAACTATTGAGTATTCTGGTTCAGCCGTAGTTCAGCCGGATTCTGGCGAGACTGAACGTTACCGTTTGGATCTATAAGTTGGCTACTTTCTGTGATGATTCCGACGATGATATCCCTGCAAGACAAAGAAGGCACGCCGGGGGTTATGTCCCGATTAGCTCCTCCGACGCTCAAGTTAGTCTTTAGTGAAGATAGGGTTGCCGTAAAAGCTAATGAGAGCTAGGTTATGAGTTGCGTACCTTTGTTATGATAGAATGATACCTTATATAGTGCATGTATTAGGTTTACGAGTTCGCGTCTGCATGGGTCTCTCTCACGTGCGTACTGGTTGAGGAGAGCGTGGACTGGGCCTGGGCTTGACATAGCCATTAGGTAGAAGGTTGGTCTTTGAAGGATGGACCGATCAGCCACCGATCATTATAATTGAACTCGAGCCCAACACGACCGACCCAACCAGTCTGCATATTTGGTGTAGCACTACACGAAAGTCCAGGAGTTCTTTGCTGGAAATCCCATCTTTGCTCTCATGGGAAAAGTGCGGTCTTTCGGCAGCAATATCTACACTTCATTCCATAATCATATTATAGTCGGGAGTAGATTTTAAACTTCTACGCGGATACTTCTCTCTATTTTCTTTCACGAGAAGTCCTGACAAAGGATACATATAATAATAGCATCGACGCTTCTCAATTTATTACGGATGTAACTTTTTGGAAACATATTATATTCTATTACTTAAAAGTGTACTCTTTTCCTCTCTATTCTGCTAAAAGTATACCTTACCACCAACATTTCTATGATCATTTTATGAATGAAATGAAAAAAGTTAAATATTGTTGGAGCCCCATCTAAACAATTAGTTATGATAACAACTCAACAGCAGCTGGAATGAATTTGATGCTTCTGTCTTCTCAAACATACTGTAGTGGTTATCAAGTTGTCGTTGTTGTTCATACTCAAAAGAGAATTAAAAAAAAAATATCTTTCGTCCAACTACTTAGCTACTTGCAGACTCAGCTTGCACTTACATGTGTTAGCCTAGAGAATTTTCTTTTCTAATCCAAAACCTTGCTTCACATCATGTTTTAGAATGAATCTAATACAGTAAAGCAACCATCTAGAAGCATTTCCCTTTATTCCTTTCTCAGCATGCTTTTCTTCACTTGCACATAATTGGTAACGATAAATTATATATTCTTTTCCAGAGAAAATTAAAGATGACTTGATTCTCGAAAGAAAGACAAGAATTAAAAAATTAGAAAGATCGCAATTGTATTGCGTAAAGATCTATGTATAACCTTTATGTAATCAAACAAGCAGATTTACGTCTTTTATAAAACATAAAGAACTTTGAAAAATCTGCAACTTTATTCTGAAGATGAAGCGATTAAGTCTCGAACACTACAGTCGGGTCGCAGCAGCACTCATCCAGAAGGCAGCAGCAACATAAAGCAGCAAGGCTGAACAGGCCATAGAGAAAGTTGATGCTTACATAAATTTGGATGACACTTTAAGTATTCTGTATATAGTATTGAGAATTGCAAATGAAGAGAACGAAGAGAACTACCAGCCTTCAAGAAATCCTACATCCTTATTTGGTGGTGGAGCAGCATAGTACTGTGGTGGTGCCATTATCGGCGGAGGCCCTTGAGTACCTACATCATATTATTCCCTTTAATACAAGTCTCAAAACACACATGTTCTCCACTTGAGTATAGGGAAGGTTGAAGTACAAGTCAATCAATTATGCTTCATGCTGAGAAATAATACTTCTTGAATGATTAGAAGAGCAGAAGAGTTTGCAGCAGAAATTTTGACCTTTTAAGGAAGAAGTAGCAAGTTACAACAATAACGTTTAAAAGACGCAGAATTTGGTTATTCAACAAACAATCATTAAGATAATCAAACACAAATTGTAGATGATAAAATCAAATCATAGGACAAATGACAAAAAGATGACTTGAAACGTAGAGAGATCTCCTCATGATGTAACAACAGTTCTCAACACAGACAAAGCTCAACTTGGGTATGACATGCAAGATTTTGAAGGAGTACAGCTATAGGGTAACTGAGAAAAGCATGGCTACCTGGGGGCGGGTACCCGTACGCATACTTGGGGTCGTGCATGTTCTCAAGACAAACCCAAAATGAACCAAATGACTGATTTAATGGCAATGTAACGACTGATGTATGTAAAATCTATGACAAGCAATGTGAAAGAATATATTAGATGGAAAGTTAAAGAAAGCACGAGAGACGTTTTCCTTGGGTGACTTCGAATATTGTCGACGTCTTTCCGTGGAAAACCGCTTATTAGGAGTCGGTACTTTGTAGATTCTGGAGGAAGATGGTGAAAAGCAATAGTTGGTACTTAAAATATATGAAAAGGGTTCAGGCATTCCTTGCACGAACCAAGATTCTCTGACCAATATTACCTTGTTTTATTCTGTCTCATAAAATTTTAGTCATTTATTTTGTGGGATTCATACGAGATCCACGCGAGACCTACACAGGATCTACATAAATAAATAGCTAAAATTTATTAGACACAATAAGACACCATAATATTAAACCGGAGATGTAGACTCTCCACACACACACATAAACCAGCACCCCTTCTGCTCCTTGCTCTTGGTTATGCTTCTTTATTGGCTTCCTCTCAATAAAGTAATATTATAAATAGTGTACAACATTTGGTTATGTTACCGTTAATATCGATATTATTTCAGATAATTATTTAAAATTATTAAATAATTTTTTAATTTAAATTTTATAAAATTATAAAATAGCCTCTTAATATATTATATTATATAATTTTTATTTCAAAATGAATTTAATATAACAAATATTTTTATTTTAATATTAGTTTCACATATTTCTCACAAATTAAGGTGAAAATACCGTTTAACTCTCATATAAATATAAAAATAAGAATAATATAAAGTTAAAAATATGCATTCACTACAAGGGAAATGATAAATAGCGACGGAACAATACCGACGGAATGTAAACCGTTGGAAATAGCGACCGAAAAAACGTAAACGTCGGAGATATTGGTGGTGCGTGAAACTTTTTCCTACCGAAAACTTTTCGGTCGGTGAATTTGGTCAAATGTTTTCCGACGCGTAATTTCCGTTGGTGAAGGTATCGGTGAAATACGCGCCCTTCACTTAAGTTGAACGACGTCGTTTTGGTTAAAAACAAAACGACGTCGTTTTGGTGTTAATTTAGGGCTGCGTCTGCCTTCTTCTTGCTCTCCTCGCAG
>JAOTIZ010000203.1:32964383-32983812 GCA_027123425.1 Erythroxylum panamense
CAATTGCACGATCGCGACTTCGATGGGATAAGGGCGAAAGTCGCTATCATGCAAATGCATGATAGCCACTCTATATGTTTAAGGATGAAAGTCACTCTCGTGCAAGTGCACAATAGCGACTTTGGTGTTTTAAAGGTCAAAGTCGCCATCGTACAATTGCACAATAGCAACTTTAGAGGGTTGTTAGCTAATGAACATCAGATGGTTTTTTGACAATATCTTCTTTGTCCGATCTCCAAATGACATGAGACTAGACCATTGGACTCGTAAGACATTGCTCTATCTGTCCACCAACAATCATAGTCATCTGAACTGAATTGAGGGAGATTGAGTGATAAATATTTAAGGGTCTGACTAGTATGCTATCACCCAATCTTTGTCTTTATCTGTAACGCCTATGACTTCTCACCCTCACACCTGTGACTCACTCATGCCTATGATTTTTCCCTCTCACGCCCATGAGTTTAATTTCAAGACTAATGTTTAATTGTCCCATCAAAATACTGTGCTCTTCAATTGTTAGTTGTGACTTTCTGCACCCGAGAGCATTGTGCAAGTTGAACCATCTTGCTTCTTTCGACTATAACTTCTTCTCTAAACCTCCAAATGATGTGATTCTTAAGCCAATAGATTTCTCACACATTATTATATATCTGCAAAAAAATTGGTAGCATTTTGAATTGATTTGAGAAATGCTGATCAAATGAAAGTGTGGGAATCTGTTGGAATAGTGTGAATTGGAACATTTTACTGAACATACTTTAGTATTTTGATTATATTTGGATCTATAGGATTCCAAATGAGATTATTTTTAATGTGTAGTAAACTAGAGACACATGATTACAAATTATATGAGAGGTCAAATTCTTATTGAGCCCCTAAGATGTTCAATTTTAGGAAGGAAGTTGTGCATAGTATACTGTTTTAGAATAAGAACAATCCAAAAATGTTTGAAGTATAGCTTTCTAATTACTGAACTAAATTGAATGATTTTGGTGTCATTAGAAACTTAAGAGATAGGGGAACACTTTTCTAGAAGATAGCACTACATAATTACTTTATTTTCATTATCTAATGATTAAGAACAATAAACCTGAAATTTAGTTTTTTGAAAAAAATGGGAGTGATTCAATGAGTTATGAACTGTGATTTCAATGGTTTTATTGAGGTATAAACCTAAGAATAAACTAAACATAGACGATATTTGATATGGGATTGATTTTGGGATGCACTAATGGATAAATACCTAGGATTGTCATGAACATATATTGTACATATTTCATATCCTCATGTGTGCATAAATGAATGCTTATAATTGTGCAAAGTTATTAATGTGAGAGTGCAATGTGTATATTGAATAATTTGAATTCGCAGGATAAATGTCCGAATTTAGAGATTTTCAGGACTGGGAAGTCAATGCTAATCTGGAGCGTACTCTGAGTAGACCGAGATGGTCTTACTTTATTGTTTGTTTTGTTTAAGTTATGAATTGAATGATTATGCAATGTAAATGTGTTGGTTCCAGACAACATATGTCCAAGGAGTTTGATAAATGTGAGAACAATGAAGTGCTCCTTGTATGTGAATTAGATTGAAATAAGTGTAAATAATTTGATTGTTAAATGCCGAACCATGATCCGATGATAAATGTGTTAAGTCAAAATGACTTTACATAAATGATTTTGATGAAGTAAAAATAACGAAAGAAGTGAAAAATAGACGGAAGTTAAAAAGCAGACAAAAGTTGAAAAGCAGACGGAGATTGAAAAACAGACGGAAGATTAAAAAGCAGACGATAGTTGAAAAGCAGACAGAGATTGAAAAACAGACGGAAGATTGAAAAGCAGACGATAGATGAAAAAGCAGACGGAGATTGAAAAGCAGACGGAAGCCAAAAGCAGACAGAAGCCAAAAATAGACGAAAACCAAAAGCAGACGAAAGCCAAAAGCAGACGAAAGCAAAAGCAGACGATGAAAAGTAGACGGAAGCAAATCACGTTTGAATCAGGAATCAGTTTGAGTTAGTTACAGAACTCAACTGAATAACCGTTTCTTTCAAGATTCAAGAAGCAGTTGAAGACGGAGGCTATAAATATGAGTCGAAGTCGAAGAGTGCTAAGTTACACACGTGATCGTTTCAAAGCTTACTTGAGAGTTTATTGTGCAAATAGCTTCAGCTATCTTACTGTAACAAAGCTCAAACATCTTTCTGTAAGAAAGTAGTACAGATAACTTGCAGAGGCTAAGAGTAAAAGAATACTAACTATAAAGAGACCTGAAGAGGCTCAGAGAAAAAGAATACTTGTAAAGTTGTTGAGAGATAGTGAAATCTCAAAGAGACATCTGAGGACTGGACGTAGCCCACAGTTTGGGGTGAACCAGTATAAAAATTACTGTGTCAACTTCTCACTACCTTTATCTCTCTTATCGTTCAAAGTTTCGATTTTACTTAGTTTTCAAACAAGTTTTCGAAGAATACGATTACACTTTGATTTGCAGTAGTTCTAGTGAAAAGAACAAGTTTTTCTTTTGACAAAACGATTTTGAAGGTTTTTCAAAAAGGAAAAATACACAATTCAACCCCCCTTCTTGTACATTTATACATTGTATAATAAGCATTGTAATAACGTGTGATTCACTTCAATTTCTTGTTTTCGAATAGGAAAACAAAACTAACATCTTACTAAAATTAGCTAATAAATATGTCTAATTTGACTAGGAAATAAAGAAAACAAATATGTCTAATTTTCCTAGAAAACAAATAATAATTCAATGGCAAGTAAACCTACTTTCCAACCGTTTTCTTAATTATTATCCTTCCTAAAATTATAATAACAAGAAAATATGAAAATAACAGGAAAAATAACAAAGAAAACATCTTAAAATTTAACTAAATAAGTGTGTAACCTATATTTATTCTAAACCTAATCACTTTCTTGTCCAACCCATGAAAAGTGTTGTCCCTTACAATTAACCCATGAAATCTACGTATTAATGCTTTACGATTATCTGCATGTACTAGACATTCTTGAATTCTCTTGCATCATTCTTCCTTTCTTCAAAATAAGTTGTCTTTAACTCTTTAAGCTTATCATCTTCAAGATAGGGAGAAAGGTCACCAATGTTAAATGTAGCTGAAACTCACACAATTCTAGGCAAGTAAAGCTTGTAAACACTTTCTTTAATTCTCTTGAGCACTTGAATGGACCTTTAGCTCTAGGAATCTGTTTGTTTTTTCTTTTGATAGGAAAACATTCCTTAAAGATGGAGCCAAACAAGATCGCCTAGTTTAAACGAGGATTGTTTGCATAATTTATTTGATCTTGTTTTGTATTGCTCATTTACCTTTTCTATTCTAGATTAAATCTAGTTATAGAGCTTTTCCATCTCTTCGACACGTTTCTTAGCATCAAAGTTCAACAAAATGACCTTTAGGAGAGGTAATAAATCAATAAGAATGTATGGACTAATTATGTACATCACTTCAAACGATTATGCAAAGGCTACCTGTTGTAGGTAAACTCCACATATGTAAGTTTGAGATCCCCATCTTTGGTCATTTTATTCACCAACCTATATATCAAAGCTCCTAAAGTTTTGTTTGAAACTTAAGTTTGGTTGTCAGGTTGTGGATGATGTGATGTACTAAACAAGAGATTTCAATTTTATGTGGAGTGTTACCTGTCTTATAACAAGGAACACAGTGCGCCATCTTGGAGAATCGATCCTCCTACTATCATGATTACATCTTTGTCTCATTACATGCAATGTAGCCCTATTATGAAGTCTACGCTCATGTCTTCCCAAGGTCTTAAAGGTACAGATAAAAGCACATAAATCTTGATGAAATGTGCTCTTAACTCATTGATAGGACCCATATATTTATTAATAAAAGCTTAAAAATAAGTTTACATATGAGGCCAATAGAAGTGTTCCTGAAGTAATTATAAAGTTTTGGCAATCCTCCTTCGTATGCATCTCTAACCAATAAATTACAAAAAGAACATTTGGGAAAATATAATTTGTTGCCCTTAAATAGAAAACCATATTAAAGAACAAAGTTGTCCACAGCTTTTTTACATTCTTTATATATGGATAAAGAATTCAGACCTTTCTCATTAAATTCTTTCGAAGCTTAAATCATAAAAGTCTTGAGTTCAAAACAATAAGTATATAATATCATTGAAAAAGTGCATCTGCAACCATATTAGATCTTCCCTCTTTGTATCCTGAAAATAAAGTGAACAACTGCAAGAAAGTACCCATTTTATATGTGTTAGGTTAAGTTTCTGTTGCTTATTAATATGCTTCAAAGCTTCATGATCATTATGGAGCACGAATAATCTTGTCTTAAGATAATGAATCTAACTATTAAGTGCCAAAAAAACATAAAATTCCTTATTGTAAGTGGATTCATTTAATTTGGAAGTCCCCAATTTCTCACTGAAATATGCAATAGGACCTTGTTAGAGAAGAACAACACCTATTCCCATGTTTCTTGCATCGCATTCAATGTTAAATAATTCATTGAAGTTAGGAAGTACCAAAATCGAGGCATTGCATAATTTAAGGTTAACTAGTTCAAACAAATGTTTTAAAGTACTGTCCTATTCGAACTTACCTTTCTTCAAGCACTCAGTGATAGGGGTTATGATTGTGTAAAAGTTTTTAATAAATTGTAGATAGAATGAAGCAACTCGTGGAAACTTTACACTTGAGAAATGTTTGTTGGAGTTGGCTTCTAATAACTTTAACATTAGCTTGATCATATTGAGATTCTCTCTTCAGATATAACATAGCCAAGGAAAATCATACTTGAAGTCATGAATGTACATTTCTCCACCTTACCAAACAACTTGTATTATCTCAAATTTTCAAATAATAATCTCAAACACTTTAAATATTCTGTATCACTTTTAAAGTACACAAGAATATCATAAAGATAAACAATGATAAATTTTCTAAGGAAAGGACATACTACCTAATTTATGAGAATCATGAAATTACTCCATAGATTGGATAGACCAAAAGGCATGACTAACTACTCATACAACTCATACTAGGTTTTAAACATTAACTTCCATTCATCTCCCTCATGCATTCAAATTTTGGTGATAGCTACTGTGGATATCAATCTTAGAAAAGACCTTATAGCTATATAACTTGGTAAGCATATCATCAATCCTAAGCATGGGAAACCTATTCTTGATTGTTATATTGTTCACAACCCTATTATCTATGCATATTCTCCATGACCCATCCTTCTTTAAAACTAACAATGCTGGAATGTTGCATGGGGACACACTCTCTCAAATGCAACCATGGTCTAATATCTCACTTACCTTTAGAATTCCTTGACTTCCTCAGATTTAATCTATAAATGTTAAGAACATTTATTAACTTTTCATATCGTGCTTTAGACATGTGATAAACAAACCAAAATTGGAGATGAATGCATACGTGATTATGCAGACCCGGAATGAGGAATTGACGAATCTTCCATAATAACCGATTTGCCTAAACGTTTATAGGCCGTTGTGTCATCGCTCTGGCCTCTATTGGACCTATTTGCCTCAAATTAATTAAATTTTAAGTTAAATTCAATCCAAAGATGTGTAATTTTAAGTTAAACTAAAAAATAGTTGTATCCATATTTCTTAAATGTGTCATAAATCTTATTTGATTCTTGTCCCTTGCAATATATGATAGATTGATTAAGATACTACAATTCAAATTAACAATACCACATAGGGATCTCTAATGCTAAGGAAGTCGAAAATAAATGAACAAAGTATTTGTTGGAGCAAAAGATGCATTTACATGTTAAAGTTGTGTTCTTTTTATTCCTTTATTGGTTTATATAGTTGATTTTGACCCCCACTCAATAATGCAATATGTATGATAAATTTAGTTTAAATGAGGGAATGTTATTAAAGAAATTTATCAATTGTGGCAAAAGAGATTAGGTCACAGAGAATAAGAAGGCTTATTAATGACAATATACTAACTAGCATTGATTTTATTGATTTTGGTACTTAGTGTTGATTACATGAAGAGTAAGAGAACAAATAAGTTCATTAAAAGTTCTATTAAATGTACAGAGATTCTTAAGATTATATATATTGATATTTGTAGACCATTTTCTAATCCTTATTTGGATGGTCTAAGATACTTTATCTTATATATAAATGATACTTTAAGGTTTATATATCTTTATCTTTTGTATAATAAGTTAGAGGCACTAAATGCCTTTAAGGTTTTCAAAGAAATAGAGAAACAAAAGGACAAAAGGACTAAGATTGTAAAATTTGATATGATTGGAGAATATTATAGGAGACACACAAAGATGGAATAATAAAAGGGCCCATAGGGCATTATTACACAGTATATAATGTTAGGCACACCACAACAAAATAATACAACGTAAAGAAGAAACCGTACTCATTTATATATAGTGAGAAATATGTACAATAATTATAGGCTCTTATTAAATTTATAGAATGAATTTTTTAAAACTACAATATATATCTTAAATAGGATTCCACCAACATTTGTTCTTAAAGCTCCTTTCGAGACATAGAATGGAAGGAAGCTAAGTTTAAAACACTTACATATATTAGGTTGTCTTATTGAAGTAAATTCTATACTAAAGAAATTAGATCTAAGGACACTAAAGGTTATTTTAGTTGCTATGTACAGAACTTTAAAGGGTATATATTTTATTTTCCCTCAAATACACCAAAGATAGTTAAATCAATAAATTGGCTATCTAAGGATTATGAGTTTAGTGAGAGTATTCATTATCTAATTAAATTGGAGAAAACATTTTCTAACTCTCTCATAAAAGATACTGCTAAATTTAGTTAATTAATTACATCCAACATATTCAATCAAGTATGGAAGAATAATTAATTTAACTTCTGAATACGAAGTGGGTATTACAAGGTTTACAAAGAGAAGGAGATCTATATAAGTTCTAACAATTATGCATGTGTACAGGACATATAGGCATTTTATCAAACACCTTATGTTCAGCAAATAATCATCCCATTATACCAACCAAATTCACATTTCCCCCCTTCTATCGCATATAATTCGACATATAACGTGGACAAAACACCAAAACATTGTAAAAAATCGAAGACAAAAACAAATTAATTCAACTACAACACCTACGGTTAACATTCATACCTCAACGAAAACAAACAGGAATTGCTCGGAGAAGATGACCAGAAGGTGCAGGGCGTGACCGGAAGCAGCCCAACGTCACCGGAGATTGGTCTTCGCACCGGAGGAGGAGCAGACAGGACGGGGAGATGGGGAAGAAAAGAAGAAAGAAGGGGGAGAGGACCGATAGGGAGAAGGAGAGTAGGGAAGCTGGGGCTGCGTTTTAACCTAAACAAAACGACGTCGTTTTGTTTAAGTGAATAATGTGCAAAGGTACGACGACGTATTGGTTCGAACTTCACCGACGGTTAGTTCTATCCCTACTTTCCGTCGATAAACATTCCATCCTTCCACTTTGACAACAGAAATTTTGACCGTCGCTATATTAGACAACTTTACTGACGATGATGAATATTCCATCGCCAAAATTCCCTACCCATGACAATTGTACCGACCGACAATATAATTCTGTAGCAATATACCGACGGATCAAAGTCTGTGTCGGAAATATTCTGTGGCTCCATTATCCCGGGAATCTTTCCCTCGACTTTTGGCAATGGAAATTTGGGCCGTCGGTAAATTTGATAATCTTACCGACGGTATTGAATATTCCATCGCTATTGTCAGACGGAAAAAGTCCGTCGTTAATATTTCGTCGCTACTGCGGAGTTTCCTTGTAGTGAAATGGTACACATATTGATGCATATATTCCAACCGATGAATAAATACCATATAAGGGTACATGGATTAATTTAACCCAAAATATTATATACTGATACTCATTTGACACATATTTCACATATGTAATGTCTGGATGGGGAAATATTACAAATGACTCTCGAGTTCTTTTAAAAATAGTAGCAAATCTGGCAAACTAATTTCTATACCTCTACGAGATATGACATTATTTTAAATAAATATAATAATTAGAACTAATTTTTAATATTTTTGTTAATATTATGTTCTTTTTATTAGGTAAGTTCTATTTGTTTAATTCAGGCTATACCAATATGCCTCTTTTTTCACTATGCTGAGGTGATAGATATTATTCACAAAAATTGTTTAATTATAGTGTTCTTTCTTAAGAAATGTTATTGAAAGATGTTTCATCATTCTAAAAAGCAAGATTCCCTATCCTTTCAGACGTGTCAAGCTATGATATAAAGAAATAAAAATTTATTATTATTGCTTGTTACCTTATACATAATTATAGTAGAATGTATGGACAAAACTGCAAATTATTTGACGATTGTGTTAAAATTGAAGAACAAATTAGGAATGTAAATGAAGATGCAAGTTTTTAACTAGACTACAATATTACTCTAGCGTAACTTTAAAGTATGTCTCAAAAGCAAGATGAAATTGCTATAACAAAATAAATGATTATATCAATTCCAATCGATGTATATTAGTTTTATAAGTGATACTACAAAAAGTATTATATAAATTCCAATCGATTTATATTTTGAAGTATTATAATATGATGAATATCTTTTATTAATTAGAATAATTTAATGTAATTTTTATATTTTTTTTAAATTTTATTATATAAAATTAATGTGTAAATTTCTTTACTTATGCAAAATATTAACACATTTTTAATTCTAATTATAATGAGAATTAATTATTTGAAAGAATACAATTTCTTATATGAAAAATAATTAAATTAAAGTTTAATATTACCATAAAAACATGATTATGAAATCAAATATGTTTTTATTTTTAATTTTTTATTACAAATCTCAATCAAATATGTTTTTGTTTTTATTCTTTTTACTACAAATTCTCACTTAAATTTTTATTTTAATAAAAATAAAAATAAAAATCACAATAAAAATTTTAAAAAATAAAATAAAATAAAATAAATTGTAATTAAACTGGCCCTAAATTATTTACGGGCTAAGCACACTTTACAGGAAGATTGGAAGAATATTGAATAAGCCGGCCTATGGGATGGCTCTCTTTCCACTTTAAAGAAAGATATTGCCACCAAATCCCTCCTTGCATGGTCACATTTAAGTCAGGTCCGAAGCAATAAATCTCATATCTCCAAATAAGCAAGCTCGGCTGCTCCGCCAATTTGTCTGCATGTTAGACAATGCTTTTAAAGAAAAGTTGCTAGCATGATATTGTAGAATTCTGATGGCTCTGCTTGTTTTTCGCTCTTAAACATTGTGATATCTGCATTATCTTCTTTCAATTCGGATAATCCTCTCCTTTCTAAAACGTATCCATAAACCATACCTTGCATCTGTTGTCAAAGATTTGTAAGTTGCAATTTCAGAATGTCTTGGAGACTAACTTTTTCTTAATTGTAAGTTCGTTTATGAGTTAATGTGTAAGCATGTAAACAAACTCACGTTTTAATAATAATTATGATTATTATTAAGATGTGAAATTCTTGTTTATTAGAAAATGAAGGAATTATGATTATATTTGCATTTAAAAGATGCTTGAAATCAACAATAAATGCAATTTGTTCTAAACACTAACACGAAAAAAGGAAGCTGTGAAACTAATACATATACTATTAATCCAATGACAAAAAAGTAGCAGGATTAGAATTGTACAGAAGCGAAGAAAATGGCCTAAGTGGTTCGATTATTGATCTTTGGGTGTCAGGTGCTAATGGCGAATAGGACAATAAGCAAAATGGTCCTTGGAAGCATAAGACATTGAAACATCCACCTGAAATGGGAAATGACAATTATTGGGTATGTTTCATTGCCTGAACATATTTTGCAGAGAATCTATTATAGAAAAGTCTGATAAAAAGAAGATTTACAACCCATTTTATTGCTTTCTCCACATTTTTAGTGCAAATAAAAGAAGAACTCAAAGAAACAAATGTGATGCAGTGCATACCACAAATATCGCCTGCACAGAATGTATTGTATCCAGACAAAGAGTTGAATATAACATCATTGATGATTGTCAACTTCGAGGATTCCATAACTATGGAATTACTATGAACAAAGAAGTGAAATTTGACCTTGCAACAATCGAACAGTTAAGTAATTAAGGACACCTTTAGGCTTACCAAACTACCTTGTAAAAGAGAAGTATGGGAACATTGACAAGACTATGTTTTAAAAGCAAGTCGCTAGACACAATCAAACGGCAATCTTCTTGTGTCTAGACCAACATTTTTACAGCTACCTTAGACTTCGATGCCTATGTCTGATTTAAGCTCTTGAACAGTCTCAAAATTCTCAGCCTGTTTCGCAATCCATAAAAGCTTCTACTTCTACATTTCTGCTTGAAGTTCTGAAACTTTAACGAGTTATTGAGGTAAGTAAAACATCCTGCTGTCTTCTGTCCTTATCAATGATTAAGATATAGTGACAGAAGCGAACTCAAAGTGACCAAATTTCAGTCTTTGATCTTTTTTCTTCTTATTGTTTTGGTTGGAAAGGAAAGATCAAGCAAGCAACTTTGTGATTTTGAAACATAACCCAGTTGTGTTTTATGTCTCAGAATGAACTTTATAACTTTTACTTGTTCATTTGCATCTTTCTTTTTGCTTTGCGTCACAAGCTGGAAATGTATTAAGAATTGGCAGTGCAATTTGTCCTCGCAGAATGGGAAAGAAAAGAGTAATGGTGCCAGCTAAGGATGTGAACTTGTCCACCGTCAAGTACGTGCCTGAGATCATCCAAGGTCCGTGTTCACAACCTTTGCACAAGTATCTAAACCTCTAGCAGTGTAGCTGTTTAAGTTTTGTTATGTTTAAGGGAAAGAGATAATCTCATTCTTGTTGACTTACACAGCTCCACGCTTAACCGGGTGGATGATTAAGTTGTTTGTGAGGATGCTTGAAGCACCAGTGGTGGGGTCTTTGATCATATCAAAATTGAAGAAGCAAAACAAGATGGATGAGGTCTGCCTTAAAAAGAATCTTCTTCTTCATTGTGTATTGGATTGGAGGCTTTATTGAGTGCAACGGCAGAGATAACTTACTAAGACTGTTTTCGATGTCTTTCATTCTCAGTTATTGCGAAACACGGAGATTCCAGAAGCACCCATGTTTAAACCTGAATTTCCTCCACAAGGTTTGTTGCCACAGTAGTGCTTCTGGTATAGTTTATATTGAAATTTGCGTACACAGTGTTGCCTACATTCAATGTAAAATTAGAAAGATTGAGCTACATTATTAAATGGAAGTAAGCCTGGCGACCATGTAATTCTGTAGGAAAGCATATCTAATTCTAAGAAGTTATGGCGTGAATTTTATATTATGTAACTGCAGAGGCAGAACCTGGTGTTTTTGTCCTCGACGAACAAGGAACAACTGAAGAACGCGTCGAGTCAGCCTTGAAGTGCCTTCCTGATTACGATCCTTCTAGCTGTTGGAGTGGGGGCCCGGCTTCTTCATTTAGGTATTGGAGGATACGTGATTATGCACATGCTTATCGGTCAAAGCTCGTAACCCCATCAATGGTATGTCACATTACTATTCTCCTCTTTAACAAATTGTAGTGTAAGGATCTCACTTTTTTTAATCTTAATGAAGGTTGCAGAGCACATAATCTCAGTAATAAAGGAGTTTGGAAAGAAGGACCCCCCAATGCCGTTATTGGTTTCTTTTGATGAGGAGGGAGTGAGGAAGCAAGCTGCAGCATCTACAGGGAGGTTTGAGGAAGGTATTGAAGAAAATTTGTAGGATAATTTATTAGTGGCATGAAGAAGTATGGTCCACTTTGAGAGATTTGATTGTGGTTGTTCTGCAGGAAGTCCGATATCCATTTTGGATGGCATTTTCATTGCAATCAAGGACGATATAGATTGCTATCCTCATCCAACTAAGGGTAAGTATGTTGCTAGCTACAAGTTATTTTTCTTCTTAAAATAGGTGGTAAAACTAGTACATCATATATGACAGGTGCAACAACATGGATGCATGAGGTTCGAGAGGTCGAAAAGGATGCAGTCAGTGTTTCTAGACTACGAAGCTGTGGTGTGATATTTGTAGGCAAGGCAAATATGCATGAGATAGGAATGGGAACAACTGGAAATAATTCCAACTTTGGGTCAGTCAAAGTCAGCTCGTTACCTAAAACGTAACTCTGGTCATTTTGATCATACTTCTTAATGTCTTCTTAATCCATAGATTTTTTTTATTCGGGTGCAGAACAACGAGAAACCCGCATGACTTGGATAGGTATACTGGTGGATCTTCGTCAGGCCCAGCAGCAATTGTTGCTTCAGGACTGTGCTCTGCTGCTTTGGCAACAGATGGTGGAGGTTGTGAAAATATTTCATTTGTGAATATATATTTGATTTGTGATTAATTTACTGTGGAAAAGACAGGTTCAATCAGAATTCCATCTTCACTTTGTGGTATAGTGGGACTGAAAACAACATATGGTCGAACTGATGTAGGAGGGTAATCTTTCTGTTGTATAGCTTTACCATCAAACTTGCTATTCTTATTTTTGCACCGAGTAATTTTTTCACCGAATGCTACCCTGTGCAGTTCCCTATCTGATTCTGGGACAGTGGAAATAATTGGACCACTTGCATCTTCGGTGGAAGATGTCATGCTAGTGTAAGTCTTTCAATGTAAGCATGGCAGTTTTCAGAATCTGATACTCTTGGCATTAATAAAAACAATATTGTTTTACTTGGTACATCAAAAGGCATCAACAACTACAATTCTCTCATACATCTACTGGGATCTGATCATTTGAATCCCAACTTCCCGGACACTAGGCTAAATCCTTATGGTTAGACAAAATCGTTCTTCATTTGTTGGTCTTTATAGTTTCATAAGTGGTAGGATGTGATTTTTGGACATTGCAACTCTGTCCATCCTTGCATTTATCATCTTGAGTTATCGTGTTTGTTACTCATGTTAACCTGCAGGTATTCGGCAATCTTGGGATGTTCTCCTGAGGATAGAATCAGCTTGAATCCGGTAACCTAAACTTTACTTCTTTGTTTTCTGCATAAAAGATAATATTCTTGCTTTTTCTTCCGTTTCTGTCATTAGGGGCCCCTTCAATCCATGCTGCTTGTTTCTGTCATCTATTTTGCTTACTTTTTTCTTGTAACAGCCTCCTCCTTGTTTGCCAAATTTGTCATCATACGAAAACATAGATGCTTTAGGTACAGTGCGACTGGGGAAGTATTCGGCGGTAGTAATCCAACCTCTTCCCTTGCTGACATAGATTTAGTTCATTGTGGTTCAAGCCTTGGATAACAATCTTTCCTAAATGGAGCTTACTAACACTGCAGTGGTTTAATGATGTAATTTCAACTGATATCTCTGATACTTGTGAGGACATTCTTAACCTTCTAATGAAAACACATGGCTGTGAAGTAAGTCCTTGATCATCAGTATTCTTACTGCACAGATAAATCTCAGCATCAGATATATTTATTTTTCCCGTCCAACTGAACCTGGTTACAGATGGTTGAGATTGTTATACCTGAGCTTCATGAAATGAGCACCGCTCATCTTGTTTCAATTGGATGTGAAACACAATGTGGATTGAGCTCTTTTTTGGAGGATGGGTATGCCTTATTTCCTTTTTGTGGAGTGCATGATACAATCTGAGCTTTGTCAATCAGATAAATGATAGTGAGATGATTATACAATCGTCAACTCTCTGGTTGGTCTCTAATTGACAAGATCCCCTGTTCCTCGTTATTTTTGCAGGAAAGGTGGCAAGTTTACATACGATGTCCGTTCAAATCTAGCAGTGTTTCAATCATTCAGTGGAGGAGATTATGTTGCTGCCCAGTGCATAAGGTGAGGCTCACTTCTGCCTATCTACCATACAAATTGGCAGACTGTTGTGTATATTTTTTTAGTTTACATGTTTAGTGAAATCTCCTTGCTCAAATTGTCACTTTTTTCTTCAACCCTATTGGTTCAGGAGAAGAATAATGCACTATCACATGGAGATTTTCAAAAAGGCTGATGTCATAGTGACCCCAACAACTGGGTACGCAACCCTTAATATCAACTTTCAATGTGCTCTTTTGAATGAAGTCCTGAATCTGCAGCAGATTTTCTTACATCCAGGAAAATGAGCAAGCATTTACTACTGTAGGGACTACGGTTGACTCCGAAAGATTGACATATATATGCTTGCATCTACCAAATGCAGTTATATGCAATTCTAGGCATCTTCATTCGCACTTTGATATCTAATCAGCAGAAATGCTATTGTTATTGGAAATTTTGTTTGTCATTCAGAATATTTTGCTCCAGCTGAATGGTGGTGTGCTGCTCATTATTCTTAACATCCATCAACTGAATATAGGATTATTTTTTCAGTCTATGAATGTGTTTTCATTTTCTCCCTTTCTTGGTTTTGTGAATGCCAGTATGACAGCACCCGAGATACGTCCAAGTGCCCTTAAATACGGAGAGACTGATATGCAGGTTACAGGTTTGTCTCGTGATACTTGTTTTTCATAATCTTCACGCATAAATCAACTGGTGAATTGAAAAGCACGAGTGTAGGAATTCTTTTACCCAATTTCATGGAACTATTATATTTTCTTCCTCTTGTATGCCTTGTTTTTTTTTTTTTGTCATTGAAGATCTGCTGCGGAGACCTACTTGTCCTCATCCAGTTTAGGTCATTTCATGTTTTTAAGGCAGTGCTTTATGCTTTAACACTTGGAATGAGGATGAATCTTATGCAATTCCTTTAGTGGCCTGAATCATTGAGTAACGAATATCATTGCTTTCGAACAGTAAATAATCACATGTAGAAGTAGAACACTGCTTAACTTGCATCGCTTCTAATGACCAAGTTTCTATTTTACTTGAGGCTTAACCATAAATATTCCTTTTTTAAGTTATTGTTGGTACTCAAAAGAGTATTGCATCTTTTGTCATCATAAATACTTTATGATGATGCATGATTTCCTCGGTTGCAGGTTATCTGATGCGGTTTATAGTAGCACCAAACCTTCTTGGTCTTCCTGCTATTTCTGTTCCCGTGAGTTACCTTCTTTGCTCTTCTTGACCATGAGAAACCTCTCTCTGATATTTCAGGAGGGCAATGTCAAATAAACTAAAATCGCCCATTTCAGGTTGGCTATGATAAACAAGGGCTTCCTATAGGATTGCAAATAATTGGTCGTCCATGGGCTGAAGCAACGATTTTGCGTTTAGCTACCGCAATAGAAGTACAATTTCTAATAACTTTAAAATGAAACTGTTGTTTGCTTCATTGGTAAACAATTTGTATAAAGACACTTGTTTTTTGTGCTTCCAGGAGCTATGTGTCAAGTCCAGCAAGCAGCCTGCATCCTTCTATGATGTTTTGAAGGCGAAATAAAGGATTGCACATTTGATTGGTATGGCTTATGATTTCTCTCAAAAGCCCCTGAAATGACTTGACCATTTTCTTTTTCTATTTCCATGCTTGAGAAAGACAATTCAGTATTCCGCTTTACAGAAAACAGATAAGCTCCACACTTTATATATTAATCAAAGGCATATTATGGATTGTTCATACTCAACATCCACTTTATCTGGGTCTCTTTTTGAAGTATCCTTCTTTTATGCACAAAGTTGTTGCCTGAAACAACTAGCAAACATTGCAAACATTATACAAGTTCAAAACTAGCTGCCGGATATTACATCAACTTATAGTATCCTAGAAATTCTTTCCCCAAAATTGGGAGATTACTGGAAGCAATGCAATACCAAATTCCACCAAATAAAGTTGATTGCAACACATAAGATGAAGTAAGATGGGATGGCATTCGTATGGTAATGGAATACAAATGTAAAAATGAATTTTAGAACACTAGTTAATCTTCAAAGCAGGACACCTCTTTCAATACCTTAATTAAGACAGGTGGCCAGCTTCATTGTCAATTAGGATCGAGTACCAGTTTTCATGTCAAAGAACCCATCTGTTCTAACAAGTAACACATCCATTCTAGGCAACAGCAATAGACATAGCACGACAAAGAAGCCACATGCAGTTTTCCAATAATTGCAGTGTTAAATCATCAATACTCCACTCAATTTCATTCTTAAAACCGTTAGGTTCTTAGACTAGTGAATTTGTTTGGATCCATCCATCTCTGCAAAATTACTTGGGTTACATAGGCCAGGTGGAATTTTTCCAGGATGGTTAGTTTTTCAAAGATCCCAACTTAGCGATGCTAGAGAAAGAGACAAAAGCGTAAAAATCCTGAACATGAATAGAAATTCAAGAACACGTATTAGTAAACACAAAGAACTCACTTTCTGTAAGCAATGACCATTGAGCAAAGCTCACAATTCACGAAGCTGCTATTATAAAGATAGAACAACGTACAATTTCAGCACAAGCCTCTCTTGCTCAACTAGTCAAAACAGAAATAGAAAGATACCACATAACGTACTGGCTACTAGTGTATGATTTAAGCGTCATGCAATGTCCTAAAGCTTAGACAAAGCACATAATGATACTTGCCGTTCGCATATTTCCTTTTTCACTAATGGGTGATAATCACTCCCAAACGCATTTAAGGTATGAAACAACCCATTATGAGTATCTATAGCTATCTCCTCCTCTTTCCTTGTCCACATCCTGTATAGCATTTCATAATCTCCAGCACTTAAAATAAAATGTTGAACAGATATATTTCAAGAAGTACCGCCTATAACATATTTAAAAGATGATGTTTTCTACCGAAAAAACAGAACTTGTATGATCATGATTAGGAAAAAATCAGAAGCCTAAAGAAACTCAAACATGAACGTGTGGCAATACAGTAAGAATGTTACAATTTGAAAATTTCCACCTACATGCAATAACTTATCCAATTAGCAGCATAACTAAAACTCTCTTTCAAACAATTTAAATGTATTTTCTTAACTAGTGGAACATTTCAATATCGCTAGAGTCTAGAAGGGTCAAGTTTCATCAATATGTTACAGCATAACTTCCATTTGTTGTCTCAAGATAGTACTGTTTCATAGCATGTCCTCATCAGTTTCTATCTGAACAGAACCTCAAAATGGTTAAGAAAAGCAACAAGGAAATAACTAAACTGGGCCAGATCTAATATAAGTCAATGAAAGATAGGAAGCATGATTGGAGAGCTCAAACTTGCCAGTGAAAAGTCAATTGCAGGAAAAAAGGAATTGATAGTGGCTAACATATTGCCTACTGTCACAAACATGAAATAGAATATACAATATAATCAACGAGGCAGTTTTTGAAAGTTGAAAAGCGGATGTGTAGCATCCAATTCTTTTGTCTCTAATGAGTGTGACAATAAATCATTGAGTTCTATGTCAGCTTGAAGAGCTCGTATCATGAATATATTGAATCAGGCATCATGGTCCACACTCCTCCTTAGGATACACAGTAGATAATAGCATAGTACACAATTCCAATTAATATAATATAAATTTATTTGAATTTGTATATATGCTTGCTTTTATTTTTATTTATCTCTAGCATATTAGTATTTATTGATACATTGCATTATTGTATTGATACTTGTATTATCAAAATATCTATATCTTACACAACGCATAGATGATGGATCCCTGTACCTACAATGCAACTGAAGCTACCTTCAAAGTTGCCTTACTTGATCCTTCTCTCTGCCATCGTTATTTACCTCTACTCCACTGCTCTTCTTCTGCAATCCTCTACACTCAGCGCCACTATCACCCCCACCTCTTCTTCTACTTCTGTACCCTGCAATTTCTTCCAAGGCCGTTGGGTCCTAGACCCCAAATCCCCAAAGCCATTCTACGATGAGACGTGCCCATTTCATCGGAACTCATGGAACTGCATCAGAAACAAGAGAGAGAACATGGTTCTCATTAATTCGTGGAAATGGGTGCCAAAAGATTGCGACTTGACACGGATTGACCCAAACAGTTTTCTTGGTCTGATGAGGAATAAGAATATTGGGTTTGTGGGAGATTCTTTGAATGAGAACTTTTTGGTGTCGTTTTTATGTGTTCTTAGAGTGACTGACGTCGGTGCTAAGAAATGGAAGAAAATGGGTGCCTGGAGAGGTGCTTATTTTCCAAAATTTAATGTCACTGTGGCCTATCACTGCGCAGTTTTGCTTGCCAGATACGAGTAAGTAAAGTTTTCTTAATGAGTTTCGTAGGAGTTTTGTTGGGTTTGATTTGTTGTCTTAGTTCGGTAGAGTATGATGTGGTGTTGTCTTATGGACGTAAAGCTCAGAACTGATGGTTCATATGATTCTTGTTCGATTACAAATACGACTTGGGTTATAGTAACATGACTGATGCCCTGCTGTAATTTCATTTATGTGAGGAACATTATACCGACTTGTGTGTAGGTTCATTTGTACATACATGTAGTTGTAATGCCTTTGATTTTTTGATCTGGAATAAGGATGGAAGAAACGGTTTTCTTCTTTTCTCTTCCTTTTCCATTGAAGTCTATTATGATACAGAATAGCGGTGCCTCCTAGCTGTATTACATCCGTTGATACACTGAAAATGGTGTTCATGTTTAGATGAAGTATTTAATACTCTTTTAGTTGTTGATCCTTGAACCCATAGCTTATTATCTGTATCACCAAACATTTGTTTTAGACTTGAACACACATCTTTAGATCCAGTCTGTGATGGCATTTGATGCATTTTGCCGCTAAGCAACTTTTCTCTGTAGGATTGTGATACTCCATACAGATCTGAATTGTTAATCTGGTGTTCATGTTTTCCTTTACAATAATGTATAATGACAACCTTACTTGCCCGTGACTGATTATGTTGTTGGAGGTGGGTCCCTCTCACATGGAGGGACTCCATTTCAACATTGCGGCAGTCCAAGTCGCAATTGCTTTTGTTAAAGCCGCCTGCAGCATTTGTTGAAAAGTTGACGCCTACCAACATTGAAGAGAAGTTCGCCAACTATCCCAGACCTCCTGTCTATAAATAGGCAGGAGATGAAGAACTGAATACATAACAAAACAGACAGAAATACAGAGCAAGAACAGTGCTCTGGTTTTCTCTCTGTTTTTCTCTGTATTTCTGTCTATTTTGTTAGGTATTCAGTTCTTCATCTCCTGCCTATTTATAGACAGGAGACGTGGGATAGTTGGCGAACTTCTCTTCAATGTTGGTAGGCGTCAATTTTTCAACAAATGCTGCAGGCGGCTTCAACAAAAGCAATTACGGCTTAGACTGCCGCAATGTTGGAATGGAGTCCCTCCATGTAAGAGGGAACCACCTCCAACAAATCTCCCCCTCCCGATTACATGGAGGGCTCTATCAAGCCTACTACTGATCGACAGTACTCGAACTTCC
>JAOTIZ010000203.1:33041855-33067731 GCA_027123425.1 Erythroxylum panamense
TTTTTAGTTCTGTTTTAGTATGAATTTTAATATTTTAATTCTTTTACTTGAAATAATGAAGTTCTCTCCCTGGTGGCTTCCAGAGAAACTAAACACTTTACATGTAAATTTTAAAAAAATATTTTTCAACAAATTTACGGACGGAAAAAAATTTCGTTGGTAAATATATTGGATTTTACTGACGGAAAAAATTCCGTTGCTAATTACCGACGGAATTACAAAATCTGTTGTTAATTTTCTGACAGAAGAATCTACTGACTGAACAAAATAACCGTTGGTAAATTTACCAACGGAAAATTTCCGTCGCTAAATAAGGTTACAGACGGAATATGTACAAATTCCATCGGTAAATTCCGTCGCTAAACTCTATTTTTCTTGTAGTGATTGTCATTTTTTGAAGTTTAGGCTAGAATTTAAAAATTTTGAAAGTTTGGGCATTTTATTACTATTTTTTAAAGTTCGATCTTTAATTGAAAAATTGTCGAAAGTTTGGATTTTTTTTGGTAATTAACCCATTAATCTATTAGGTGATATCAGCTAAATCAATTTGTTAGGTCTATTAAATATACATATGTATCTATACCTATATCTATATATCAATTTATTTGGATGAAGGAAAGACATTCATAATAGATTTAAACAATTAAAGAAAGTAAAATTTCCTCCTTCTCATTATATATCAATTTCTTTGGATGAAGGAAAGACATTCATACTAGATTTAAACAATTAAAGAAAGTAAAATTTCCTCCTTCTCATTAACATGTTCCAAACTAATTGAAAGGTCATACAATGGAGATTAACTATTTTTGGTATTGATAAGCTTTAAGTACTGCCACCTGGATTCAGAATGCTTTTTACGATATGTTCTTTTTGTTAAATTATAACATAACATCAGTTAAGCTATAATCAATTACGAAAAGTGGCGCATGTCTATTATTTTCAGCACACCAACTTTCGAAACGTAAAACATTTCTCTTTATTGAAATAATGATACTAAACTTGCAATATAAACTCATGCATGCACGTTTTGGAAGGAATGAACCAACTAAAGCAGCACTTTTTGGTGCAGTGTACAAGCACCCGTATGTCTCTGATGCTTATGTGTTTGTGTGTGTGTGAGTGCGTTAGTACATTTTCATAGTGTATTGCTTAGCTAACTGGACTTGGGAGCAGAAGCCCATGCATGCGTACGTAGACAAGCTGGTTCTTAACGAAACCAGAGGGTAAGATACTAATACTTTTTATGCCTCTTCCGTCACAAGTTCTGCTATAAAATGGAGGGTTGTGGATGGAAGTTCCATCAGGATTTACATGGAATCAGAGGACATATACAGAAGTGGAAGACATGGCTAAGGGTACAGCAATACAGCATCATTTTTTCATGTTTTTGGTTCTCCAAAAGCCGAATGATGACTCAGAATAAGCAATTTCCATTTGTTCATATCTTTTCCATAGCTTTAGAGAAATCTCGCTTTGGGTTGGAAGACTTGGGTTTCTTTAAGAATATCTGCAATTATAGGAGCCTTATCATAAGTTCAATATGCTAAGTACTTGCTCTCATTATTTCAATTACAATAATAGGCATTACGTACGATGATAAACTGGGAATAACAATGATATTATTAGGATTGCAATTACAATTTTAAACTTTAAAATTAGTTAATATTAAATGATAGAGAAAAAGAGAAATTATAGTTCAGTTTTGAACTAACAAGCAAGACTTTGAAAGCAAATCCTTGCTTTCTTACCTAAAGCAGTTGAGATTTTTAAGGTGGCGGGATCAAACGCAAGCAGATTGTGACAGTTTTACCAGTAGCTTTTTGATATTCTACGCGATCTTTTTTTGGATCATGTGCTGATGTGTCAAGATCCGTCAATTAGCTGCTCTACAAAATCAATGATGAAGCAGAAAAGATATATTCCATATTATTAATCCTCTCTTCTGCATCATTTCAAGTCATATAGGCTTCTTCTATATATAAATTACATCTAAAGCAGCCAAGACGCCTCTCTTACTCTCACAAAAATATCAAGCCAGAGCCAAGTCGTCGGTGAAAGGAAGGTACTTTCTATCTGTACACATCAAGAAAGAGTGTATGCTGCTATCTTCTCTTTCTCTCTTTTTCCCTTTTTTTATTTCTCTCGTCTGCCACTCAAAAGGCATCAATATATATATATATAGATTAATGAATATTGAGGGACAAGCAGAGGGGAAACCTTCTTCTGGGGAACGAAACCGAACAGGAAAGTTGGCAAGAGGTTCAAAGATGTCTTCAACTCCTCCATTGCCTGTTCCTCCTCCTCTGACGACTCCACCATCACATTCATGGTTCACTCCAAAAAGGTGACTTTTTACTCGTTTGCTTTAATCTACTGTAAAGGTCTCCTTTTTACTCAATTTCAATTCATAAAGTTGTAAACTTTATTCTGAAACAACGTAGTTTGTGTGCATCTGTGATTTTGTGCTCTTCTGCGTTTCTGGGTTGGGTGATGTTTTGAGGATTAGAAGAAATAATGGGTCCCTTTGCGCTTTTGGGTCATTCCCGCCTGTCCCCGTTTTCCCATTCTCACCTGTTCGCAATTTCTTGAGAATTGTTTAACATAGTAAGACATGCATCATTGTATTGATTCATGTCTTTGAACTAGTTAGGTGAATTTTGGATATAATCAAGTTTCTTATATATATATATAGGAATACCAGCATTTTCATATTAAGGGTGCTTTCAATTTGAGAATTATGAACTCTTACAAACTATTATTGGGAAATAGTGCCAATGTATAAATTACGGACTGACAAATATTTCAAGATTATTACGTAACATGGCCTGCAGAAATCCAACTGTACGTGCAATAAGCTTGGGCATTCTGAAAGGAGTTCAACTGGCATGCATAGTTAGCACGTGCACTTTAATGATGTCTTTTTAATTAATTGGTCCCTTAACTGTGTAATACATCCAGAGAAACTCACTTTGTCAGTTTCAACTTTTGAGAAGCTAAACATGTTTCTCTTCAACATCTGAGATGCTAACTGTCTAATCCTAAAGTTTAAGCTATTGGACGAGTACAAGAGGGGTCCTTCTGCTTGAAATGCGCTTATATGAAGTTGAACACAAATAACAAGCCACCATGCAAGCGAGGTCAGAATTTAAGACCTGTTCTGTCATAAATCCTTTGAAACAATGTCAAGAATCCAATCAAAAAGAATGGAACATATATACTTTTTATCTCCTTACATATAACTTTGTACTGTAACTAAGATCATACTTTATATGGGGAGAAGTTGCTATCTTAATATAATTGTAATTTTGTGTAATCTGCCTGTGTAATCTGCCTGATATTTGAGCTGTCACTGATCTGTTGCAAGGATTTGTTTTTGACTCATAGTAAATTGTTTGCATTCCTTGTTGATTTAGTAGGTTTACAATGAACTTCCAAACATTACATTTGCAGGCTGCTACTGATATTCTGCGTGATCAACTTGTTAAATTATTTGGATAGAGGAACAATAGCTAGCAATGGCGTCAATGGGAGTCGTAAAACTTGCTCAAAAGATGGTAAATGCACTGGCGGCAGTGGAATACAGTAAGACTTGAAATATTAGAATGATTAAACTTCTTGCAACTTTTTGGTGATGAGCATGTTGCCACGTTCTTTTTTTTTTTCTTCTTATCATTAGAGGTGGGAATGCCAGATGTTCCTTTTGCCAATAGTTTGATGTGGTAATCTGTCAGTGGGACAAAATTTTTTTCCATTCCCCACTCTTAATGCCCGCATAATAGGCTGTCGTCTATTTTTTGTACTTGCATGCAAAGAAATTCTCTCTAATGATTGGGAAGCTAAAAACATTTAAAGAATGAATAAAGCTTCTGAGTTCCTACTGTAGCTGTCAAGTAATATCTTTTAGTTGTGATTTTGTCATTCACGGTTCATGCTCATGAATATAAGGGTCTGAACTGGGTGAAACGCATTGCTGTTGGCATTTTTTTTTCCTTATAGTCTTTCTCTTGAGGACTCAATCTACCATTTCTTTGAAACTCAAGAAGGCACTTAACTTTGCCCTTTTCTTTTGTTTTCTGTCTTACGTTCCATACAGGGGGGCCTTTAACTTGAACAATTTCGAAGATGGAGTTTTATCTTCAGCTTTCATGGTTGGGCTTCTTGTGGCTTGTCCAATATTTGCGTCATTAGCCAAAAGGTAATATTAGATTTGACTAGTTCATTATGATGTATGATAGTTAGTTACTACAAGAAAGGAGCAAAGAGCTCTTGACAAAATCATCCCTAAAGTTGATTGAGAATCGTACAACCAGATCCGGCAAAAATTACTAGGACAATATAGCAGACAATAGAACCTTCAACTAGTGATTTAACAGTGTTGCAAGCTTGATGCTGTGGTGGCAAACAACTTTCTAGGAAGCTTTCTGATGGATAAAATTCTAGATCCTAACACCATGTCTAGAAATGTCATTACTAAGCTAAAATGCCTTTCAATATTGATTGTGATAAATTTAAAACAAGTTATTTTTATTTTTACCTTTTGCTTTAGAAACAAATTATTTTCCCATTTATATTTGACTGAGCCCTTAAAGATTTGCAAAATTTGCAGCTTTAATCCATTCAGGCTTATTGGTGTTGGATTATCAGTTTGGACGGTAGCTGTGGTTGGCTGTGGCTGTGCCTTTAACTTCTGGTTCATTGCAATTTGTCGCATGTAAGTTAATTACTTTTCTTTGGCTACATCCTTACTTGCTACAGTGGCATTTAGAGATAGAACCATTACCTTTCTTCATTCTTCTCACCATATCTCTACAAATTTTGTTTTTTGTAGGCTTGTTGGTGTTGGGGAGGCTTCATTTATAAGCCTTGCAGCCCCTTTCATTGATGATAATGCTCCAGTCCCACAGGTTTTGTGCCTTGCTCGATGACTATGTGATAATTACTTGTGCTTCATGGTTTTGAAGCATGAGTTTGTTCTGCTTTGAGAAGAGTATAGAAATATGCAACTTTGCTCATACTGAAATATCTTCTGTTCTCTTTGATAAAAATCATTATTATGTTCTTTGATACTTCAAAAATTATAATAAGAAACCTGAATACCGTAAGCTTTTAATGTTTTTCATCTCATATGGGCCGATTGTCCTATATGCAGTTAACTGTTGTCAGCACCTCCTCTTTGGTTTCTCTCTATTACTGTTCCTGGCATTGTTGAATGTGTCTAGCCATACTGCTGTTTAAACATTGGCATGTTTTCTTGTTGCTTGAAACCTGAATTATAAACCACATGGTAGATGCTACGGGAAAACATGGTGGAAAAGAAGTTGGTCACAGAGTGTGTGTGCTGTGAATTCTGTAGGATTACACATGTTGAGGAACTTTACTAAGTATAATTGACTAATTCTATGCAATATTTTATGTGAAGTTAAAATGACACTGTTGAATCTATGTTTCTTCACCACATGTCCTTAGCATGATCATCTTGAGCCAATTCTCAATTTTGATCTATGCATTTTACCAGTAGGCTGAGTATAGTTCTTCAGTCAATTTCCATCTAGTTAATACTGACCCTCTCCCTGCTTCTGTATCAGAAAACAGCATGGCTGGGAATATTTTATATGTGCATACCAACTGGATATGCTATTGGCTATGTTTATGGTGGACTGGTAAGTTATGTTGTTCTAATTTTCAACTTGCTCTGATCCCTTCTAATACTGTCTATTGTTAAATTTGCTTATGGTCGCAATACCAAACAGTAATTATCTTCTGGTTTTTAGGTTGGAAACCATTTTAGTTGGCGCTTTGCTTTTTGGGGCGAGGCCATTTTGATGGTTCCATTTGTTGTTTTAGGTTTTTGCATTAAACCTTTGCAGTTGAAAGGTGAAAATTCTTCACATGGCTTCCTTTCGTTAAACCTAAATACATTTTTCAGACATTTTAAACAAATTGTGTTGCAGGTTTTCCTCCAGCAGAATCAAAGGAAGCAGTAATATCTGCAGAAACAGTTGTCACCCAAGGTGCTGTTCGTCTGTACAGTGCTCTTTTCTTGGAACTGGAACTATATATGAACTTTGTGACCTGATACAAAAAACATTTGCACGAAATTTGAAGTAACTTATTGCATTGTGGTACAAAGTTTTATTTTGCTATAAGATCATTTGTTAGAGTATGATTATTCTTGTGCCCATTAAGTGTCAGAGTGGATGATTTCTTCCATGTGTCATTTGAAGTTGGTGTTCCGATATATAGCCATGTTGGTGAAGATATGTGGAATGGAGGAGCAATAATGAAAAGCCTGATTTCACATCTTAGGCATCAAATATTTTGCATTCAGGCCGTTATGTTGACATGATATGGCCAATTTACTAGTCCTTGTCAAACAATTCCTCTTCCTAGCGTATCCGTTTGATCTTTGAATCATGTCCAACATTTGCTCTCATTACATGAAATTTTAATCTAAAAGAGGATCCTGTCGTGCAGTCATTTGTAAATCTTGAATTGTTTTCACTGGCATAATTGATTTAGTTTAGTTGCTCAGCACAGGCCCAGAGGCTTCCGTTAAAGAAGCACTGCCCCTGAAGGAACAGTCTGAATGCATGAATGAACGTGCAAAGTGAGGTTTCTCATTCTTATCTGACAGAATGTGTCTCATTTGATTTTGTATATTTTCACTATCTCTGGTTATATGAAAATTAAATCTATATGGGAATTAATTGTGAGGCTTATAATGTCCAACATAATTTATGTAGATGTAGTACATTAAAGAAATAGAATTATGGGAAGAATAAATGAATTGTGAGAGAAGATTTAGTAAAATAAATTTCTACAGACTGACATGCAATAAAAGAAATTGAGGGAGGAGATTGTAGATTATAGGAGAGGAGAATGGAGAAAAAGGGGAAAAGAATTGGAAGCTGAGCTGAGATCTCTGGACAATTAATACACCTATCTTATTACCACAAATTTAGATGCTTTATACATGCTCTTAATTGCCTTCATGTATTTGCCTAGATGTTATGGTTTCTTATCCTCAAATAAACTTTAGAATCCATTGCTAACGGAGGGGTGCTTTCTATGGAAATAAATTATCTGTGGTCAATATTTCTCATACGAAACCAGAAATATTTTAAACAAGTTGTGGTTTAAAATATTCTAACTTTGTCAAGTACTGTGTTTTGCATCTCATGCTATCAACAACTGCATATTATTGCTGCAGTATCACATGAATTTAGTTACTATTGCAGGTCCAAGCATGAATCTGGAAAGACCAATCAGGTGACAAGATTTTTGAAAGACATGAAAGTTCTTTTAGTTGAGAAGGTTTTCATTGTCAATGTTCTTGGTATCGTTCTTCTCCCAGTAGTCTTTGGAGCTTTCTCATTGTTCTTTTATGAGCAAACAACTATGTCATGTTTCAAAAGTTCTCCTAGCATCTTCTTTCTCTTGGATGCTTCCCCGGATGCAAGTTCTGTGGCAGAAGATTTCCTTAATTAATTTACTTATGATATTCTTTATGGGACATCCAACAATCATTACTTGCGAAATGCTACTTTCTGTTCTAAATTCCTGGGTATCCTATTTCCCTATTTTTTCAGGTTATGTAGCATACAATTTTGTCATTGGTGCCTACTCATACTGGGGCCCTAAGGCCGGTTACAACATCTATAACATGGTAAGTTATACCTTCATAAGCTAGAGCATCCAGTATTTTAGTTCTTTTGTTTCTTTTTGTGACAACCCATAATAGCTTCATGTATTTAAAGATTTCTGAATGAGTTTAGAATTTTTAATAGATACCCTGTCTAAAAGCGTGATACTTTGGCAGAAAAATGCAGACATGATGTTTGGAGGGATCACAATTATTTGTGGGATTTTAGGCACTATTGCAGGTGGCTTTATCCTAGATTTCATCAGTTCCACACTATCTAATGCTTTTAAGGTAAATTCTCTTGCATTTTTATTTCCATGATTACGAGTTCAGCTATAAAGCACTCATTTCAGAACTGGTTCAGGAAGTTGACTAAAGCTGGGGTTTTAAAATGTTATTAAGAATGGAAAATTTGAAAACTATAGAAAATAACATTTTAAGGGTTGAACGTAGCTGGGGTTCCAAGTTTAACCTGCTCTTTTGGATTGACTAGGGATCACCTAGCTAGTAGTAAAGTTTCCATTTCTCAACTGGGCCAGTTTGGGTCTCAAAACACTAAATCCAGTCTTAGTGACTTCTTTCTACCTCCAAATTTCATATTCTATCTTAGTGTCTGCTTTCTACAGTGTTTTGAAAATCGGACCAAAAAACTGGTGACCCGGAGCATGAAACGGTCCGGTTTAGCCCATATTTTTTATGAGAGATTGGCCCGTTCATATTACAATCGGACTGGTAAAAACCGCTGAACCAGTGAAAGAAAGAACCGGCCAGTCCATTTAAAATGTCTTGATTTTGATGATTTCAACTTGAATGAATATTATGATTAGTGATTGTTTTAATCTTTTTGATGAAATATGACTAGTGAACTTTATTATCTTATTTTGTGTTGTGTTGATGAACTTTAAAAAAAAACTTGTATATTTTGAAGTTTGTAGGTTTAAGTTAAGTTTATAATTAGATAAATAATTAAATAGTATATTTAAAAATTATCTTTTATATATAATATATAAAATAAAATTTTATATATTTATTAGTCACCGATTCGATCACGGTTGAATTCCGGTTGAACCATTGACCCTTGAATCAGTTGCTTCTTTGGTTCAATTACTGGTCCGATTTTTAAAACATTGGCTTTCTGTCTCTAAATTTCATATTCTCTTTGCAGCTTCTTTCAGTAGCTACGTTCTTTGGGGCAATATTTTGTTTTAGTGCCTTCTGTTTTAAGAGCATGTACGCTTTCCTTGCTCTTTTTGCATTGGGTGAACTACTTGTCTTTGCAACTCAGGTATATTCCTTTCTTTGTAAATTGCCATAGTATTTAAATTTGCTGTAAAGCCAACCTATCTGAGTACTCGGTTTATCTTCTGTTTGCAGGGTCCTGTCAATTATGTATGCCTTCATTGTGTGAAACCAAGTCTGAGACCGTTATCGATGGCAATGTCTACGGTTGCAATTCACATATTTGGTGATGTGCCTTCCTCACCATTAGTGGGGGTTCTAGAGGTATGACTTCATTGCTTCAACTGCCATCGGCTCTTGAAACTTAGAAGTTGGAATATAGTTGGAGGTTTTGATGCTGAAATGGATTACAAATTTTATGTGTCTATTAAGAAAAATATTTCACAAAAGGATAAGAAACAATGCCCATCATACGCCACCACTTTGCTTTATTTTTTTCTTAATAATTTTTAAGAAGCAAAGTTAATAAGCGATCAATTTCTTATGTCCCCTGCAGGACCATATCAACAATTGGAGGAAGACTGCTCTTATTCTGACATCGATATTGTTTTTGGCTGCTGCAATATGGTTTATAGGTAATCCCTCTTAATTGATTCTTAGTTGATTACTTTGGAGCAAGTGTGATTATTGGCCTGATGCATTCCATAGATGAGATTCAAAGAGAAGGTTGTATCTTTTTGGTGTTGTTGCATTACAGGAATATTCATGCACAGTGTGGATAGGTATAATGAAGAAACTGAGGCACCTTTGTCTAAAGAGAAGACAACACAAACAGCAGGAGCTTCTGATGTGCCATGAGCATCCACCACAAATGTGAAGATTTTTGCTTTCTCTTCTAGCATGGTTTAGGTCATGTCCAAGATGAACATAATGGTAGAGATGATTCTTTCTTGTGTAAATCTCTTTCCTGGTTTTCATTTGACTGATTCAAGCAATTTCCATATTCATTCATATTTCTTTTTTTTAAAATAAATGTATAGTTTCTTTTCTTATCAAAGATGATGGTTTTGTTCCAAAGCATTCAAAACTTTCTCCAACTTACATCTATTCTTTTTCATTTTTCTTCCATGTTATTTCTCGCGCTCCCTTTCTATTTTCTGCACTTTTCTTTTCCAAACGTGTATAGCGTAATTGTCTAATACATCAAAAGAAAAACAAGGAAAATGGTATACAATTTCAGGCAGATTGAACAAAATATATGGAGTTCGTAAATTTTCCAGGAATGTAACAGACGTCGCAGTGAAATCTACATGTTTTTCAAACAACTGGCTGGATTGACAAAAGATTTCCCCATGCGTGCCACGTGTCAATCACCCACGTAAGTCAATCCCGTTCTCATCCACTTAGAGTCAACAGCATCACCAGAAGAGACGGTACAAATCAAGAACAAGCAAGCCCATAATAGCCTCCTCCTTCTTCCCATAATTGTCCTCTTTCATCAATCCCTACTCTGTCTAACATTGATTTTTAACTGACTCAAATAGTCTTCAGCACACTTGATTCTTATCACCTTATAAACCAGCGAATTAACGCCCACAGATTGTTTAGCCTGTTTTGGATATCTTCTTCTTGTATATGTATAGGAAAGTGTTGTCAAGTTCTTCGCTTTCAAGAGTGATGGCTCCATCAGCAGCAATGCTAATACTGTCTTACCACATGAAGAGTACTGCTACTACTCCTCCACCACCTCTTCCTCCTCCAACACACTCTTCATTTTCCACTTTTGGTTTCAAGTTTTCTGCGGTGAATACCACCATTAGAGGAAGTCCAGAGAGCCAACTTTCTGGCACGGTTCCTTCTATAGCTGATAACGGTCCTAACGTAGAGAAGAAATATGAAGAAGCCCTTCTTCATAGTTGTTGGTTCTAAAGATCTTGTTTTCGTCTTCTTTTCCTTTGTATTTTTATTTGCTTCATAGTTGTTGCTTCTAAGGATCTTCTTGTTTTCGTCTTCTTTTCCTTTGTATTTTTACTTGGTAAGTCATAGGTTCAACGTTTATGTAAATAGCAAAATTTCTTGACTCTGATTAATTTCAATCACTTTTGTGACATTTACTCCCAAGAAAGATCTGTGATTCTATATAAAATTTCTCTGATGAAGCGTGTACAGAAGTATAGGATATTTTATTATGTTGAGCGTCAACTAAGCAAATCCAACGATATCTCCAGCTTCTTGAAAGCACAATTTTCAGCTACTCAACGTTGTATGTCAGCCAATTTGCCATGCCATGGCAAGAGAACTCGGTGATCTGTGGTTACAGATTGAGAAAATTCCAATACTTAAAGATTCATCATAATAACGGCTGTAACACATGATACGCTGTACATAATTACAAGCCCATATTCTTGTTTAACATACAGCAAAACAAGATAAACAGTAGAATCGATGCCATAGAGACTGTAGTTGACAAGAAGAAAATGTACAGACGAATCACGTAGAAGCATTGGATTATTCCAACTCCAAAGTGGCGGTGGGGGGTGGAATGTTTTTACACATTAATGTGACGTTGCAGGACTGACTTGGTGGATATCAAAACTCTGGCAAGTGAATAACGTCAAAAGCAATATCACATCCAGCTCCAAACCGAAGGACTGGATTTACACAAGTGAAAGCTCTCCCGCAGGAATGGATCTCTTGACAAGTTTAGCCCAAGATTCATTAGTCTCAGTGATGACCTTAAGAGCATAATCCTGTTGCCATTCATCATAGAAGAAAAGACAGTTATATTTAAATAAGATGCCCAAGTGGCATAACTTCTTGATATCAAGGAGGATACTCAGTTCAGGTTTTACCACGTGATCATATACCCAGTTAGTAATTAGCATCCACGAATAACTATGTAAAAGGGCCCATATGATTCTACCCAACATCATGACAGACAAGCAGTTAAGACATACGATAAATGATCACAGAAACAATCATATATATTTCTCATTTGATAATTTAGATTTACTTGATGTGCGTCCAGTATATCTAAATAGAGATGAATGAGGTTATACTTTCATGTCAAAGATAAATGGCAATCTAGATCATTGAACTTTGGCCCAGAAATAGAGGGAAATGAGATGCAGATGATGATTTTGTCATAACAGAATGCCTTTTACCTTGCCTGCTGGCTTGTTGCCAAGACCAAACTTGTTAGCAGGTTTACCATCAGGGATCTTGTAGTCTCTAAACCAGTCCCTGATTGCAGCAAGAGTGCCCTGGAGATAACTATCAACTTAACTATCAATTGTTTCCAATAAGAAATCACAACTCTATTTTCTTAAGAATTTATTCTCTCTTGTTCATGATAAAATTGAAAAATTGATCGGTATCCTTGCTCTCAATCAGCAAAACTGATATTGTCAACTCAAATGCAAAACAAATTCTGGCTCAAGAGACTAACAGATGAATAGTATGTGCCAAACACATGCCTAAATCATTAACATAATTAATGGAGAGAAACTATGCCAACCATGACAAGGTAAGAAACATTGCATTAACTGTTTCCATTGAAAATCCAATCTAAGCATTTTGTAGCGGTGTCTAACATTTAAGCAACGATTAGAATACCTAGATAACAGTTGCTACCTATCAGTGTATAAAATTAGAGTCTTCTTTAGTCAAATTCATCAAGAGAATAGTAAGCAAACGATTAGTGAGGAGCATGTAACATCTACTCTAGATACAATGGTCTACCCTGACCACCATCCTTTTAGTGACGATTTTTTATGCAAATGGTCAGCAGGAGAAAATAACTTACAGGGAAATGTTTCTCCACATCATCAACATCATTGACAAGAGTAGCTCGTGGATCGTCCAAAGATATTGCAACAATTTTCCAGTCAAGTTCCCCCTCATCAATCATAGCCAAAGCAGCCAAGGGCTTGACCTTGAGAATTTCACTGAGTTTTCCCCTTCTTTCACCAATTTCAACAACATCAACTACAATTTTTTGGGGCGGAAGATGATTGTTACAAGACACAAAACATATTGAACCAAAGAAGACGTGAAAATATTAAACCAAATCCAGATGTTCAAAGCACAACCAAGATGTACCTGGGTCATTATCCCCTAGTGCCCCTTCAACATCAGAATTCGCAAATGATGGGTCTTCCCATGTCTGTGGAAGTAATCCGTAGTTCCAGTTTATATTGTAGCTGAGGAGAAGGAAAAAGTACGGAATATGAACAGTCAATTTTTAACGGTTAACGGACAGCGTAGAGTTGAGCATACATAAGGTAGGAGTCAAGTAACTGATATTCCAACTACAATTGGCTTATAATAGGATAACACTGAGGCGAAGATAGGCACAGATAACATGATCCACGTTGTTCTATGCTAACTATGACCACAGGGTCATAAATGAAATCCAAGTGAACTCAAAAAGATTAGCTTAAGGTGGATTCACAGTTAGCATAAAGATACAAAGTGCATTTATGAGAAAAATCGATTCACTTGACAAGAAATCTGTGCATGCAATATCTGTAAGGTTGGCCAAATTTAAATGTTGGAAATCATTTTAGCAAACTCTTATGAGAGAAATCAATAAAATAAAATAAAAGAATATCCTACGGATAATATCTCAGTTTGCCCTTTTTCATATCCTGCTTGATGGGTGTAAACTGCTCATCAGTTGCAACCTCCATTTTTGCACTTGATTCTTTGGGTATCTCCACAACAAAGTTGAATACCCCATCGCCCAAATGCAATGGTATGTCGTGCCAAGGGGAAATCTGTACAGAGAACAACGATCAGGCTCAGTTACTTTAACATAAAACGTACTCCCAACGACACTTATGATGATTTGTATAATTCAAGAATTCTAATCCTTTATTGACCACATCTAGACCCAAAATCATTTTCGATGCGTAGATTCTTTCAATTACGTGAGACATTCAACAAATAAATTGGTAATTCAATTGAATAAAGCACAGAACTTTTATTGTACGACCTCATTTTTCTCAGCAATTCTGGAAAATCAAACATAATTTGAATGGAATATAGAATAAACTAAATCAACGTAACTCGACAAGAGTATTGAAGTAGAGGATAGTCAAAAATGGCATTTTTGACTATGTACCCAATATCAAATTTTGTATCTTTCGTTCCCTACGCAATTACCAAAAAACAACGACCGACTCTACGCGAGAACCCGAAGCATCTGAAATTCAATACTCACATTATCCTGCATTTTCTCGCCAACCAAACAAGATACATGCATCATAAAGTAAAATTCGAGAAAGCAAGAGAAGCGAGGCAGACCCTTTTGCCAGAATGGTCAAGAAAGAACACCCGATAGTCAACAGTCTCAGGCTGACCTTCTTCTTTGATCTGGAGATCACCTGGGATATAAATAGCTTTGCAAGAAAACAACCTCTTAGAAGACAAAAGCACTTGTCTTTTACTGTTGTTGAGGCCAAAGCAAAGGCTGTTTAACTGGGGTCTGCTGTTCAAACCGGTTGATCGTTTAAAAAGGAGGCAGGATGAGGTGGCGTTGGTGGCGGCGGCCATCGCTCTAGCGCTGGCCATTACGGCGGAGACGACGGAGTGGAGGGAGAGGAGTGACTGAAAAAAGTACAATAGAAGAGTACATGATTGAATTTGGGCCACCCAGTGGACCAAGTGGTGAGTCTAGATTGGCTCCTCGTCGTTTTATACGTTACTTATTTGTCGTTTCTACTGGTAGCCTTGGGAGTTGCATGCACAAGAAGTCATTCCTCAGGAGATAGAGAGTTTGCTTTCCTTGTAATTTTTGAAATTTTACTCATATAATAAAATTTTAAAAGAAACTTACTATTTTAATTGATATTACAGCATATATTTCAAACTCTTCATGAAAATCCTGGTATATGCTTTTTAATTTTCTCATTAAAAAATGCTAAGTATAATATTAATAATTAACAAAAACATCCTTTTGTCTGAAATTACATGGCGCAATTGATAAAATTACTTTTTTGTGATTAAAAGGTTATATGTAAAAATTATAACTTTTTTCTCTGTTATAAAATTTAACAGTATATTTATATAGAATTAGAGTACCTAAATATGTTAGGCTATCTATTATCAATTAATAATTTTATAATAAAAAATCTCAAAAATTGTTCAAATGACTTGTCGATTAATATATTAAATTAACCCAATTCTATGAAAAAAATCCACAAATTAACGGTCAATTTTGGCTACCATAATTAATAATATGTGTCACATCAACAATAGGGTAAATTACTTTTTATTATATATTTAATTCCATTCAAAATCTAAATTACCGAAATACCCCGGCGACCGACCAGACAGTTGAAGAAGTTGAACGAAATGACCAGAGAGAGAGAGAGAGAGAGAGAGATAGACTTGAATGGAGCGGTCGAACTCGAGTTAGTTGAAGATTCCCAAGTGGGCGATATCCATAAACCCTAAACCCACAGCACCCTAATTAGGTTAAACCTCATAAAAACGTTTCCATTTTGACCCCGAATGGCGCCATCAGAAATCGAGGTTGTTTCCCAAGAGTCCAAATCTTCGCAGCAGCCAGAGCAGAACCCAAACGGCGTCGCACTCAACGTCATCGACGTCTACTCTGCTTCTGCTTATGGAGATTTCGAGAAGTTACGGAAATTTGTTGAAGAGGACGACGCTTCTGTCTCTGTTCCGGACGGCAATGGTTACTACGCTCTTCAATGGGCTGCGCTTAACAATTTCCCTGATGTCGCCCAATACATTATCGACGTATTTTTATCTTTGTTCTTGCTCTTCTCTTTTTATGTTTTTTGGAAAAATTTTGAGCTTTTTGTAGATTTGGTTGAAGGGCTTGTTTAATTTCTACGAATAATGTGTTTTCATGTTCTGGGTGTGTGTGGCAATGGACAATGAGGCTTCTTTGTGGATTTTGTGTTTGTTCCTGAAAGGCACTGAGTTTGATTTGTTTGTTGATATTGAAGCATGGAGGTGATGTGAATGCAGCTGACAACATGCGGCAGACACCGTTGCATTGGGCGGCGGTTAGAGGTTCAATTGCAGCCGCAGATGTGCTGTTGCGGAATGGAGCTAGGGTGGAGGCAACTGATGTTAATGGATATAGGGTATATTTTCCTTAATTGTCGTATAATTTTTAGTTTTATTTGTTTAGGCTATTAACTGCTGAAGTAAGTGATAGGGCAAGATAAACTGAAGGCTGTAACAGTTTTATGCCCATTTTTTAAAATTTTTGTTGGTTTAAATATAGCTTTTAGAATCTTAGCCAGACATTTGTGGGTACAAGTTCATATTTGTCTGATGTGAGGTCACTAGTACAGTCCTTATGGTCGTTGTCATGGTGACCCCACTAAAACATTTTTTGACACCTCGTTCACCTATTGCAGGCTATTCATGTTGCCGCCCAATATGGACAAACGGCATTCTTAAATCGCATTGTTGCAAAATTTCATGCTGATTTTGATGCTCCAGATTATGAAGGGAGGACTCCTCTTCATTGGTAGGTGAACAGCCTATAATATTCAGTTGGAGTTTAAATACATACATCCTGAATTTGAGATGGAATATGGAGACAAGTTACTACCTTTGGAGTTTAACCTTGTAACATCTGTGTTTCTATTGCATTCAAGTTATCACAATCTTTTTGGTAGTTCAATTAAAAACACGACAGTTCTGTCCTTGAATGTGTATCTAAATCTTGGTATATATGAGAATTTACTACAGAGCAATGCTGATAAGTTACTCTCGGCATCCAGGTGGAATAATACCAGTAACATCCAGTAGTTGCTTTTCTTGATCAACAAGGATTATAGCTAATTGCATTCTTAATACCTTATCTATCTTTAGTGTGTAAAAGCCTCCTTTCCTGCCATCCTATATGATTGTGATTTACAGTTATTGATATGTTTGTAAGTATTTGAATGCTCATTCATGTTAGAGGCGCTATAGGCTTATAGCTATACTTTGGTTCTCAAGTCACACTATATCTGTTTCTCCTAGCTTGTTATAAACTATCTGTGGTTTATAGCATTTTGTTGTGCAACAAGCTTGGGATTTTGAAAACCTGAGAATAGGAAGACCCAACTCAATGCCAAGAAGTAGGTTGATGACCCCACCCCAAATCTAAAATTTATGAACTCTTTTGATGTTGTACTTTAAAGTTACACAATCATAATGCAGTCATAGGTTTTCTTTCTTGGTGTTTCTGTAACGTACACATGCTAGGTGTCTTTGATGTTAATAATTGTGCAGCATTATGTCAGTATTGATCAAATATTGTCATGGGCTTGGATGTTGGCTAGTGTAAAGCAGTTAGCAAAGATAAAAGTTTTACATGTACCCATTGCTGATGTTGCTTAGAAGAGAGTTTAGCTGACAATGGTCACATTGTGACATTAATATTTTCTATTGAAAATTATTGATTGCTTGTGTTTGAAGCTTATTCTAATGTAGTTTTCAACCAGGGCTGCATACAAGGGTTTTGCTGATACAATAAGGTTGCTTCTATTTCGAGATGCGTCACAAGCAAGAAAAGATAAAGAAGGTATCCTCTTCTAGAAATAACTACTCCTATACACATGCGGCATTTTTGTATTAGAAAAATCTTGGCATCCTTTGGATCCTTGTGGTCTTAACTGTTACCATGACTAACTTATTCAGATGCATTTAACTCATTATATTGCAATCATCAATTAGAAGTCCCTGAAGCTCTATTTTCTGTTATTAAGTATGTCGGAAATTGCAAAATTGGAAAATCCGTAAGCTATTTGGAAGAGTAGGAAAATAACAGTTTATTATATTTTATTTCTTGTTTTGAAATTTTGGAGTGTGAATAGGGACCAACTCGCTACTTTTTTCCTTTTTTCTCAGTTCTAATCTATGTTTAATGGGATGAGTGGAACATGTTTTACGTCATTTTCCAGTTACAGAAAACATAAATATAATATTTATACATTTACCATATAATCTTTAGTTATATTTGCTGCACTCATGTGAAGGATCCATATCTATAAGACCTGAGTCCATCACTTTACACCAATTCATCAGTCTATGTTTACAGCATTCATGTTTCTAGTTGTGTTCTCGGAAACAACCTCTCTATTAGTTAGAGGTAAGGCTGCGTATATTGTACTCCCTCAGAACCTATGTTTAGCCGGATTTTACTAGGTCGTTATTGTTGTTGTTGTTGTATGTTTCTAGTTGTGTTCCTTTCTTCTTTATCCTCCATGTTTCGTGTGGATATACAATAGGTTACTTGCACAGTTCTACCACATCTGCAGTAATTTATTGATATCTAACTACTACTATCCATATGTAACTATAACTCTACCACTACAATCTGTCTCTATCTTTGTTTTTCCGTGTATAGACTATCCAATCTCCTCCTCTGTGTGCTTTACTCCTAACAAGTTTCAACATTATTTTTTTTTCTAGGTTGACATACCATTTAGTTCTTCAATTTATGCCTGTCTTGATTGGTTAGATGAAAACATGGTGCAGTCAATTATCAAACCAAATTCTTAATGATTGAATCATTATGTGATTTCAACTTTATTGCTTGTGAAATTTTGCTTATCCAAAGAGTCATGCTAATGTTTGTATCAAACATTATCAGGTTGCACTCCTTTGCATTGGGCTGCGCTAAAAGGAAATGTGGAGGCATGCACTGTGCTTGTGCATGCTGGCACAAAGCAAGAATTGACTGTAAGGGATAAGGCTGGATTTACTCCTGTACAGCTTGCATCTGATAAAGGTCATCGACAAGTCGCCCTTTTCCTTGTACGTAACTTTGTCTTGTTGTGGCATTTGCTTCATAGCTGCATGCTAATGAAAATTAAACCGAGGCCTGTCAATGAAAGCTCTACATAATTTGAGGCCCAATAACCTGTGATTCATATGTTGTCAAAAAAGGTGTTTCTGTAATAAAAATTGTATTTAAATTGCATTGATTTAGCTCCCTTCAATGGAGCAAGATATTTGGTAAATTTTGTCACCAACCTGATTCTCCTCTTCAATAGTTGGTTCCTCATACATTTGTCTTTAACTAATTCCACTCTTTCCATGCCAGTTCCTATTCTTCTCAAGCAATTTTCAGCTCACCTGTGGAATTCCTAAATCATGCATAAATCTACTTTTTGAGATATAATTTCAGATTTAATGTGGTGGTGTTGACAGTTGCTTTTATTTTGGCAGTCTGGCATGCAACAGGCACAAAGCAACCACTGGAGGTACAAGATCTGTAGAGGGAAGATGGGGGATACTGGATATGCACCTCTTCTATTGACTATTATACTGATTTGTGTCTTTTTGTTTATTAATTCAGTCATAACAGGTAACAAGTTATCTTATTTATTCATCATGGTGGATTGATGTAGGATTCCCCTGTAACTGCGTCTTTCCTTAATTTTATTGTAGCTCTTGATTTTCCAAAGATTACTGCTGTTGTTGGACTTTGGGCGTGGACTGCTCTTTCTCTAGTTGTTCTTTCTCTGGTAATGTTCTACAGATGTAGTAGGTAATTTCTTTCTCTCTAATATTAAGTTAGTTTTCTTTGGGTTATTACTTTTCTGGACTTCTCAATCTGGAGAATCCATACATTTGTTGACTTTAAATTTTCCTTTTTTTTGCTTGGAGAAATACCCAAATATTGTTTTTAACATATGAACGACCTATGAGTTGAAATTTATTAATTCTGATATTTTCATATCCTAATATACTTGACAATTTTCCTAGCTAACCTCATCAATATTCCTGCCTTTTACTGATATTTTCATCTGATTGTTTTGTTTTGCAATGATGCAATGATGCTAGGTTGACCACTTCAATGTACAACTTTGATGTTATTTGTAGAGGAAATCTTTTCTCCTTATATTTTGAATTTGCTATATTCATGATATCTTATAATTACATGCAGTAAAGATCCAGGTTATATCAAAAGCCTTGGTGAATTGAGCAAGGATGCTGATGTAGAGGTATGTACTGTTTTAGTTGTTTGTGAGATGATCTTTTAGGCAAAGCACCTATTCTTTCCAAGGTTTATCATGCGTCTCTTACATACTCATGGATTTTCTCTTTCTTCTGGGTTGTGTTCATCTATCATTTCAAACTTCAAGAAAGTCAAATGGAAGTGTTTGCATTGGCAATGTGCCCGAACTTTTCTGAATTATCTCTTCCTTTTGTGTTGTGAAAAACTCCCTTCCTTCATTCAGTGCCCTCCATTTGATTGAACGAAGATCTTTACTTTTTTCGGTTGTTCTGTGTGCATGAATGACTGGGAGGAGGGTGGATGGATGAGTAAGCTCGGGTTTAGTTGTCAGACTTTTCTGGAGGATGGTCACCTGTTATTGTTTCATTGATTGTGCTTTGTGATTATTCTCGTTTACCTTTATGGATGCTATCTGGATGCTTTTTACACATTTCTCTGGATTTTTACTTATTTCCTTTCTGACAGTGGTAATTAGAAGTACGCCCATAGTCTCCATGATTGATCTGACCCTGTCATATATTGTTCATTTTCTGATAATTACTCACTTGCAGGGTCGTCTATTAGATGTTGATTTAAATAACTCCTCTGTATGGACAGGAAATTGGTCTCAACTTTGTCCTACCTGCAAGGTTTGGACAAATGGTCATTTTACTTTGAAATTTTCGATTGCAATAAGGGATTCTATTTTCTTATAGTATTTTAAAGTCATTATCGATTTCAAATATTTGTGCAGATAATCAGACCAGTTCGCTCAAAACACTGCCCTTCATGTAAGCACTGTGTGGAACAATTTGATCATCATTGTCCGTGGATATCCAATTGTGTTGGGAAGGTGAGAAAAATGTTTTTTAAGTCTTAATGCAGTGATTCATAAAATGTGTTAATGTTTGAAATTCTAGTTTCATTTCTTAATCACTGATCTTTGTTTCTTTAACCATCTAACATAATTTGCTGGTATCCTATTATTGCCATTGGCAACAACAGAGATGTGTTGTGCTATGTTAATACTGGAATGAACAGTTAAAAATAAGCCTATTCTCTTTGCACTTTGATTTCTATTTTGCCATTACAAGTTCTTCTGTTGTTGCTAGTAGTTCGTTAGTCTCTGTTCTGTTTATATTTTTTCTTGGACTATTGAAAGGTGTTATCTATGATGAGTTTGCCATGTTTTAGTTGTCTTATTTTCTCAACTCCTCTTCTGATCCTTTTTCTGTTTGCAACTTTCTAATAGAGGAACAAACGGGACTTCTTCATTTTCATATGCTTGGGAACTTTGACTTCGTTAGTTGCTGCTGCAGTTACTATTCAAAGTGCGTGAGTTGGTGAAAATGAATTTTCTTTCTCCATTACCTTTAATGCCATAGAAAAATCAATCTTCAATAGATACATCTTGGTGCATGTTTGTTGCTTTATAGTGATGCTTATGGCAACTTTTTTGGGTCATGAAAGGGATATTGTCAGCTGCACAGTTGTTGCATATTGAAGGATGGTTCCAATTTTTGGTTGCTCAACATCCTGGAATCTTTGCATTTTTGGTTCTGGACATTGTTATTTTTGTTGCTGCCACAACTTTAACCGTCACGCAGGCATCTCAGGTAAATGACTATCGATAACAACAGTCGATAAATTTAACTGAATGTTCCCATTAGCTAAGAGTTTAGTGTTTGTGTTTAAATTGAGAGGAAGCATGCCAGACTGATTGCAAATTCTTGACAGTAGTTTGAAGTAGAAAATAGTGTTTTGTACTCTCCTTAGCTAGTAAATCAATTGACATGATTGCTAAACATACACATTCCATGATGATCGGCGTCAGCTAGGTGTTATCATTTTGAGGTGGAAGTTACCTTCTGTTGTCAGCATTAATATCTGTTTCCGTGAGTTTAGAAAGGAAGATTTAGGAGATGCAATGGACTGGGTTGCTCTTGAGAACAGATCAAGTTCCACTTTTTATATTTTTCAGCATCACAATAGTTAGTAATGACGTACGCTTGTTTGATACAGATAGCTCGTAATATCACCACCAATGAGCTCGCCAATGCTCTTCGTTATGGCTATCTACGTGGACCAGATGGAAGGTATCGTAACCCTTACAATCATGGTTGTCGAAAGAATTGCACAGATTTCTTGATTCAGGGGTACACTGAGGACAATGAAATCGCTTGGCCACCGTTACAGCAGATTGCAGGTTAGAATTGATGTGAAAGTGCTCGGAGTTCTTCGCCTGGTTATGTACGATACTGGCTGAGACCACCCTCAATAGTTCCAGCTACAGACATACCCCAACTCAACGAATTTCCTTCATGTTGATTAACTTATAATTAGATGTTAAAATGTCCATTATTTGTAAATGAATGCATTACATAGAAAAGAAAAATGGAAACTTTTTAGCAACCAAGGAAAGAAAAGTAGAAACTGTTGGTCTTTTCTTGTGATGTACTACAAACTTTTGATGCCCTTTTAAGATTGAAAAGTAGAAATTATTGGTCTTTTCTTGTGATGTACTACAAACTTTTGATACCCTTTTAAGATTGACCATTAGCAAAGTCATCAAAGTAGTTTCATTCCTAAGATGAGATGAGACCATTTACACGATTAAATACTTTGGATCTGCTTTAATGATTTTGCCGTATTTTGCATTTTCTGGTATAGGGCAAATAATATAATATCAGATGTGGAATTTTATAAGAGAAAGAAAGCTAAAGTTGAAATTCAAATGTATGTAAATGTTAGATATCAAGCTGCAAAAAGTGAGAATGCATTCCGAAACTACATTTATCTCAAACAGAATCACAAATAACCAATTGAAGCACATTATTTGGTCAAGAGAGCCAAATTAGATACCATGGCAGTGCAGTATATCAACATAATCCAACGGCAACCTTGCCAAGTTCTCATCAACGCTCCAGATTAGGATATGAAGATGCCATTAAGGTTATTGTAGACGATGCTTGCTTGATTAAGACCCAAATTGCAAGTTGAAATTTTGGTCAAAATTCAATATAAACTCAAACGAATAAATGCTTTCAAAACGAATGTTTATATTAAATGTTAAATCTGAACTAAATTTTAATGAATGTTTCAATTTAATCTTATCGAACAATAAGAGTTTCAACTTTCCCTTGACTTCTACGTTTTTTTTTTTGGTTTACAAAGAAAAATTACAACACTAAATTAACGCTGGGGATACACAGCGCCTTTCACATCTCATTAGTGTAGGATATAAAGCCCCAAGCTGCACACCCCAGGAAATCGAACGAGACTGTTTATGCATTGATTTTCTCCCCGAAACACGTGCTGCATTTGAACCGTCCACTCTCGTTACAACAGTTGTTGGATATCTGTCACTAAAACAGAAATCTCAGTCAATACCACTAGTAGAGCACAAAGAATATTAATAACCTCTAGGAGTCGACTTTGACAGCGACAAAAAGACGAGACTATCGTTATGTACCAAAGAGTCGCATCTACAGATATTACTGCTTGTAATACTCATTGTGAGGACATTTTCTAGTGAATCTAATTCTACAATACTTCAGCGCCAAATCTACCTTAAACTTCAACATGTTCAAGAAGGCGTCAAATTCAAGCAGTAGTCAATTCTTTTCTCCAACCAGGCCAGTCTCTTCTCAAAACTTAAGACCCCGATATGCATAATCCGAATGTCAACCTTAGCCACCCTAGCACAAGCTCGAAGCAATATGTAATAATCTGCATGAGCTACATAAGTCAACGCACCATCATCATTCTTTCTAACATAGTGAAGGTAATCGAATCTCTTAACTTTAACCCTGGGAGGAATGTAGCAGAACCTATTTTCCTCCATATCTACTTTAAGTCTTCTAATTGCTTTGTCTTTGAGAGTCTCTGTCGAAACTTTGCAATCAGGCACTGAAGTTTGACCTCCTAGCTTTTTCCTTGGCAGAGGATTGTCATCCAAGCTTCGCTGTGGACAATAATCTGCACTGCGACAGCTAATTTTAGCGGATGCACTATCATGACACCATTCTCTAGCTTTCCTTTTTTCCACTAGGTCTTTGGCAGATTCTTCATCATTCCTTGAACTCTTCTGATTAAATGTACTATTCTGCATTCCAAGCTCTTCTGTTTCAGGATCCTAATATGAGTCAAAAATGAAGTCAGTTAACTGAATTAGTTTCTACAAGCAACCAGAAATGCATGAAAAACTTTAATTCAATGCAAATATCGGTTTTTGTTTCACCTTAGCATTCTGATAGAAATCCCATAGCTTCTCTATCATCTCCTCTTCCTCACGATGATCAATATAAGATGGTGCTAATCCAGCAAATACCACATCCTTGCAGTATTGGAGGTAGGACGGCAAGTCACTTTCAAATTCTGATGGTACAATAACAAAAAGTAATATAATGGAAGGAAAACGTTGTGGTTAAACATAAATGTTTAGTTGAATAACAAAGGACCCTTAAAATTGTATACAAAGTCATTCAGAACATTCTCAGTCAAACTAATCTATGTACGTACCATAAGTATCAACAAGTTCATAATATCTTGCTTCTAGCTTCTGCAACAAATCAGCAGTATCCAACTCTGATATCTGAAACGATAATGAATTATTTGAGGATCCTTTTCCTACATCGTCCACCTCATGCAGAGCAGAACCAGGACCTCTTTCTGCATCAGCACTCGATTCAGAATTAAATATGGGATCAAATCTACCTGTATTCTTATATGAAAACCCGCTTTTCCCAAACAAACTCCTTTCCCAGACCCCAAATCCATTTATGTTGTAAAGAATTCTTATAGCAACAATCAGTATTGACATGACAGCGACACGAGTAGGAAGCCTGAACTCATTCATAGATAACCATAACTCAGGGGGCATTGACCAGTCATTTATTCGGCATGCTTGTGGAAGAATCTCTTCAACAGGAAGAGACAACTTCTTCAGATAACGACAAGCTATTTGATAGAAATTCACAGGAGGTAAATGCAAGCCTATGGACTCAGCAATGCTAGCTGCCATTGATTCCAACTTCTGCATAAGAACAGCTTGTGAAGGCCTAAACATTACACTTGAGCTAATGGGACAGGCCGGCGACGACTGCTCAAAACGTTTTTCAATTTCAACATGAGCAGCAAAATAAGGGAGTTTCCCTTCCACCGACCACCTCATTAAATCGGTTGGCAAAACTGCTTCCCTTACAACATGGCAAGCCAAAAAGGAAATAGCCAAGGAACAAGATAATGGAATCGTCTTTCTCAATTCCCTAAACCATACCATGACTGCTCGCTGGCCATGTGCATTGTGGGGTTCATCACTGTACCTAGTACCTACCACATGCTCTTCCAGTTCGCCTGAACAACAAATGAGAATGATGTTACTTAATGTTAGGAAGGTACTAGAAAAACTATTCCTAAATTCTCCAAAAAAAGTCAATATATCCAGCTTATAAACTGCGTGAAAATTCTATAACGCATTAGACAGTGCATATATGTATATGCACAAATCGATCATAAGTCCAAATACAAAGCATTACTACATCAATATACAACTTGAAAGGGAAACAGATACAATCCTGTGGTTCCAATGTTTACCTTGCTTTTGAGCCTCAGATTCCAACAAGACATCATCAGCCCATCCATCCTTAAAAACTCCAGTCCCAACTACAAACCTTAACCAGACAGAAGATGCCACCCCACGGACCAAAGGATGCACTTTGAACTTCTCCACCAGAGCATCACACTGCATCTGAATCATCCACTGCACCCCCATAACATACCTAAGTCTCACCTCATTGTAGTAATCCTCATAACTCAACTTCACAACAGCCTTCGCCCCAAAATCCTCCGGCTCAGTAGGCCCAATTCCATCCATGTAATAATAGCCAGTATAATCTATCTCTTCTTTCTTTATCTTGATATCTTTCTCGTCTTCACCCTCTTGTGTGCGATGAAACAAAGACTGTGAGGCCAGGTTAGACTGAGAGCTGCGAGCAGCAACCTGAGAGCGACGAGTGAAGCGTGCACTATACATGGCGCCACCGTCACCGTCCTTATCCACAAAGTCCTCATCGGCA
>JAOTIZ010000203.1:33085153-33096085 GCA_027123425.1 Erythroxylum panamense
CTTTTCTTATGAATTTCCTCAAAGCATAATTACTTTTTATTTCACAATACATATATGAAACCACTCATTTTATTTCATTTAATATTTCTCAATGTCACTCAAAGATCGGGGTCCAATACAATACCATGTGTTTTTATTTGTTATAGTGATTAACACAAACGGTACAAATGTTTTCATCCATCTATGCGAAAAATTATTATTTCATGTATTGTGGTTTTTGTGAAACCAATTTCCCATTCAAAAATCAACATACAAATAATTCCAATTCTTTGAATGGTTTTTGGATAAGTATCTTTGATTCTTGCATATCCCTTCTACTGTCTAACAAAATATTCCCCTCACAGGATACAAATGCATGTGATCCTCCTATTCCATTCACTGGTTTACATCAACAAGATCCCTCACTCATAACAATTATCAAGCCCACTTTGTCACTTACCACTTCGATCGTACCACAAGAGGATTCACATACAGAATCAGTCACGTTGTCTATCTCAAGTCATGATATCGAGAGTTCTTCTCCTGACAAGGCATAATCAGCCTACGACACCACAACATAATTAGTTCAACCACCATCAGTACAAGCACCAGCAGCTCAAGCATCTATATCTTCTTCTCCCGACATTAATTTGGAATCAGCAGCGTCACAAAATAATATGACACTTGAACTAATACTATCTTAACCTCACTCTATAGTCACTAGGTCTCAAGTTAGGATTCGAAAACCAAATCCCAAGTATGCTCTTGCAGCCAGTGTTGCACAGGATATCCTTCGTACACCACTAACCATTAAAGTTATGCTTCATCATAAAGGTTGGAAATCAGCCATGCATGAAGAAATGGATGCCTTTCATCGCAACAACACTTGGCAACATTTTCCATGTACCTTTGAGATGTATGTAATCGAGTCCAAATAGGTTTTTTAATCAAAATTTAAACCAGATGGAACTCTCGATCGGTTGAAAGCACACCTTGTTACTGAAAGGTACAATAAGGTAGATGGTATTGATTATACAGACACCTTCTCACCTTTTATCAAGCTCGAAACAATACGTCGTGTGCTTAGTGTGGCTCTTGTTCGACATTAGGATATTCGTCAGCTTGATGTTAAAAATGCGTTCCTACATGGTATCCTCAATGAGAATAATTTCATGGAATAACCTCCTAGAATGGCTAAACCAAACTTCCCAAATCATGTGTGCAAACTCTAATTAGCTCTCTATGAATTAAAACAAGTGCCCTGGGTTTGGTTTGATCACTTCAACATTTTTTTTAAAGCATGGCTTCTTTTGTAGCTTAGTTGATCCATCATTATTTGTTCTACATTGTTCTCTTGATACTCTAATCCTTCTTTTATATGTAGATGGCATGCTTGTTACAGGCTCAAATTCAGAACTTCTAACTTCTTTTATTCAACTATTACATCCTAAATTTTTCATGAAGGATCTCGCCCCGATTCATCACTTTCTCGACATTGAAATCAAGTCAAAAGTTGAAGGATTGCATCTCTCTTAGTTTTAATATGCACTTGCTATTCTAGAGCACACCAGCATGTTAGATTGCAAGCCTATGAGCACACCGCTTGAAGCAAAAACAAAAGGTCTCAATAACACCTTGCCATATGTTGATCCCACACATTATTGCGGCATTGTTGGTGCTTTGCAATATCTCACCCTGACTCGACCAGACCTTACTTACAGTGTCAACTTTGTTTCTCAATTCATGCATACGCTTTGATAAAAAAAATAAAAAATTCATGCATGCGCCAACCTAAGCGCATTTCAAAATGATTTGTCTCATCTTGCGATACGTGAAGGGAACAATTTGCTACGGTCTTGATTTTACTTATCACTCATCATTGGATCTTCGTGCCTTTTCTTATTCAGATTGGGCTAGTTAGTCCATTACCTCCCGGTCAACTACAGGATGCTGCATTATTCTCGGTCATAATCCAATCTCTTAGTGTGCAAAAAAATAGCCACTATCTCACGTTTCACCATTAAAGTTGAATATCAAGCTATGGCCAATACTGCAGTTGAAGTGGTTAACATACATTCTCAAAGGCCTTGGTGTTCATCAATCTTAACTTCCAACTCTTTTTTGTGATAATACTAGTGCACTATACATGACTATCAATCTGATGTTCCATGCTCGGAGCAAGCACGTTGAGCTTGATTATCACTTAGTGCATAAGAGAGTTGTTCTTGGTCTTCTTGTTACCCAACATATCTCTACAACACATCAAGTGGCAGATATTTTCACTAAGCCAATGTCTAATGCTACTCTTGCTCTTCATTGTCTCAAACTTCACCTTTGACCCCGGCAAAGTTTGTGGGAGGGTATTACACCACCACATCAGCCCATCTCCCAAATTAAGGAATTGGAGCATGATGAGAATTGTATGTCGGATAAATAACGTAGTCGATATCTTAGAAGAAATAAGGATGCACATAATCCTCTCACATAACTACTAATGTGATTGGTTAATAAGAAGATTGGGTTCAATTCAATCACAATCAAAGGGATAAGTTCCATATTTTACTTATTGTATTTTGTTCCTATTTCAGTTGCTAATTTCCAACTTTCCATTTATATCTCTACTGTTAGCCTTAGTTGTATATATATGATGTTGATCTTTCAATGTAATTAGCTCACATTAATTTAAATAAACTCTTATTTATGTTCTAATTTTCTTCAAAAAAATGCAATAAAAAACCTGAAATGCGCTTACTTAACAATATGCCCATGTGAGTATTTTATTTTTAAATAAGTCATTAAATACTTCTATTTATGATATGGGAATAACTAAATGATATATTGTGTTCATGTTTCAAGTTTAGGGAATATTATATTTTTAACACCAAAAATTGTGGCATTTTCTAATATATGTATCTATCCCTTTCAATTGTGCTAAAATATATTACTTAATTTAACAATGATTATATGCATGCTTTATTTAGATTTTAACTTAAACAATATAGCATAAGCTAATATGTCAAGTCAATTGAATAATAATGCAAGTTTAGTATATGACTAATCCATAACTATTTAATCAAGTTTAATATTAGCATGTTAGTTGCTCCGCAACCAAACTCATAAAAAAATGGAGATGTTGATCCATAATTTTCAAGTTATCCTTCCAATTAAGTTATTTAAAGTTTAAAAATAAATCAAGCTATCTTCAAACCATTGCAAGCTCAAACAAGTAATAGGACTCGGAGAGCAACATGGGAGAGGAATGGACGTTAATCATAAAAGTAACCTTTTGTATCTAGTAGGTAGTAAATTGATATTTCCATATTATTGCTCGTAGAAGGGCCATATAATGCAAATTTCATCTCTAAAATGACAAGCTAAAACAAATTAAACTGAGCGAATTTATTTTCACAAAATAACTCTTATATAATCCAATTGCTAAGACAACACCGCATTGAAAACCCAATTTGCCACATTTATGAGATTATCACACTATGTTCATAATCTCAAGAACTTTTCTTATGACATAATCAATAGAAGCTCAGCATCTAGTTCTTGAATAAGAAACTTGATAATGTCGACTACTTTTTTAAGTTTTTGGATAGTTATACGTTTTGTGCAATTGAAGTTGAAAGTTTGATCCTTTCGATGTAAAAAAATGTGGGGCAAAAGTTATTTCAGAGAGATCGAGATGAAGACCCGAAGAGAGCCTATTTCCTTCAATCTTAATAAAATTTCAACAGACAATAATCCCACCAACATGACGTAATCACCCTAACCTTTACCTACAATTCCAGAATTGGTTCTTTATCTTCTTTGTCTGTCTGTCTGTGTCCCTAAGACCTTTGATCATTGCCTCATGCTTTCAAATCCAAGGTGAGTCGAGATACCTACGACTTTGGTTGCATTTGTACTTACCTGGGTTTTACCTTTTCCATGCATTCTCCAACTCCCTGGATCTAAAGCAACGAACTTTTCTTTTTGTGAATGAATAAAGAACAGAACTTTTGGTAGCACGATTCTTATAATTACCATTTCCCTATTCAATTCCCGTCATTTTCACATTTTGTAACTCCATAATTTTTTCTGTGGCTTTGTTACTATACTCATCTTATAGTTGAGCTTCGCTTGACAGACTTCATGTTTGTTGTGTTTTGTTGGTGTGTATATGCTTCTACATGGAATGAAAACCTTGACATTTTTCCATTGGAGAAGTGATGTACCTATTTGGGTTTCTTTTCTTTTCTTTTCTTAGCTTACTTCAGTGTCTTGACTGGATGTATAAGTTGTTAAACATAGGGAGTCGTTTACTTGTCTTTCAAAAGGTCAATTACTAAGCCCTAATTGATTCCTGCTGGCGAAGTGTTGGTGGACAGGCTCTTAAGAGTCCTTTTTTATGTTTTAAGTATAGACTTTAAGCGAATAACTATTTCTCGCTCTTTAAACCCACAGCCATTCTTCTTAGCACCCACTGTCAAGTACTATTTGTAGTCTATGTAGCTTGATAGTATGCTTATTTGTTTAATGAACTCTTACCACTGCAAAGAGAATGCCAAAACAATGGAGTGGATGAAATAGTCTTGATCACTTGGAGTAACTAAAATCTTTTAGCTGCTTAACAAGCACATGCAGTTATGATGGTCATTGTGCTTGTAAAGGTTTTAGTCTAGAGCAGTCCCGATAACTTTCTATAATAAGAGACTATATATTTGCTAACAAAAATATGCTGGCATTTAGAAGTCAAAACAGCTTCTATTGGCCTTTCTGTTTTTATGATATGCAAGCATGTATGTCGAATGATTTCTGGAATATACTTTCTGTACTCAGGGACTAATCTATTTCATCTATTGAACTTTGACAGGCCTTTTTACTTGTTTTCTTCGAAGCTATTATTGATATCCAATGTGTACACAACTACATCGATGATGAACACATATATAGTCTGCATTTCTGTAACACATAAGAGAACTACTTATTGCTAAAAGAAAAATTTTGTTCTTTGAATATCCCCAGCAAAGATCCCAAAATAGAATCTATTATTTCGTGAAATATATTGTCTAGATTATTCAGTGATAGTTTACACATTGGACGATACCAAATTTCCGTGGATCTACCATTATGACTTATTTTTCTCTTTTCTTTATTTACTCCTACCTTATGTCTACAGAATTTTGTATTGATGCCTTGAATAAGCAGGCATCTTTCATGTGCTTATCAAAATAAATTTGACCTGATGGTGACTTTTATTAACTGTTTAATTACTCAAATATGATATATCTTTTTCTATTGGACATACATATTGTCATTTGGTATTTTGCAGGCCCTTTTCCAGCTAATCGTTCTTCTTTTGGACTGTCTTGTTTGAGTGTTTAGCCAAACCTTCATATTCAAATTGATTATTGTGTTTATGACAGCATGTTGCTGTTTCTGGGCGTAGGAAGTCAGATAGGTGATCATTCAGTTGTACAGTTCAAGTTTTGAATTTGACATGCTTAAAGGATGGAGGGCCACACTTTTGTTGTGGGTCAAGAGTTTCCTAATGTCAAGGCCCTCCGGAATGCAATTAAAGAAGCGGCAATTGCACAACACTTTGAACTACGTATTATAAAAAGTGATCTTATTAGGTACTTTGCAAAGTGTGCATCAGAAGGGTGTCCGTGGCGCATTCGTGCTGTGAAACTTCCTAATGTCCCAACTTTCACCATAAGAAGTCTTGAAGGGACTCATACTTGTGGAAACAATGCTCAAAATGGTCACCATCAGGCTTCTGTAAATTGGATTGTGAGCTTTATAGAGGAACGACTGCGGAATAACATTGATTACAAACCAAAGGACATACTGCATGATATCCATAAGCAATATGGGATCACAATCCCATATAAGCAAGCTTGGCGTGCCAAGGAACGGGGGCTTGCAGCAATTTATGGGTCTTCTGAAGAAGGATATGGTCTGCTCCCTTCTTATTGTGAGCAAATCAAGAGAACAAACCCTGGAAGTGTTGCAGAGGTGTTCACTGGTGCAGATAATAGGTTCCAGAGGCTCTTTGTTTCTTTTTATGCATCAATATGTGGGTTTCTTAATGGATGCTTGCCAATTGTTGGGCTTGGTGGTCTCCAACTTAAGTGCAAATACCTTGGTGTCTTGCTTTTGGCTACATCATTTGATGCTGACGGTGGATTATTTCCTCTTGCATTTGGCATTGTTGATGTTGAAACCGATGAAAACTGGATATGGTTTTTGTCAGAGATGCAGAAGGCACTTGAGATGAACACAGAAAATATGCCACAAATTACATTTTTATGTGATGGGAAAAAAGGCGTCATTGATGCAATTAGAAGAAAATTCCCTAGTTCTCTTCAAGCTATTTGCATGCGGTACTTGACTGAAAGCATTGGCAAAGAAATTAAGAATTCAAGAATTGTTCATCTTTTGTGGAAAGCTGCAAATGCCACCACCATTGTTGCTTTTAAAGAGAAAATGGCTGAAATTGCAGAACTTTCACCCTCAGCTGCAAAGTGGTTGCAACAATTTCCTCCCTCTCAATGGGCGTTGATCTATTTCGAAGGAACACGGTATGGTCATTTGTCATCAAATGTTGGGGAATTCAATAGATGGGTTCTCGAAGCTCATGAGTTGCCTGTTATCCAGGTGATTGACCAAATTCAACACAGACTAATTGCAGAGTTTGAGGAACGGCGATTGAAGAGCAATTCCATATTTACCGTACTTGCTCCATCCGCTGAGAGACAGTTAGTTGAAGCTATTAACCAAGCATTAACATATCAAGTCCTCCAATCAGATGAAGTAGAGTTTGAGGTTCTTTCTGTGGAGCGTTCTGACATTGTGAATATTGGTACCCGTCGTTGTTCATGCCGAGACTGGCAGCTTCATGGAATACCATGTTCACACGCTGTTGCTGCACTTATATCATGTCAAAAAGATGTATATGCCTTTGTAGAGAAGTGCTTTACTGTGAATAGTTACCGTAAAGCATATGCAGAAGATATTTACCCCATTCCTGAAAAAGTTCAGTGGAGGAAGATGAGTGAGACTACAGTCAATGAGGATGATATTCAAATGGTACGGCCACCAAAGTTTCGCCGGCCACCAGGTCGCCCAGAAAAGAAACGAATATGTTTAGAGGACCTTAATCCTGAGAAGCATACTGTACATTGTAGTCGATGTAATCAAACAGGTCATTATAAGACTACTTGTAAAGCAGGAGTTACGAAAGTCATTAGACAGTTTTAGGGTTCTAATTTTATACACAGATATATCTACATTGTCCTTGTCAAATCCACCAGAGTGTCCTTCCCATGCTTTGGGAAATCCTGAAATTATAAAATGGAAAACATCCCTTGTAATTAATTGTCAGTGTTTAACCAGATCTTTGAGATTGCTTTTCTTGCCATGATATCAGTCGAATGTTCTTCTTTGCTTATTGTCTACATGCCACGTTGGCCGAGTGTTGCCTGAATCATGTCAAGACATTGCATTACTCAAGTGGTGTAACTCATACAAAGCATGCTTCAACGTGGCGGAGTCTCATTGTACAAGTTACAATTGATCAATTTAACATTAACCAACTGTTGTTTATTTATCTTATAATCTTCGTATGGATCTCCAACAACGTATGGATGTCAGAACCTGCAGTCGAATCACCTTAACCTTTTAGTTTTATGCCGCTATTAATTGACAAGTTGATCCCTAGGGTTCATTACGATAGAAACCAACCATGATCGAATCATAGGCAGAGTGGAAAATAAATTTTTTTTACGGTTTTCATTCGGATCTCGATAATTGAATAACTTGAATAAAACAACACGAATCGTATATTAAAAAAATCATTTAATTTGCGTTTCCTATTGAAATCTTTTGAAAACATTTCTGATTTGTCAATTACGAGTTGTTCAGTCGTCCAACCTCTAACGGTATCTACAGAGTAACGTCTCAACACTTTGAGAGGAATGAAGTAGGAGCACTAGCTCCCTAATGCTAATTCCTATTAATAGAAAAACATTATGATTTTTGTAATTTTTATCAAAATTAAATTCCTTAATTATAATTAATTTAATTTTAATAAAATCAAATATTTCATATTTGATTCCTAATGTTTCTCAAACTTTATAATTAAGTCCAACTTAATTAAAATTGATTTTTTTCACAGTTAAGTTTTTAATATATTGCCAATGATTATAAATTATAATTCTAATTCACAATTAGAATCAAATAAATTAAAACTCCTTTAAATTTATCTTTAATTCTCCAATTTATAATCATAGACCAAGATTGACGTCTAATAACATGTCATGATCACTCAAATATCAAGAATGTCAAAGAGGTTTAGCTTAACCTATCCATGCATGGTTATGCAATGTCCACAAAATTGTGTGTACCGTCATTATCAATGAGTATATGAATCTGTCGTTATTGATGCTTCCCCACTAACCACATTTGTTTAAATTCCGTCTTCCTTGAGAATCCTAGCATCACCTGCATGGAAACCATGGGACAATCTTCGTCTACACAGCCTTCCTCGAGATCCTCTTCCTCTTGGTCAGTTGACACCTTCCCATTGTTATTCTCTTCAGAAACTACGTAAAATTGTAGTTATCTGTTCTTACATTCATGGTCGAACATGTATTTCTTGTTGCATAAAAAACAAAGCCCCTTCGCCCTTTTTTCATCAATGTCTCTGCTTTGAAGATTTGTAAGCTCGCACTGATGGTGATCGTAGTGTTAAAGGCAATGTGGGTATTATACGTTCTGTGCTCGGACTGTGATTAAATGTTGTTGAGTGGGGTGCTTTTAAGGTTGAATTGAAATTATTCCCATTAATCACGTTCCTTGTGGACTGAGTTATGTTCATCATAGGATTTCCTATCGACATCGGTATTGCTACCTGTTTATGAGCTAACGTATAGGCCTGATGCAAGGAATGAGGTTCATATAACTTCACCGCAACACCAACCTCCAGCTTAAGGCCCTTAACAAAGAACCTGACTAGGTATTCCTCTGAGAGAGAACGCCTATTGAAGTGATGATCAAATTGTGCACAATATTCTACTATCCTGTTTTGATTCAACTCCTTAAAATCCCCTCACAGGATCATCAAAAATTTCTGCATCAAACCTTTGTTTAAGAGCTCTCATGAATTCTGTCCACTCCATCACCTCTGCTTTGTTATGATTTCTGATGAACAAATGATACCATTCTTGTGCACATTCATCCATGTGCATAATGGCTTTGTTCACCTTCATTTGCTCCGGAGTCTAGTCTAGCTGAAAGAACTGTTCACAACGATACAACCACAGCTTAACATTGTCCCAATCAAATGAAAGACATTCAATTATGCTCAACCTCATTGATGTAACGTTCTCTTTCTTATCGTATTGCGTCTGGTTGTTTTTTGGTGTATGATATGGTATATTGCTTCCTTCCACCTGTTTTGATAGTTCTGGTGAAAGCATTATTCGTAACTCCCACATTTCTTTCTGCAATTTCTCTGTTTTATTTTGCACATCCGATAGTAACCTCTCACTTCTATCCTGCATTTCCAAAAGCAACCGGTCATGCCTACTCTGTGCTTCTGCGAACAGTTTCTCACTCTGACCCTGCGCTTCCATGAGTCCCCTCAAGGTATCTTCCAACCTTCAGAACTCCACTCCTCTAGTCCCTTCTGCCATTGTCTATCCCAAATCGTCTGCTCTGATACCAAATTATTGATATGATTAATTCATCACTCAACTGCAACTCACACGAGGTCTCCGAATAATAGAAATTGGTTATAGAGAAAGTGTAGAATGCGTGTCTCAGAAATTCCGACAGAAGCAACGCCCATGCTCAGCCATGCAGAGACGTACAAAGAAATTAAAGAAGACGTAAAGAATAAAGAAGCAATTGGCAAGAATTCAAGAGTTGCTACTTGCGACAGTTAGAAATCAGTTAACAAGATTGAATTGTTATAAATACATAGTCGATTACAGATGAAAAACTACATCAGCTAATCAAAGAAAAATCTCAGTGATTGCTGAGTTCTTATACACTCTGTTCTCCCCTGTTTGCGTTGTGCTTTCTCACTCTAGCTTTCTCTCTTAACTTTCTCTGTATAATCTTCAGTTGTTTTCATACGCTAGATAGTTAGTCGCAACAAAGTGGTATCAGAGCTTATTTCTTAAGGGACCTGTGAAGGTATAAGCAAGAGTTCTTCGCCTTGAGCATATATTCTTTCCGGAGTACACTGTGGCGACAAGGAGTGCACACTCAGAGATGGTTGAGTCTTCCACTCCAAGCTTGCAGCTGGCAGCCTTCAATGGAGAAGGTTACCAGATCTGGGCAATAAAGATGGAGGCATACCTACAAGGTCAGGACCTATGGAAGCCGATTGATGAAGATTATAAAGTAGAGCTTCCAGCAGAAGATGTCCCGATTGCACAGTTACGCTGGTTGAGGGAAAGAATAGCCAAGAAAACTCGGGCGAAATCTTGCTTGTACCAGGCAATTGCACCTTCAATATTTACTCGAATCATGACTCTTGGATCGGCGAAAGAGATCTGGGAATTTCTGAAGAGTGAATATGAAGGTGATGAAAAAGTGAAAAACATGAAAGTGTTAAATCTCTTACGAGAATTTGACAGGATCCAAATGAAGGAGGATGAAACTGTCAAGAACTACACAGAGAGGTTAATACAACTTGCAGATCAAACCAGACTCTTAGGAGCCTGTTGGACCAATGGTGGTTGACAAATTAAATCCCAGTTATGTTTTGATAATAATAAAATGTATAGAATTGTTTAAGAAATTATTTCAGGTATTATTCAATGAAAGAATTATGCAAATCAAGATGAGCAAGTGTCTAATCATTGAAGAATCAAGATGGGAGTTTCCTTATAAGTGAAAATGGCATAAAACATGAGGATTATAGAAGATTTGGTTGTATGTTACCGTTGAAGGCAA
>JAOTIZ010000203.1:33097782-33110002 GCA_027123425.1 Erythroxylum panamense
GTGGGAAAACCAAGGGACTTGTAGCTAGAACCTCCAAGATTATTCTAGAATCAAAGCTTAATTTATTTTATTAATTTAAACAGAAACTTTATAATATGCCTTCAAATCTTTTTACGCAGTCTTTGCTTATAATTTGTTTTTGTTTCTTTCCAACTTGCTTTACCGGATGGATTTAGAGACAGAGAATAGAATAGCTGCTATTCTTCTGAAAGAAGCTGCAGAATTACGGAAACAGGTTGAGAGGGAAGGTGTTCATGTATATCTTCAAAAACCTACTGTGAGGGGCCGGCCAAATTCACGATTCTTGATTGCAACTGTTATCGGGGTGAAGCAAGGTAAGCTACATTCTCATTAATCAAGTGCAAGTGGTCAGACTAATTTCATGTCATAAATTGATAGAAGCCAGCATATAACTGTTGAATAAGAATGCGTTGGCGCTATAAAATACTACTTGTCATTGTGCTCAAACTACATGATGCGTTTTCCTTCCCTCATTCTGGATGGAGGATTAGCAACTAAAAATAAGTAGTAGATCCTGAGTACTAACACAACAGAAAACAAATGGGAACGTTGCTTCAGACTTTGCCTGCATCAAGGGCTATAGGCCCAGACATGCATATTTTTGATATTACCCAATATTTTTTTAGAAATGATCTTATATGGTCTTGTTCTTTGTGATCATTGTGGTAGCTGTATATTGTGACACTGATTTATGTCGATCAATTTTCAATTCTGGCCAGCAAATCGAGATGTGGAAGTGAATGAAAAGTGGCAAGTCCGACAGAAGGAGCTTGAGCTGGATAACAGACTTTAAAAGAGATCCAGACATGCTGATCATGGGAAAGAACGGGTGGGCACTGATCAGTTCCCAAAACACTCAAGGCATAACATGTATTATAGCACCAATGCCTCAGGCTCAGCAAACAAGAGAGATTTTGAGAACTGCAACTCATTTGTAGATACAGGTTTACAGGATGAAGAAGTTGACGAATTTCTGCATTCGAGGTTTTTGATCTCTCTCTCTCTCTCACACACACAAACACACATTTTTTTATGTGTATATTTATGTGTAAGGAGATTGTTACATGTGAACTCGCTTCAATATGAAAATGGGTCGGTTTCCTAGTTGTAATGAGGAAAGGATTGGTGTGGAATGTCTTAGAACGTCTGCTGATGATAGGGTCAAGCGTGGTTGAGGTGTTGCAGGCTCAAGGATGGACGAGACAGGACCATATCTTCATTCTTGTCCAGGTTTTGAAGAGAACGTTTCTACTGATCTAGAGCTGAGGGAAAGCAGAATTGTCTATGGTCCAGAGAAACCTTCTATATTGGAGTCACTCACATCTGTTGAGGAGTTCGAAGAGGTCAGAAGGAAGAAGTTGAAAGCTCAGGCACAGATTTCTGATAGGAAGAAATCTAAGAATCATAGATCTAAAGAAAACTCTAAGGATAAGAAGCAGAATAAAAAGGAGAAGAAAAGAAAGGATTAAACGTTAGATAGTAAACATTCAAGTTTTTTATTATATATATATATATATATTACAAGTAAATTTTGTTAAAATGATGTGACAAGTTGATATTTTGAAAGAGGTGATTTCTGGGAGTCCAGATCCTCTGTCCAATTTTATGGTGTCTTATTGTGTCCAGTGAATCTTAATCATTCATTTATTTGGTCCTGCGTGGATCCCGTATAAATAAATGTGGGTCTTGTATAAATAAATGACTGAGATTCACTGGACACAATAAGATACCATAAAAATTGAACAGAAGATCTTGTGTCGATTTCTGGAGCCCGAAAACAATGTTGGATGCAAGTTAAGAGTGTATGTCTAAAACTGATTGCTTTATGATAAATGAGTACAAATGCCTTGAGACTTGTCTAAGAACTTATCTTGTTCTTTTACAGTTGGGAAAACAAATACATGGAAATTCAGGTTGCTTGGGGATCAGCTTTTAAAACACAAGGTCAGAATGAAATCCCAAGATACTGAAGCTTTGCAACTGATCTGAAAATGGTTTAGGACAAACAAAACAAAAAAGAGATAATTTCGTTATCATATTTGACATTTGAAGTTGAAATTTTTAGAACCGATGTTTATTTAATATGTTTCCATGAGAAATAACAATCTTTATTTTTCTACTTGAGAATGCAAATACAGAAATGAACATAACATAACAAAAAAGAAAAAGAAAGAATTTTACATAAACGATCACAGATAAAACAACAAAGAAGAATATTGAAATATAATAAAATACAAAAATAAGAATATTAAACATTCTATTTTAAATAATTTTTCAATACACGTTTTATTAAAAATAATTGAAATATAAATAGTTATAATTATACATGTTTAAATATGATTAGTTAAATAGATGTTTCTTAATATTTCATTCAACTAATACTGGCAGAAGACCCTTCCATAAAGCTGATATGCGTAGGTTGCAGTAAGTCATTCTTTCCTGTTGCTCTCTTTTTCCTTGACAAGTTTCTTCTGTTCTTGACATTGAATAACATGTTTTATCGAGTAAACTACAAACTAACGGCACCAAGATTATTGACATACAACATATGTTTACTTCACCTAAACTTCTAAAACACTGTCTTCGGTCTCCCACAAGCTCTCCACTCTTCAGCAGATCGAAGAAGACTAGCTAGCAATGACATGTATGGAGGCAATATGTAATAGCATATAGATGTCAACTTCCTTTCCAACCATTAAACAAATGGAAATGACACCTTCTGTCCAAGATTTTCACTTCAACTCCATTTAAGTCCAACTGACAGAACAAATCAAACAAAATTTTCATCACTATCCGTGGTGCAATGTACAAGCTCCTCAGAATAAGGCTAGCGCTATGATTCCTCATAATGATGATCCGTCTCGTCAAAAATCTCCTCCTGCATGGTGCAAATTGCAGAAGCAGGATTAGAGTATAAAAGTTCCAATAAGCATCACCTCATTTTGACAGAGCAACCAAGTACCTGCAATAGCTCTTCAATGACATCTTCCATTGTTATTATACCTACAGCTTCTTCTTCTTCTGGAAGTTTGGGAAGTGGATTGTCATCTAATTGCAGAATGTCTGAGCCCAAGTCCTTTGTCCACTTCTTGCTCCTAGAACCCCTATACGAATTGTTACCGCTGTTGGGAAAGCTCTTCCACTTTTGAAGTGACCTTTTGCTTTTTAAACTCCTCTCCAGGGGAGACTTTTCGACGGGCTTTCCACCATCCATATCAATTTTTACTTCTTTAACGGGATCTATTTGGCAGGAGAGACAAAGAGATGATCAAGATCTAGTTTAAGTAGGAACAGATTGGAGAACTCACTAAAGACACCAGGATTAAATTTAGAAGCATTGGAGTGAATTCATAACTGGGATCGGAATTGTCAATTCAAATTCTGTTATTTACCTATCACAGAAAAAAAAAAAAGGCTTCCAATTCCTAACCCAATTCCACCGAATTTGAGCATACCTATTTTTCCAGAACTTCAATTTTAAGACAAGTAAAGAATTACAATTCTAAACTACTCAACTCTTCTATCTTTTCTTTTTTACAGTTTCAAGTATTAGAATTACAATCTTACATTTGTAAGGACTGAATGGGACCTAAAGAATTTTTGTGAAACTAAGTAAAGATATAAAATTATGTAGTAAATGCTTACTGCATGCAGTGCTACTAGAAGTCTGGTCCTCTGCTTTGAAGCTCTGTCTTACGACAACAGCCATGTGACTGTGACCTTTCTGAAACTCATTTAATATGTCATACAGCGGTAAACTTTCTTGAACTCTATAGCAGAATGCGAAGGGTGTGAGTTGCATGCAAGATAACTGGCATTCAATGCTCGCACAAACAATTTAAAACGTGTGATCTCATAATTTATGAGAGAACACCAGTAGTAAATACCTGGGTATCCTTCTTATCGTAACATTCTTCACAGGTACTTCGTCATCTGGGTGAACAGTCAACAAATTCTTGACCTAAACGTCAGATAGAGGCACATATTAATCAGAAAATATGAAGTAAAACTGTTCCACTATAAACAAATGAGATCATACGAAGTTAAAAAGGAAAAAAGTCAGACTATTCACATGATAAACAAAGTAAGTGATTATTCATCTGTAGGTACAAACAGAAGAAAATGTGCATCAACTTTCGGGAATGTCCATACTTCATGCATAAAAATTTTTGCTGTTCGCTAAAATAGTAAAGAATAAATTTTCCTTTTCCATTACACATTTTATAGTAAACAACTTACAAGGATAAGTCCAATTATGTTAGTGCGTTGCTCATAATACACTGGCACTCTGCTATGTCCTTTCTCCAATATCAGATTCATCAATTCCCTGTAAATAAGAGATGCATTCATCCAATGAGGACTAATACGAGGAGACATGGTAAATGGTTTGTAAATTCTGCAAGTCGCAATATCTCACCTGTCAAGCTTGGTGTTAATATCAATTGCAAAAATCTCAGATATACGAGTCATGGCATCACCAGCTGTTTTCTCAGAGAGCTCAAGTGCTCCAGCAATGATTGTTGTCTCATCATGAGTCAGTTCTCCACCTTTTCCAGCCTTATAAAGATCAAAGAGCATCACAACACCGACAAAAATAAGATGATCAAAGGGAGCAAGAAAATACAAACAAGAGACAGAATTACACAAGAAAGTTAAAAGCAAAATTTGTAGGAAAAAGTGATTAATCAACAATTTGTAGGAAGGAGCTGCAAATGATTATCCAGAAGAAAGAAACCAAACAATTTGATGTAAATGGGTATAAACCATCATCTTATGTCATGATGAAATTCAAATAGATAACAAACGCACCTCATTACCATGCAAATCTACAAGCGTCTTCAATTCAGCTCTGCGAAAGAGTGCTGCATGTCCTGGACCAAGCAGAAAGTCTAAAAGCTGGGAAAAGAAAACAATGCATTTACTATCTTTTCAATTAACAATAAATATTGGGTTGAATATTGGGTAAGTGTAATTTAACCAACATAAGGCACCTTGCTTATTGGATAGGCAACAGGAAAGCAAATGCAAACAAGTACACGCACAAAAGGTGCCACGGTTGCACCAATTGCCAAACCATACCGAGAACAAACAGACTGAGGTATAATCTGCACGAAAAAATTAAAGGTAATCATGTGTGCCATGTTGGCTCCATTACCCTCCTTCGAGGGGCAAAGATTAGCTAGGACAATCCAAAGGTTCATCCTACATAATTCCAATTTTTTATTGCAAAAGGCATGGTTTTCATTAATGACGTAGCTACATAATTCATCTAACCACGAAATGATGGAGGAACTCATGCCTGAGATCAAATAGAACCACAAACAGAGCTCCTTGGCCAAGAAAATTTTATTATTATGCACAGATTGATAAGCAATATATACGGAAATGGTTAGTGTTAGAGTATCCCGTATTAATTAAATATGAAAATGTTAAAGGATTTATAAGTGGTAAGGGTCAACTATTCAAATGACTAGTTCTAGTCATTTTGACAATGGTTGACCCAAGCCCAATTATTATTAGTGGATTCTACACTCTGCTCATATTAAAAAATCTAATATGGTATCAGAGCAGGTTTGATCCAGGTTATTAATTTCTCAGTTGTCTATCTGGATATCCAGCTCCAGCAACCCAGTCCGATTACCACTGCGTTATTTCAAGTGACAACTAGATATCCAATCTCACTTGCGCTTGAGGGGGAATGTTAAAGTATCTCGTATTGACTAAACATGAAATTGTTACATATTTTATAAGTGGTAAGGACCAACTATCCAAATAACTAGTTCTGGTTATTTTGGCAATGGTTAACTCAAGCTCAATTCTTGTTAATGGGCTCTACACTTTATCCATATTAAAAATTCTAATAGTTAAAAACAGGCTCTCCATTTCCATTTATTTCCTTAGTCTATGTCCATGACTTTCAAGGCTCCAGTACCGTTGTTTGATTCCTCACCTCGCCAAATAGAAGGATCAAAGTAACAGAAATTAGAATAGCAACCCAAGCAGCAACCAGACCATCAAGGAAAATGGGAAGTGCCTGGAAAGTAGAAGATATGTCCAGAATTTAGTACTATTACTGACAATGTCAGAACGCTTATATAGTCCATAACTTTATATACCTCCATGGCAGCTGCATTGCAGATAAGCAGGGTGCAGAGCAACAAGTGCTGCTTTTTGACAACTGGTAAAATCTTCGCTGCAATCACAAAGAGCACATAACTAGTCCAGTAAAGTTTATGGGCATATAACAGAACTTTGCAGTCATAGCATTTTATATGCAGTTTGGACTCTGCAGCCAAAATGCCATTGCAAGTTTAAACAGTGAATCATTAACAATAACACGCTTATCATTAACTAATAGTTTCAGGTAATACTGATAGCAGAAAACCTATGTTAAATAATTGCTACCTGGACGCCTCTCCACGCAGATATCCTAGCAGAATAGAAAGATGAATGCTCAAGCTGGATAAAAAGTATGACTGGGCAGCAATCAGAAGTAGAGAAGAGAACAAATTCAAGAAATGGGAACACACCACAGTCTGAACTCAGTGTGCTACTATTTATAGAGTAGTGATTTATCTAAATATTTTGAAGAGTATGAAAAATGATCTACACTTACGAACAATCATCATCTCAACTAATTAAAGGAAATTAATTTCAGACAAGTAACCTTCCCCTTTATGGTACAAGGCTTTTGTTCCTTTCATTTTTGACAGTTTCTGGCCGTTTCTAAAAACAGAATTGCCTATTCAAACTTCATTCTCCGTGGGATGGATAATTATTCAGGCCTTAGCACTTAAAAGTTAAAACAAATGAACAGGACACAGGCGGAAACTTAAGTCTGCAACAGATGGATGTCCGACTCATCATGCTTGGATTAAAAGGAAGCTTTCTTTCTTATCAATCATATTACGGGGCTATACATTGTGGCAAAATAAAAATAGAATCTGCAAATAGACCAATCCCAACTCATAATGAAGAGTGGAGAAAACCTAAAATCAACTCCAAATATGAGAAAGAAATGAAATTTAGAAGAAGATTAGCGCAATCAGACAATTGTATTATCCCAAAAGAAATGCTAAACAATTAATATACACAGATAAAAAGTGAATAAACAAGATCAGTTCATATCAACATCGCAAGTACATAAACCAAAAGACGCTCAATTTAACACTTTCCCTTTAATGGGTCCCAAGCATCAGATTCTCCACCACTCAACTTTCTAAAACTTAACCTTCCCACTATTTCTCAACATCCAAGCAGAAAAAAGTTTTAAACCAACTCAAACTAATCCCAATAATGATAAAGCAAAAGAGTAAAACGATACCAGCGTATTTACGATCTTTTGGGGTCCCAGACCTGGCTAGAACTTCGAGATCAACCAAACTCATTGACATAAGCCCCAGAGTTAGCCCAGACATCAAACCGGCAAACAACACCAGAAATACTACGACCACAATGTGTATAAAGAAACCCGGACTGCAGCAAGTATACTCCACCGCCATTAAATCACCCCTATTCTTCTTCTTCAATACACTCAAAGATAACAGATGCTCCCAACAAAAAGAAAGAAAAATCGCTTTTTTCCTTCTGGGTATTCCTCAAAATTCAGAAAGAAAAGGCCCAGCTAACAGTTATCACCGAACAGAGAAACCAGAGCTCATTAGCCTCCATTTCTCGAGATCTTTAACCAAAAAGCTCAATAATTTAGCCACCAAAGAGGCAATAAAATGAGAAACTTGGGCGTAATAATACTAACAAAAAAATTCAAGTGGGTCTAAAAAGATTTCACAAATTAAGCAGAAGGGTATTCTCTAATTACACTCTGTATGTATATCCCTAAAGCGAGAGAAAAGCGAGGAACGTAAGGAAAGTAGAACTGGGTAAGGTCGACAGGGACAGAGACAGATGGCACTACCTATATTGATATATATATATATAGATACAGAGTAAGGAGAGATGGAGAGAGATAACCGGCTATTCGAATTATACGGGAAAGCCCAAAGCTCGAGAGTAGTGTACCGAACGAACCAGAGAGGCAAAGAAACAGAGAAATGACGGGTAATAACGGAGTTTGTATGAGGAGGACGTGTGGTGTGTGATGTGTACATGTAACGGAATTTCTCTTTTTATGAATTTAATTTATTAATACTTAACTAATAATAATTATTCAGCACACAAATTTCAAAAGCCCCATATAACAGGAGAAAAGAAATTACTTAAAAACTATCACTAAATTTAACAAGCCAGACAAAAGACAAACAACATAGCACTTAGTCCAAGTGAATGGTTAAAAAAGATGACGCTAAGTTTAATTGACTGATATGAATTAAAAAATAGTCAATTTTTTAGTAATAAAAAATAATTAAACAATTATTAATTACTTATAAAATATGAATTATATATAATGTGATCATTAATCATATTACTTATTAGTATTATTGTAAAATACATATTTTATTATTTATTAATGGAATATATAATTTAATGTTATGAGTTATTTAATAAAACATTACATATTATCATATTTTTAGTATAAATAATGATATGTTAATGTGATAAATTAATTAAATAATAAGAATTTTTAGATTTCATTAGTTAATATTAAATCAATCAAACTAATTATTAATTATTAAAAATCACATTTAAAATATAATAAAATATAATATAGTTAACACTAAACAATAAATATTAAAAATGAAACTATTTATTTATTCATTTAAAAAATCATAAATAAAAATAAAGCTTTGATCATTTTATTTTTCATACTATCGCATAGCTAATAAAAATTTAATGAAAGAATTTTCTACGACCTTAAACCAATCTACATATTATTCATTTATGAAATATTAAACTTTTACTATTAAATATTAACCAATCATTACTTGCTCCTACTGAAAAATAAAAAAAACTAACTAATGAATATTTTATTTTAAATTTTAATAAATGTAAGAATTTGTACTTAAATTATTTATTTAAGTGGAAAATGAAAATTTCGGGCATACAGTACGTTACTTCTTTTTTGGGTAAACCACCGGTATCCGAAGTCACTGGGTCGACTAATCCGGTTCGAAGCGTAGTCACAATTAAGGCTCCTTGCCCCTTCTTATGAGTGTGTTTAGTGAGAATTGAAACTAAAAATTCTTCCCACAAACTCAACGTGCGCAGCCAACTGAGCCACAACCCGTAATAAATTTCGGGCATAGAGTACGTTACTTCAAACAATAGTAAAGTAGGCACGATTATGTATGAAAAAACAACACCAATTATTGGAATTGTTATTGTTAGCGCGGGGCCCCTACCAATCAAATCAAAGATCTAGCCTTTTGACGGTTGACCTAATGTTGGCCGACGAAATCTTTTGTGCCCGTAAATTCTATTTTCATCCACATACTCAAGTAAGGTTTAAATTGGGTTACAAGAATAGAAAATCTTTTCTAGTCAAAATTTGATTCATAAATTAGTTCCTTTCTATTTAATCTAGACAATTATGTGATAAATAATATCACATTCTTTTTTATCTATTGTTTACGGTGGTCCAATAGAAGAGAGAACAAAAAATCAAATAGTTATTTAATTTATTTGTGAATGAGTAAAAGATATAGACCTTAATTATAGTTTAAAAAATTAAAAATCCTTTATTTTTAAAATTTTCTAAAAAGTTTATGATAATTTTTAGTTTTAAAAAAAACTCATTTTTAATTAAAAATAATGGCAAAACACATAATATGAACAGGTAATTTATGCCCTATAACTAATTGATTTGGTTATAGTTTATTGACAATTATTTAAAGGTATTCTTTATTTTGTAAATGTTTAGATATATATGACAAAGTCCATAAGATAATTATATATTGCAGATAAAATTATAATGAGATTATAATTGTGAGATTCTATTGCATTTATGCATTTTTTCTAAATTGTTCTTAAACATTGTTCTATTAAAATTGGATATTAATATAATGTAAAAAGATTAGTACACGTTATATTTTTCCTTATGAATGTAGTAGTCAATATCATAGGTTAAAGTATGAAGATACTTAAATAAATATATGAATGATTGTTAGAGAATAAGTTCTCTGAATTGATTAGATATGAGAAATCTATTTGGAGTATTACTTGTATGTTTATGAAAAATTTCATTGTGATGATTGTATAAGTGATCATTTGATTAAAGGTCTCCAAAATTATCTTGTATAGGAAATATTATGTTTTGATATCACTTTTGACCTATTTTAATCATAGGTCGTTCAATCGATAGACATTGAATGTAACATGAACTATATTGAAGTAATTGTGTGATCAAGATAAGATTTATCGCTCTAAGAAATTGAGGAAAACGTTTCATTGTTATCAATTAGTATTGATTCAGGAAATCCTTGGCTAAAGAAGAATGACGATTTGTAAATAATTTACAAATGTTATTAATTGAATCAATTTTTAATGGCGAAGAACTAATATAATTAGACTAAAAAATAGTATATATTAATTTCATGCTCTATCTAATTGAAACATTGTAAGATGAAATGATTGAATTATAGGAAAAATCATGTACAAAAATATTAGTCAAAATCACTTTAACATTCTTAAATATTTAAGTAATCATGATATATTGTTAGACGCTAATTTTGAACTATGATTATAAATTATTTAATTAGAGAATTAAAAATAAATTAAAATGAGTTTTGATTTATCTAACTCTAATTATATATTAGAATTAGAATTTATAATCATTTTCAATATATTTGCGAACCTAATAGATCTCACATAAATAGCAGGTTGAAGAAAATAAAGATATTTTAATCAAGTTGAACTTAATTGTAAAGTTTTATAAACTTTATGATTAAATATGATATATTTAATAAATAAGAATAAATATGAGATATTGGATCTTCTTTGAGCATGATTGGTATTTAATTAGAATTATTTGTACTTCTAATTAAAGTTTAATTAAAATTAGAATTTAATTTAAATTAAGTTACTAAAATATTCAAAACGTATTTTAAATAGACTTAAGCTTTAATAGAGATAGCACTTTTTGCTTAACCCTCTCTGTCTTTGTTTTGAAAACCAGACCGGACCGACCGGTCTGACCGGTTCGACCGGTGACCGGTCGGCTATCCTGTCCGGTTTACCCTTTAAAATCGGTTCTCAATTGAATTAGTGAGAACCGGTCAAAACTGGTCAATTGACCGGTCGGATCGGTCCGACCACTGGTTCAATAATTTTTTTTGTTTTTTTGGTATTTTTTGTATTTTTTAATATTATTAATATTTTGTATAATTAAATATAATTATTGCATAATTATGACATCACACCGGTGATCAGTAAGGCCTCCGGTTCGATGACCGATCCGGGTTTCAAAACACTGCTCTCTGTAAAACTTATAAAGTTCTCTCAACATATTTTGTAGATATAATAAGAGGCTGAATACTTGTGTGACTACGATGGTTAAGATGAATCAGATTTGAAAACAGTTCGCATAATACGATAAGAAAATGATGAAGCTTTGTAATAAGGTATAAATTAAGATTCATGATTCGTTTTATGTGTCAACCATTTTATAGAACTAAAGTAATCTTAGTTTTTAGGAATCAAATTACGAAAAAATTTCGTAATTATTTTGCTACAGTCGGGATTAAATTGCATCCCAATTTTTCAACATAAACATCTTATATGAACTAATCAAATATTAATAATATAATAACTTAACTCAGCTCTTAAACCTGACTCAACTAATTAAATTTGACTTAATAATTAAAATAGTATTTCGCTGCGTGCAGGATAAAATCTTGCCTTTGCTCTAATTTCTAAACAATACTTTCATTGAAATATATATCTTCAACAAAAAAAATTCAAATATATATCTTCAACAAAAAATTTCACTTTCATTAATTAATACACATAAAATCCGCATAATCTCATATTGTGTTAGATATTCAACATATGAACAGATCATAATATATAGGATCGATATATGCATGGATAAAACGAAAACACATACTTGGCTTCCGTTTATGTTTCCACCGGTTAAAGAAGATTCTGCAGAACCAACGTTTTTTTCTTCAAAAGTCGAAATACACGAAGTAAGTCCTCTTTTTTAAACCGTTGCCTTATATATTGACCATCTGGGAATAACTACCGGTAGTAGTTATTCATACCAGATGACCTTTGAACCCATTATGGGTGTAAAACGGTCAAC
>JAOTIZ010000203.1:33114071-33136584 GCA_027123425.1 Erythroxylum panamense
CCAAGTTTGTCAAATTTGGAGTTCTGGGTCAAAAGTTATGATGTTTACAAGTTGAGGTGTTGTTTAAAGTTTTGAGGGGATTATCGATCGATCATCTTTGAGTGCATTTTTGACCCCTTTAGAGACCTCAATTGATTTTGAGTCTTTCTTGAAAATTGTAGAGCTCTCTTTTCTCTATGAAATAGACACCAAGTTTGTCCAATTCGAAGTTCGGAGTCAAAAGTTATAAGAGTTAGAAGTTGGAAGGTCGGTCAGGCTGGCCGATCGGCCAGCGCGAGCGCTCGTCAGCGCAAGCGCTCGGCCAGCCCTGCTCTTGACAGGCCAAGCGCCAGCCCGCGCCCGCGCATCTGTGCGCGCACCGCTCGGCCAATTGGCCGAGCGGCATTTCTGCCGATTTTTCGGCCGACTGACCTCCCTTCACTCTTTTGAGCATAACTTTTTCGTCCGACCTCCGATTGATTTGATTTTCGAAGCGTTGGATTCCTAAGATATTTTTCTATCTTTCCATACTAGATTGATCAGTTTTGGCATTAAATTGAAAAATATTGATTAGATCAAAATGAGCTGATCGGTTGTAAAAGTTTGAATAGTGTTCAGTATTTTAGAGATATCTCGATCTGTAGGGCTCCAATTGATCGGATTCTTGTTGAAAATTAAACTAGAGACATGGATCTACAATTTATATGAAGGAGCCGATCGATAATTTAGCCTCTAAGATTTTCAATTTCTAGATTGAAGTTAGGTGCAGTGTTCAGTCTCGGTTTTGTAATGGTCTGAACAGACTTCAGTATTTTTGAGATATCTGGAGCTATAGAGCTCTTATCGATCGAATTCTTGTTGGAAATTAAATTAGAGACATGGGGCTACAAATGTTCTGAAGGAGCAGAACAACAATTCAGCCTCTAAGACTTTCAATTTTTGGAGTGAAGCTCGGTGTAGTGTTCAGCCTCGGGTTTGAAGAATAGACTTCAGTATTTTGGAGATATCTTGAGCTATAGAGCTCCAATCGATCCGATTCTTAAAGCGTTGGATTTTTAAGACATAGAGGAACATTTCTCTAGAAGAAAGGTTTATCAAATGGCTTCATTTAACTGATCAAAATAATCAGACAAGATGTCAGTTTTAAAGACCAATGAAGGGGCAATATGGGAAGTTCACTTAAAGGGTTATGTTTTAAGGCTATTATGGAGGAGCAATTAAGTCTTTGTGCTTCCTTAATGATAAAGGATGATGTGGCTGTCGTTTTAGAGGAGGTGATACACGATGAAGAACAAAAGAAAGAAACAAAAGGGAGGAAGGAGAAGAGAGTTGCCGTGGAGAAGAGAAGAAGAGAGAAAAAAGGGAGAAGCTTGGGGTTTCGAAATTTTGGGTCCTCCAAGATGAATTTTCGTGCTTATTCAAGAGGAAAAAGGTGGAGGAGCTCAAGACCTTCCTTCCAAGACTATAAAATTCGAAAATGGTGGAGAAATGAGGTAAGAGATGAATTTTTAGTTTTGAGTTTTTTCTGAAATTTTGGGTTAGAAACCTTAGAAATGACATGGGTTTGTGATTGATGAGCTTAATTTTGGAGATTACATGTTTTAATTGGATCAATTTTGGATGACAAGTAATTAGGGTTTATGTCAATTTTTGTGAATTGGGGATTTTAGAAATTCTTGCTTTAGAAAGCTTGGAAAAATGATGATTTTGGGTTTCCTATAGTTAATTTTGAGGATTATGCTAATTATGATGTTGAATTTGGATGATTATGGCTTAGGTAATGTTAAATTGGAAGAAAGAAAGAAACAATGGTCAAATTGAAGCTAAGGACGAGCTTCTAGCATCGATTCGAGGTGGGTAGTATGTTTATTTATTGAATTTTAAGCATAAGCATGTGACTTTGAAAAATTATTGTTTATGTAAATGTTTGAAAAATTAGGATTTCGAAGGATTAAATTCCTTATTTTAGAAATGATTTCAAGAAATTTCAAGATTTAAGAAATTCATGGTTTTTGAATTATTTGACGAATTTGAAAAATGTGCATTATGAATATGCATATGTTTGACATATGCTTTCAAGAAATAAATTGCATTCATAGTTATGAATTTGATTGATATGTGATTAAATTGATGAATTTAAATTGAATGTGAATTGCATTAGATTTGTTATATGAATTCATGTGGATATGTGAATGTGTCATTTATGACACGATATGATATGGAAATATGAAAATGTGAAAATCAAGATTTTCGAAATGTGCCTTCGGGCAATCCGAATTTTTCAGTTTCGAAGTATGTGTTATGTGGGTTTGGTCAGGTCCCATAAGTGGGACAAGTGCACACTTGTCTATTTTTATAGCCTTCTCCCGGCTGCCCATTAGAGGCACTGGAGTTTCGATCTCAGACTCCCATAAGTCACGGCTACATCGGACCGCTATGCGGGAAGGTATAGTACGTCCTGTTCACGGCTGCACAGGACCGCTATGCGAAAATGTGCAGTACGTTCTGTTTTGGACCGAGCCAGACCATATGATGTGTTATGTGTTTTTGTTTTTGTTTCTAAGTGTAATGCATTGCAAATTTTGAAAAATGTATAAGAAATATCGATTTTGTTCATGAATTGGAAAGAAATTTGAAATTTGTTTCGAAATAAACTATTCTGGATTTTTTAGCCAAAAATTTATTTGAAATTGTTTGGCAATGCTTTGAAAAGTTTCAGAAATAATGGATTTGTCAAATCTTTCTAACGTGAAACTTCTGAAATAAATGGCAAAGGTTTTTGCAAAAATGTTTTCGCTTATTATTCAATTATAAACATATTATCCACGAGCTTTGCGCTCACCCCCTTTCATCCCCATCTCTAGGTTTTCGAGCAGGAGATCGGATGGAAGAACGTCAAGACTTATGTTCGATTTCGTTCATTGTGTGTTTTATGTATGGCTTGAATTGCCATAATGTGTTGTAAGAGTTTCTTTTGATATATGAGAGGATGAAATTGTGTATAATTGAGTTGATGTATATGAATAAGGAAGTTATGTACGGATTTGAGATCTATAATTGGGAATGATTTTGGAATTTGTATATAAAATTGTGTATGATTTTGGAATGTATATTTATGATTGATTTGGGAATTAGATTGAATTATGAAACTGGTATTTTGAATTGAGAATTATGGAAGTGTTAGGTATAGGTTTGCGTTTGCTGGTGTTTGGATTCCAGACAGGAGAGTCTGATGATTCTGACTTTTGTTTGGGATTATAGAAGTGTTTTTAAACCCTTGCAGGTTTTGGTTTTTATGAAAAGCAGCCGTTGTGCTGCCCAATTTTCGATAAGAAAATTGGTTATATGGCAATAGAATAAAATAAGAATTGATTAAAGGATGAAATTTTGGGATATGTATGTTTGTATAAGTTTTGCGATTTGTACGAAAGATAAAGAACATGATCAAGAAAAAGAAAAAAAATATACTGGATTTGGAAAAAGGTTCCAACGCAACGTTTTTCTAAAGTGTATGCCTTCGAATGTTGGGTTCAGTTTTTGTTCCGCCTTTGTGTTGTTTCGATTTTTGAATTCGTTTTCTGATTTAGTTTCCTTATTTTGTGATCCGATTCTGTGCTTCGATTTCGCTTTGTTATTCGTTTTGCTTTTGATATCGTTCGATTGTGTTTCTCTTTGATTTCCGAGCGAATCATTTTCTGCCAATTTGTGTGTCGCCTTCTGTTTCTTCTTCGTATTGGTTTCGCTTTGTCTATTTCTTTGATTTCCGATACAAAATTTCGATTCACATTTCCGATTCGATTGGCTTTCGCTTCTTTCGCTTCCATTTTTCCGGTTGGGATCCGGTCTCCAGATTGGGTCCCAACATGTGATATTTAGGTATTACAGTTAGTGTCACTTTCATATGAGATTGTTTCGAATAGGGCTGTAGTTGATCATCATTCCTATTTAGTGTCCTCCTTATCTTTAGACTTTCGATCTCTAACTAAGTCCATGCTTTCTTGAAAGATCTCAAATGTCTCTTCACCTTTTTCTTCCTTGTTTAATTCCTCTAACCTACTAGGTAAAAGTAAAGAGTCATTCTCAACAACATAATAGAACGCAGTATTTACCTTCGAGCTAAAAGATATATCTTTTTCTGCTTCGAGCCCTTCCTCTACTTCTTCTACACAAGCAACTCCTTAAGTAATGTTCTCAAAATTCTCAAGCTCCTCATCACTTTGTAAAGTTTCCACACAAACGTCCATTGGGTATATCTCAGGTTGATACGGCTACTCCTCTTCGCTTTACGATTCTAGATGATTGATATCTCTCCATCAAGGCAATGCATCTTGCTTGAACCATTTTCTAGTAGCGACATTATCAACTAATTCTTCCAAAGATGTACCTGAGTTTTGTTGGGTCTCCCAATTTTGGAAACTAGACCAAATTTGGCTTTCATCTTGCTGGAATTGTTGGATATCATATTGGGTCTATTGTAGACTCTCTTGAAGCTGCTACATACCCTATTGAAATTGAAGATTGTTAGCATTATAGGTCTTGATATAGTAGTTTAAAGATGTACCTAAATCATGATAAGAAACTTCTGGTATGTATGGAAATTGTTGTGCAGTCTGCAAACTATCATGGAAGAAATTTTGTTGATTATCCCATCAACAAATAAAGTTAGATTGATTAGTCCAACCTTGGTTATAGGATAGAGAGTAAGAGTTAAAGAAAAATTTACTTCCAACCATAAATTTTTTGAAAAAATCACAAACACGAAACAAAACAATGAAAGGATCATAAAATAACTGAAAAGAAACCAATTACGAACATATATATACAAACACCAATTAAAATCACAAACAAAAACTAAAACATTGTATTCCCTAACAACGACACTAAAATTGATAGTGTGTCGTAACACTAGTAAAAATAAACTAGACTAATACTATAGTAGTGGTGGGTCTAGGTCGATCCCACAAAAAGTAAATGTAAAGTATATGAAATGAAATTAAAAGGTGTTTAAGTTTGGGGGTTTTGGTTCTTGGACCCCGTTTTCAGAGCCCAACTCTTGTGGAATATCATAAGACTTGAGTGTGCATATTATCTTATAAGGCCATTTCAATGAACCCTTATTAGCCATCATCCCACAAGGGTGGCGTGCTCACACAAGTTAAACATCAAAAACAAACTCCTTTCTCCTATTTTAAAACAGATTTTGGGAACCTTCAAACTAGAATTACAATTTTACTTCTTCAGAACATTTGTTCTCCATTGTCTTAAGTTTCTAATGACACCAAAATCATTTAATTTCATTCAAAAATCGGAAAGTTATAGTCCAAACATTTTCGGAGTGTTCTTAAACTGAAACAATACACTATACTTAACTTCCATCTTGAAATTGAAAGTCTTGAGGATTGAATTAGAATTCAATTTCTTCAGATGATTTGTATCTCTAAGTCTCTAGTTTATTTATAAACAATAATAATCTCTTTTGGATCTATATAGATCAAGATATCATCCAAATACCGAAGTATGTTCAGTGAAATATCTAGCTGATACCTTTACTTTGATTCGATCAATCTTTTTTGAATCAATACCAAAAGCTATAAATTTTTATGGGGAGATAGAGAAATGTGTTGAAACCAAAGCTTCAAAAATCAAGTCATTTGGAGGTCGGACAACAAAGTTATGGTCAAAAGAGGAATATATTGGGGGGGAGGAATTTGCACAATCGGGACCTGCGCCCGCTCGACCGCGTTTTTCTTCTTCCGACCTATATTGGTAAAAAGGGCATAACTTTCACTAGAAAAATAGAATTAAGGTCATTCAAAGACCATTTTGAAGAACTTCTAGACCTACAACTTTTATGAAGATTCCAAGAAGATATTTTACCTCCAAAAGGGTTAAATTTTCAAATCAATGTTGTTGTCCCGAATGTCCATCTCATGTAGTAATACTAACTTATAATCATCATATCTCTCAACTCCAATATCCAAAAATTTTATACTATATAGCGTTGAAAAGCCAGTAAGCCAAACTACAACTTTCAAGAAGATAACTTTATCTAATTCAGTATGGATCAATCAAGATTTTTCACTGAAGTCAGAACCCAATTTAACCCTTATGAAAAACTTGAAATTTGCAATGTACAACTTGAAAAGTCATGAGCATAACCATTCAACTACCAACTTTACTTCTTTAAACTCCCTAACCTCTACTCATTTGACTCATCCCTTACGACTAATTCTCATCATTCACAAAGATCCTATCTTTCCTTTTTCCATAATATCTCACTATATACATATATATATATATATATATAATTCATGTTAAAAAATCATCATCTCAAGTTGATAACTTCTTTAAATATACCCAATTCTAACTCAACGTCATCCATACACAATTCATAATTCATTAACAACAAAATAGGAGTTTACAAAGCTTTAATGGTATTCCAAGCCATATTATATCATCGGTATCTAAAATTCAAAATACAAAAGATACCAAACCCAATAATTCTCGAAATACGTCTAAAGTCTTGCTTTTACAAAATCTAACTTAATTTATTAAAAAAATATATAAGTAGAATGATGCCTCGACTCTGAGTTACTCGATCTCATTCTCTTCACCTGAAGATGGGAAGGAAAGGGGGGTAAGCTTGAAAGCTCGTGGGTAACAAGTTTCTAACGAATAACAAGCAAAACCATTTAAAGTGTTCATTGTCATAGAAAATTCTTATTGAATCATAAAACACATGGTTCTTAAATTTTCAACCAAATTCACAATAAAGCAAATCATATATGCAACAATCTTGTCAACATATTATGAACACATAAATACATCAGAATGGTTTGGGTAGATCCAAAATAGAATGTACTACACATTTCCTATAAGGGTCCTGTGTACTATCGCAATCTCACAAAATGGTTTTGCGTAGTCGTAAACTTATGGGAGTTCGTGAAGGAGCTCCATGCCATTAGTGGGTAGGCGGAAGAAGCCTTTAGTCAAAGTGCACTTGATATACTTAAGGGACCAAACCAAACTCACATAACATGCATTTCATAACTTGTAAACATATTGCCCAAATGGAACATTTTCAAAACATGTCTTTCATTAACATGAAACATTTCATAAGTACTTCCATCATCTTTTAACAATTAATCAACCAAATTCAAATATCAAGCATATTGCAATTTCTCAAATCATTCAAAAGCAACAAATGCCACAATTATAAAGCAATGAAAAATCATTTTATTTTCTAGACTAAAAAGAAAACATAATGGCTCATTATCCAATTATAAACATGAAACCCACCTTAAATTTCCTTGCTTAAAACTTTCTCAAAAATGTCTCTCCCTTTGCTCCTTTTGTCTCTCTTAATTTCCTTCATCAAAGACAAAATTTCCATTCAATAGGGATTCAAATTGGAGAACCCATAAGACATATTCACTAAAATTGATCCTAGAAAACTTAAACCCATGCATTTCCTAAGCTTCATGAACCAAAACTCTTTCAAAAATCTAAAAGATTTAGAATAACCTTACCTTGAATCTTCACCAAATGAAGAGTTTCTTGACTCTAATGAAAGCTCTTCTCTTCCTCTACTTTTTTCCCTTCTTGAGCAACCTCAAATTCCCTCTTGAAAGCTAAGCAAAGATGAAACCTAACTTTTTCTTCTTTCTTTCCTCTCAAAACTGAAACTCTCTCCTTCTTCTCTCTTCTCTTTGTTTCTTCTCTCCTTTCTATCCTCAAATCACGTTTTTGCTTCTTCCTTAAAAGCAAGCCAACACTTATTATTCCAATTATGCCCTTAATGATTGAGAAATGTCCAATTTGCCCTTCCTTTAAAGGCTTAAGACTTTAATGCTTAAGTGATCTTCTCAAAATGCCCTCATACAAATATACTCTTACCATTTAATTAAACTAAACCATATTTTAAAATCTTACCAACATTAACAGAATAATTAACTCTAAATAAAATAATTACTCTAGCAAGACCTCAAAATTATTTAAATCATGCCTAACTCCTTCCAAAAATCTAGACCTTTTCTGATCAGATAATTAAAGGAATTTGATAACACTTCCTTCTAGAAAAAATGTTCCTCATTGTCTTAATTTTATAATGACACCAAAGTCATTCAATTTGGTTCAGAAATCTGAAAGTTATACCCCAAATATTTTTATACTATTCTTATGCTGAAATAATATTCTATGTTCAACTTCCAACCAAAAATTGACATTAATAAAAATTGAATTAAAAGTCGATTTCATTAGGCAATTGTAGCATTATCCAAATTAAAAATCATCTTATTTAGATAACTAGAGAAAAAGTTATGGCTAAAACATTTTCAACTACATTTTCTAGCTTATAACTTCCAACATTTCACATATAACCCATCTTATACCTAAACTATCTTTTCTACTTCATTTCAAATTGAAGAATTCTCCTTTTTCTTACACACAACTAATCGTCAATAATTTCTTTAATAGTTCAAACTTCCAAGGAAAGTTCAGGGCCCAACAATGGCCCATAATAAGCAAATGCTAAAATGTATGTGTTAAGACCAAAGTAACGACCTACTTTATTCTTGAAACATACTTGATTCCAGATTCATTTAATAGTGCCATTATCGATAGTCGACTACTATCATGATATGAAACTCATCATTCCCTTTAAGTAAACTCCTTTACTTATATGGAGATAAATCGCAACACTACAGTCTAAACCATAATCAAGCGACCAACTTGATTATTCAACTGTGAATCAATTAATTTAGATTCTTATAATATACATGTTTCCCATACATCTCTATGTATATGTATATTACTCACAAAAGAATCTTGGTACCTTTTGACTAGATATATAATGCTCACACAAATAAAACCAAACTCTTTCGTTTTATTAATAATAATTTTTTTCGTTACAAAACTGTAACTGAAGAAGATAAAGTTACATGTAAATACAATTGCTTTCTAGAGAACTATATTTACATAACTCCAATAGATGCACCAAAGTTCATTCGTCTTTCATAAGCCACTTAATTTCTATTACAGATTTATTTCACTCATTAACAGTATCTTGAATCAATTATGGCCTTCAACCATTTTTGGGCTCTCTTTATTTCAATGTAAGGGCAAATGGCTCTTTTTGTCGTATAACGCCTCATACAGTATTCTAATAACATCACTGTGATAATGATTGATATGCTTAAAGTCAGTTAGAACTATACATTGATCTCATATTCCTATGAACTCCAAAAATATAAGCTTTAAGAATATCTCCAACAGTTAGGTCTATTGGCAATTCAAACATTCAGTTATTTATTTCTACATCCTTAGCAGTTAAGTACTAGCTCGACATATTCTTATTAGGATGTATAGCTTTGGTTGTTACTTACACTTTCTCTAATAACATTTTTGCTCACTCATCTTTATCGGGTACACATCCTTCTCATTTCAATCACAATGTAAAATTTTTCCTATTCGGACTCAAAATTCATATTCATTTTCAATTCCTAACTAAGATTCACAATTTCTGAATCCTCAATTTGGGCTTTGTTAATCTTTTCCTGTGGGATTGATCTTAAATTCAATAGCTATTTATAATACTTTGATTTGTCCCAAAATTCAACTTGACATTCTATGCTCTTTATTGCACTAGGTTTGGTAACATTTTCAATTCTTTCAAACTAGTTTTACTAGCAATTACCCATTTGTACATCATAATCTTCCTATAACTCGATCCATTCTCTCAGTCTCATTTTCAATTCTTTCAAAATCAATAATTACCTCAAACTTTAAAGATCTCTATAAATTCGTAAATGTTTCTGTATATATATAATGTCTCCAAAATTTGAAGTAATCACTATTGTAGCAAGTTTCAAATCATGTATCAAAACTCAGCTCCTGAGGCTTAAACTGTCTCCATGCATAAGAAATCACTTAATTATGTTGCATCAGATTTCATCTGATGTGAAACTTCATTACATACAACAAATCTCCAGAACCAAATGATATATTCACATCGATGTTATAATTCATCAAGTATTCTTTTTATAGTCATTAGTCCATACGTTTTACATGTTTTCCCTCAGACATTTTCTTCAGAAGACTAAGATCTATAAAAACTCCTTGATAGTCTCTAGTAGTATCCAATATGCAGCTAGTTCTAAAGATCTTCGAATCTCACATATATTCCTTGTAGTTTCTCACTTTATCATCACCTCTATCTTCTTTGATTCTCTCTATGTGTCATGTTCAAATACTATACCACCCACAATTTATTTGATCAAGCTAAGATTCACTTTTATGGAACTTGGCATATAATTGTTTTTACCTTCATAATATGTAAGATTTCCTCAAGTATTCAAATTGTTTCTTTATTTTTTGAATACACTTAAAATACCATCTATGATCATAGTCTCTAATTAATACATTTTTGTTTGGATCACTTTAATCTTCAATACCATAATATTGTTGAGGGCATTGTTAACTCTAATAGATATAACCCAAAACTCTTTGTGCCCATGATTTGTTCTCGTAATTCTTTAAGCATCTAATTCCTCAATGAGGTAGTATTATCTCATACACTAAAACAAAAGCAAGAATTAGCGACAGAAAATTACCGATGGAAAATATACCGTTGCAAATTACAGACGAAAAATCATTTCTATAGGTAAAATTGACGAGAAAATTTTCATTTAATGACGGTACTAATATCCGTTGCTAAATATGGAGGGAAATCATCCTGGCAAATTTTGCGATGCATTTTAGCCACTGAAAATTACCGACGGAAAATATACGGTTGCAAATTACCGATGAAAAATTCATTTTTACAGGTAAAATTGATGAGAAAATTTTTGTTTAACTACGGTACTAATTTATGTCGCTAAATATGGAGGAAAATCATCCTGATAATTTTTTCAGTGGACTTTAGCGATAGTACAAGATTCCCGTCGGTAAAAGATTTAGCAACGGTATAAGATATCTAGCGATAAAAAGGCGTGAATTATTGGTGGAATAAAAAAATTTTGAATTTACCTACATAAATTTCTGTTAGTAAAATCTCTTTAAATTTAAACTCACCCGACATCTCCCCCCCACCTGTGTCTTTTTCTTCCTTCTTTTTGCGTCTCCTTTTTAGCTTTCTTCTCTCTGGTTTCTCTCATTTTCTACTCATCGGCGTTGTCTTCTCTAGCCAATGTCATCGTGTCCATCGGTAGAGGTATTTTTGCAACTACTGTCATGTGTTTTTTCGTATATTGTATGAAAGTTAATTTGGGTATTTGATTGTTTTTGTTTATTTGTATATTTTGTGATTGGAAAACAACTTTACGGTATAAATGTTAGTGATAAAAGTGACAAGACGTGATTTTTGTTGTGATGTTGCGATAAATTTCAGATGCGTGTAAGGTGTTTGATGAAATATTTGTTCTTTGAAAAAATAGTTTCAGTTCTTTATTTTCGGTTCTTTTTTAGTATGAATTTCATAATTTTAGTTCTTTAATATGAAATAATAAGTGCTGCGATTGGTACGAAGAGATTTAGCAAAGTTCTCTTCATGGTGGTTTCCAAAGAAACTAAACACTTTGTAGGTAAATTTTAGAAAATAGTTTTTAGCAACTTTACCGACGGAAAATCCATTTCCATAGGTAAAATATATTGGATTTACCGATGGAAATTCTTTTTCCATAGGTAATTACCGACACAAACGAAATTCGTTGGTAAATTTCTGATAGAAAAATTTCCTCCTTCGGTAAATTTACCAATTGAACAAAATTTTCATCGGTAAATTTACCGACGATATAAAATTTTCGTCGGTATAAAATTTTCGTCAGTAAATTTACCTACGATTGTATTTCTGACGCCTTTTTCTGTTAGTAAATTCCATCACTAAATAAGCTCACTGATGGAATGTGTACAAATTTCATTGGTAATTTCGTCGCTAAACTTTATTTTTGTTATAGTGATATTATTTCAGTTTTCCCAATAGACTTCTTCTCTCGAATGATTTTCTCCGATTTTCACATGGATTTATTCTCATGCTTGTTCATTCATACTAGTTTCTCCACACATTTCGATTTATTTGAAATCTTAATTTCTTGTGTTGTTAACACATTCACAAGATCTGATTTGTATCTCTTATACTTAATGTCACGTCAAATTCAAAAATCCAATCACTTAGTTGGATACTTTACATCAACAAAATGTATACGCTCTCAGTAACATATTCTATATCTTATGCTTAAGTCTCTGTTAGGATTAGGACTCCAATATCATTTCTGATTTATTCCTTCTTTGATCATTCTTATAAATAAAATAAGTTTGAGTAATCTAATTTAGTGAAATTCTTCTTCAAAAAAAGATTTTTTGTTTCTATCATCCATATTATTTATGTAACCTTTATCAATCCACTGTTTCCATCACTAATTATCAAACACTGCTAGTATCTCAAGAAGATCAATTTCTATTGTTTCTTACAAGGTCATAATGTTCTGGTTACTAAAACCCAATGAAGTGGTAGACATCATTATTGTCACATATCCTTAGGTGTGTATCATCAAGGTCATCCCAGTCTATCCAGAGATTTATTTATGAAAGATCACCAATTATCTTATAATAGTAATATTTTGATCTCAATTGATCCTAGACAATATCTCTCTCTTTATCCTTGCCATGATTGGGGTTTCCTCACATTGATATATACTAACATCAACTTTACCCTAATTCTCTAGAATTTACCTATTCTAATGTTACATCATGTCATAATGATTCAACTACCCTATTTGGTGCATTTACTCTTTTCGTATGATTCATCATCTCTTTCCTTTATCTTATTTCTATCTCATCTTCCTATTGCAATTATTTCATCTCCAATATGTATATCCTTAATCAATTCAGAATTATTGATGCATAATCATTATGAAATTCTAGTCTCAATTCCACAAATATATTTCTTATGGTGGATCGTAACTCTTGTCACATTAATCAAACAACCATTTCATTTCCAACTTCATTTTCTTAAGATCATAACAATTTCTATTTCATTACATTTTACTTGTACACTTTAATCTCATAATTTCTACTTATATCCCTATTTTTCCTCAAACAATCCATGATAATACATTCACATCTATATCACATTCAGGGATATATCACCACAGTATAATATTGATGTCATATTCAGTAATACCTCCACCAATACAAATACGTTGAATCATTATTTGTCATACGTACCCATATACAGTTTCTCATCTCTAATATCTACAAACTTTCATTTTCTCACATTCTAAAAAAGCATCATTTTTCTCACTGGCTCTGTCAACTCAACTCTTAACACATGCTCATACGTGTGACTCATACACATGCGATTTAGACTAGGGATCAGTTGCTACTGCATGCTAAGACATATCTAAAATACATATACTTTGACACATATTTCAGAAAATGCCCATGTAAGATACCAAATCTGGGCGCTGATACCAAATTGTAACACCCCACCCTCGCAAGAAACGTACTCCACATCTTGAGTGATGTTCGAGTGCGAATCCTACAAGGGTGGTGTGCTAGAACAGTCTCAACATATTGAAAATTCAATATAAAATTTTCATATTTATTATATGCATATGTGAAAATCAGTAATCAAATCGGGTTCATATTTTTAGTTCATAAAACTCTAAATCACAATCGTCATTACACTTTGATCAATCTCTTTTACAAAACATTGCCAAATTTCACTAGTTATTACACACATAAATATTTGAATACATATTATACAAAAATTATGGAATATACAATTTTATACAAAAATAAGAAAATACAAATGCAACCGCAAACTGATCCTGACATCTACCTCTTACTTGAATGCAGTGGTTGCACTCCCATTTGCCCAACGGGGTAACTTTTATGAGCTTGAAATTTATTGCAAATTTTGGTTGAGTTTTGCGAACTTAGTGAGTGACCATCTTCGATGGCTTACTCAGTTACATAACACGTAATTCAAATCATTTATCTAATAATCACATTGAATCACATACACTTGATCAATCATTTAACATTTTACATTCAACGCATTATAATCATTCATATCATACATATGCAGTGCACATAAGACTCATTTTCTATTTGTTACTTTGTTGTGACCGAGTGCCTAAACTATCCAGTATCTATTATGGATAACGGGCTCATTAATAACTGTCCCATATCCATTGGAGATACTGGGCTCATTTTACATAGTAAGCCTTTAGCTCTTATACCCTTTCTGAGCTTTAAGCTCTTTTTTCACAATCTGACCTTTAAAACCTTTTTTGGTGGATACTCTGGTAACAACTCTCTTTATATTTCATGCATTCATGTAATGGAATGCATCACATATCATATGCTCAATCGGTCACACATTGACATATTCACATTCAATACACATTTTCTATCGTACTTAAAGTCCGACATTTAACATCATTATTGAGGAACACTTTTTCAATCATATGCATATTTGCATGTTTCTTCGAAACTAGGTCTGACATTCAAAGATCACATTTAGAAGCACTTATTTCATCATGTTCACATACAAGTAGCACTTCAATATTGCATTCAAGTATTAGAAACCTTGAACCTCCATTGTTCGGAATCACACAATCAAATCACATTCGCATCTCATTTATAATCACTCAATTCATAACTTAAACAAAACAAACAATAAAGTAAGATCATCTAGCCCTATTCACAGTATGCTCCAGATTAGCTTTAGCTTCCATGATCCGAAAACGTCTAGGTGGGGACGTTCTATCCTGTATCATCATTATGCAAAACACATATTGCATACACATTATTAATTGCACAATCACATAAACATTAAGTTTTACACACATATATATGTGTAATGTATAATGCATGCTCAATGACAATCCTGGGTATATTTTCTAAATTCACATCTTCTGCTCATTCTCATTTTATTATTCATATTTGTCTAATTGAACTTAGATTTACACTTCATTTGCACATGATCATTATAAATTCTCCATTCAATCTTTACCCTTTATATGTGTCTATCTTATTTATAAGCTTACACCTTAAGAACACTTGATTACTCTATATCATAACTCAATTTCTTGTCATCTCTTTTCTAACCTCATATGATCTCATGATATCCAATTCTCATTCACAATTAGTCACTTAATACATATTACTCAACTTCTTTGAAACATAGCTACAATCATATGAACATCTTCATTCTCATTATACTCATGTCTTTGGTACTTTGATATTATCCCTTCATTTACTAAGTTTTAACCTTCATTTTCACTTCAAACATATCATACATTAGTCACATAAACCAAGGATCATTCTAAGTTCAATTTAAGACCCATTTAAGCCTCAATTAGGATCACTTGACCCGTGAATGTCCGTTAGGCGGACATCCATGTCCGTTAAATCGACTTTTACAGGTCACTTACAGAAGCTTGAAAATTTGTTTCTTTATAGAAGTTATATATCTAGAAGTCCTCTTTCTAATCATACTTAAATGATCTCAATCTGAGTTCTATAGAAAACGTTATGCCTCTTGAACCAAATTAGGTCCAATTGTATCATAATTTCCAAATTTTTACCTCTTTACTTATTACATTCAACATCATATTCTTGGTCTATTACTTCTAGTTCAAGTTTTCATCATTTTCTCCAATCATTGTTAACTCCATTTCATCTCAATATCATCCATAAACAATTTATAGTTCATGATTGATCATGAACACTAAGAACAAAACACATACATTCATTCATTCGTCATTAACTTCCTGTATATAATCAACTTCATTTCCACTTTCATTTCACTTCTAATTATAACCTTAATTCTTTCCATTTCAAGATACCACATTACTACCTTTCTTTAGATCTAGACTCATTTTATTTCATCACAAAAGCACCGAAAGAGATTCACATTAATTTATTAAGAAAATAGAACAAGAACTTATTATGTATCTAGTTTTTATGTACTTTTTCCCTACACCCAGTACTCAACTTCAAGTCAAAATTTGAAACTCTTAATGATAGAATTTGAATTCGATATATTCATGAAAAATGTATCCAAATATCTCAAAAATCATCTCATTTAGATAACTACAGAATAAGTTATGGCTAAATTACAGTAGCATATTTAGAGGAAAAAGTCACTGTTAACATTTTTTTTCCTGTACACTTTAAACACCATCCACTCACTCAATCCAACATTATGTCATTCGCTAATCTATTATCCATCAAAATACCAAAGCAAGACATGAATTTATCCACATTTCCCATTCACGTTTTTGCATATACCCATCCTCAATTTATGAACATTTAACCTCTAACTATCTTCAAACATGCTTCATTCATCAAAGCCATGAAGAGTAATAGGTTACTTACTTGATTTAGCTTCAATGTCTTCCAATCCCTATGAAACCCTAGCTTTCCATGGCTTCATACAATCATCATTACTGAAGGTGGAATAGGTTATGTTTTCCTTGTAACAAAAAGGGATAGTAAGGATCTTGAAGTGGTAGTGTAGGATTAAAAAAAAACAGCATGAAGAGGTTGGGTTATGAGAATGAAAATGTCATAGGTTGAGAGAAAAGAAGAAGAAGAAGATGGAGGCATTTGGCCAAAATAAAATGAAAGAAGAGATGGTCTTTCAATATAATAATGTGGGTTACTAAATGAGGTGTTATTTGTCACTTGCCACACGTCATTTTCTCATGGTCGTTTTCTAGTCTTTTAATTAGCTAGTCCATTTGTATCCCAATTCTAATATAATTTTCTCTCAATTTTCAATGACATATGTCATTAAATCCCAAAGTCATATATAAAAATTCCCACAGCCATTTGACATTTGTTTCTACCACTATTCATCAATTGTTCTGCCACTTGACAATTTTTCTAGTTCAAAATACTTTTAAATTCTAGAAAATTCTCAAATTTTCACTAAAAATTATGAGTCAATAAGTATACTTTCCAAATCAATACTTAACACATACAATTCACAATTTCAAAAATAATCACATTTATAGGTCAATTATACCCGAAATATGTCAATGAATACATGTACCGTCATCTTAATGTGTGCAAAATTCAAATTCACGTGGTATATGCTAACATTATGTATGAGCATGAAATGCATTTTTCTTAATTTCTCTTTGATCTCACATGTACCAAATTTTAGGGTTCTAACCCTTAGTATGGGAACGGGATATTACATTTCTCCCCTCTTTAATATTTGCTTAATCAGACAGGTGGGGGTATGTTTCCTCTTATGCTCCTCTGTTTCCCATTTAACTTCCTCACTCAAGTAATTTCTTTCAAATGATCATAGTCAATGGATTCAATTAATCCTTCAATTACTTATTCAGATATCACACTATCTTAACCGTTTCCTCATTATATCCCAGATTTCTCACATTTTTTTTCACTTCCTGAGTTGATAACACCAATATCAGATCATATTAATATTTTATAGTATCCTCACATATCACACATTATGAATCTAAGACATCTTTGTTGGTAATACAAACTCATATTTTAATGGTCCTATGCTCTCAATAACTTCATGTAGACCAATTCAATTCCAGCCTAGTTTATCCTTTTTCCTAATCTGAACACCCTTTTTCTCAATCTAAGCACACCTTGGCAAGGTGATACTCTCAGAGACATTCCATATTTCGCTTGATACTTCACATCTTTTTAGTGTTAATATACTTGACTCTTATGTCTATCTCATTATGTTCCACAACCTCGATGTTGATCCACCAATTTCATTTATCTTACTTGAATCTCTTAGTTTCTGACATAGATCAATTTCACTAATCAACAGTATCTCAAATCAATTTTGGCCTTTATATGTTTTTAGGCCCTCTTTATTTCAATGTAATGACGAACGACTCTTTTTGTCGTATAACGCCTCATATAGAATTCTAATGATAACACTATGACAATGATTTTTATGCTATACATTGACCTTATGTTCCTATGAACTCCAAATTATAAGCTTTAAGCATATCTCCAATAATTAAAATTGTAGGCAACTCATATATACAGTCACTTGCTTCTGTATCCTTAGCCGTGAAATGTTGTTTCGATGTATTCCTACTAGGATTTACAGCTTAGGTTGTTATTTAAACTTTCTCTAGTAATCTCTTTGCTCAATCATCTTTATTAGGTACATATACTCTTTACTTCTATCACAAAGTATCAATTTTCAATCAAACTCAAATTTGAATTCATTTTCAAATTTTCAATAAGATTTGTAAATTTTGAATCCTCAACTTGGGCTTTGCTAATCTTAAATTCAATAGCTAATAGTACTTTGATTTGTCCAAAATTTAACTTGACATTCTATGCTCTTTATTGCACTAGAATTGGTAATCTTAAGATCTAAATTTGTGATATACTGCTATTGAATTTTTCTGTTCAATGCATCAGATTACAACACTAGCTCTACTAGGAAATACTCAATTGCACATCATAATATTCAAGTAACTCTATCCATTGTCTTAGTCTCGTATTCAATTCTTTCAAACTCAATAATTATCTCTTACTTCAATAATCCGTATAAAATTCAAAATTTTTCACTGTACTTATAATGTCTCTAAGCTCCTCAATGCAATTACTATTGCAATAGAACATAAATCATGTATCAAAATTAAGCTAATGAGGCTTAAAATGTCTCCATGCATAAGAAATCACTTGATTATGCTGCATTAGATTTCATTCTAATTTCTGATGTGAAACTTCATTACATACGACATAATCTCCAAAACCAAATGACATAGTTACGTTGATGTTATAATTCATCAAGGATTCTTTTTATATTCATCAGTTCATACATTTTACATGTTTTCCCTAAAACATTTGCTTCAAAAGACTAAGATTAGTAAAAACTCCTTAATAGTCTCTGGTTGTATCCAACATGCAGCTAGTTCTAAAGAACCCCGAATCTTGCATATATTCCTTGTAGTTTCTCACTTTATCATCAACTTTATCTTCTTTGAGTCTCCCAATGTGCCATGTTCAAACACTATACCACCTACAATTTATTTGATCAAGCTAAGATTCACTTTTATGGAACTTGGCAGATAACTGCTTCTACCTTCATGATATGTAAGATTTCCTCAGGTATTCAAAATGTTCTCTTTACTTTTTGAATACACTCAAAATACCATCTATGATCATAGTCGCTAATTGTTACAATTTTGCTTAGATCACTTTAATCTTCAATACCATAATACTGTCAGGGGCATTGTTAACTTCAGCAGATATAACCCAAATTTTTTTGTGCCTATGATTTGTTCTCTTAAATCTTAAGTATCCAATTCCTCAATGAGATAGTATTATCTCATGTTATTTTTTTTCCCAATTGATTTCTTCTTCTCGAATGATTTTCTCAATTCATTCTATTTTCTTTGATTTCACATTGACTTGTTCTAACGTCTGTTCATTCTTACTAGTTTCTCTACACATTCCAATTTATTTGAAATCTTAATTTCCTATATTGGTAACACATTCATCAGGTTTGTTTTGTATCTCTTATACTTACTATCACCTCATATTCAAGAATCCAATCATATAGTTTGATACTTTACATCAACAAAATGCATACACTCTTAGTAACATATTCTACATCTTATGATTGAGTCTCCGTTAGGATTAGGACTTCAATAGTCACTTTTGATTCATTATATATTCATTTCTGATTTGTTTCTTCATTGATCATTCTTAAATTGAACCATCTGATCAACTTAACCTGATTCAGGGAAATTTTTCTTTGAAAGAAGATTTCTTGTTACTATCATCGATACTGTTCATCTAATCCTTATCAATCAACTGTCTTTATCATCGCTTATCGATCATTCTTAGTAATTCAAGAAGATCAGTTTATATCATTTTGTATATGGTCATAATGTTTTATTCATCAAAACTCAATGATGCTAGATAATATTTCTCTCTTTATCCTTGCCATGAACGGGGTTTCCTCGCATTGACATATGCTAACATTAACTTTACCTCAATTTTCTAGAATTTACCTCTTCTAATGTTACATCACGTTATGATAATTCAACTACTATATTGGGTACATTAACTCTTCTCCTTTGATTCATCATCTTTTTCTTTATCTCATCTTCCTATTGTCATTTATTTCGTCTCCCAGATGTATATCCTCAATCAATTCAAAAATATTGATGTATAATCATCAATATATTCTGATCTTAATTTCCACTAATATATTCTCATGGTGATCGTAACTCTTATCACATTCATCAAACAACCATTTTAGTTCCTAATTCATCTTCTTAAGATCATAACAATTTTTTGCATTACATTATACTTATACAATTTAATCTCATCATTTCTACTTATATCCCTATTTTCCTCAATCAATCCACGACAATATATATATTCACATATATATCACATTCAAGTCACAATACAATATGGATATCATGTTCAATGATACAACCACATATACAAATGTAGTGAACCTTTATTTATCATACAGAACCAGATACTATTTCTCATTTCTAAATGTCCATAAACCTTCATTTTCTCACATTCTAACATATCATCATTCTTTTCAGTGCTTTTAACAGTTCAAACTCTTAAGGAATGCAATGCGAATCAGACTGAGGATCAATTGCCGTTGTCTGCTATGACATGACTAAAATGCATGTAACTTGACATATATTTCAAAAACGCCTATGTAAGATACTAATTCTGGGCTCTGATACCAAATTGTAGCACTCCACTCTCGCAAGACATGTATCTTACATCCTGAGTGATATCCAAGTCCGTGCCCGGCGAAGGTGGCATGCTAGAACAGTCAAACCCTTGAAACTCAATATAAAATTTTCAAAAAATAGCACAAGCATATGTGGAAATTAATAATCAAATTGGGCCCACTTTATTCATAAACTTTTTGAATCCTAGCATCAGAATTTCAATAGTCATTTGGGCCCATTACAAATACAAAATACTTGTAAACATAATATTATTACACTTCAAAATCATTTACAAACCTTTCCACTTTGGAAAGTTATTACAAAACAGAAATATTCAAATATACATGTTACAATAATTGCGGAAGACTCAATTCAATACAAAAATAAGAAAATACAAATGTAGACGCAAACTGATCTTGACCTCTACCTCTCACTCGAATGCAGTAGGTATACCCTCGTTTGCCCAACAGGGTAATTCTTCTGAGCTTGAAAAATATCGCAAAATTTTGGTGAGTTCTGCGAACTCAGTGAGTGACCATCCTCGATGGCTCACTGAGTCACATAACACATAATTCACATCATTTATCTAATAATCACATTGAATCACATACACTTGATCAATCATCTCACATTTTACATTTAACGCATTATAATCATTCATATCATAAATATGCAGTGCACATGAGACTCATTTTTTATTTGTTACTTTGTTGTGACAGAGTGCGTAAACTGTCCTATATCTATTATAGATACCGGGCTCATTAATAACAGTCCCGTATCCGTTAGGGATACCAGGCTCATTTCACATAGTGAGTCTTTGGCTCTTATACATTTTCTGAGCTTTAAGCTCTTTTTCAGTGGCTACTCCGGTCACAACTACCTTTATGTTTCATGCATTCATGTAATGGAATGCATCAAATATCATATGCTCAATTGGTCTCATGTTTACATATTCACTGTAACATCCCGTCACTGATGGGATGGGTACAGTAGTGTGCATTCATTTTGGCATGTGCATGCATTAGTTAGCCTCTATAATTTGGATAGTTGGCAATTATGGCACTAGCATATGAGAGTACATGCATGTATGACATATTCCCAGTAGGATTGTGTAAATTGGAAATTTGGCGATAATTGTATTGACCGAGCTCTAGAAATTTAATTGGAGTGAGAATTGAGATCTAGGGGTTTGAATTATAGAATTAAAATGTATGATCATGAGTTTTATAATTTTGTGGATTTTTAGGTATTTTCTTGGAATTTTCGGAGTTATAGGTCCGGATCGAAAAATTGACCTAATGACCGATTAATTGAATTTTCGGTTCCGAAATCGATTATCCAATGGCACGGAAAGATTAGAATTTTGATTTTGAGAATTAGGGTTTAGAGCCATTGGAAATTTGGGAGAATTTAGATTGAGAATTCGGATTTAGGCTGTTCGGAGTGGACATGTGGCAAGTAAATTGCCAAACGTGCCCTTAGATTTTTAGTTAAAAAACCCTTACCTTTGAAATTTGTCTTCCACGATGCTCCTTGATTTTGAGAGAAGAAAGTTTGCCCTTTTCCTTCCACGTGATCTCCTCCTTGCTTTTGTGATTCTCCCATTTTCTTCTTGTTGATTGCTTCCTTCTCCATAAAAAATCTACTCCTTTTAGTTTGTGTTGGAAAGGATGATAGTTGGGTTTGTTTTGGTGATTGCCGTGGGTGTGTGAGTTGGAGATTGGAGTGTTATTTGAAGGATTTCAAGGTTTAATCAAGTAAGTTCTCTTCCTTCTTGCTTTAGATAGTTGGATTTGTGGATTAAATTG
>JAOTIZ010000203.1:33150184-33167067 GCA_027123425.1 Erythroxylum panamense
ATATTGTGATCTTCTTATGATGCTTTAAGTGAATTATGTTACCATGCCATATGAAGGGAATGTAGTGATCGATCGTAACTCGCCCTTATCGTAGGATATGTATGGGAATGACCTTCGGATATCCCGGTGTATACCCTACAGTAAGGGGGCGCTACATAATTTCAATTAAACTTTAATTAGAATTAAATAATTCTAATTAAATATCAATTATGCTCAAATAAGATCCAACATCTCGTATCAATGCTTTTTTATTAAATATCTCATATTTAGTCATAAAGTTCTCAAACTTTACAATCAAGTCCAACTTGATTAAAATATCTTGCTCTTTTCATCCTGTTCTATATGTGAGTATCATTTGGATCCCAATTTTATGGGCAGTGGATACAAATTATAACCCTAAATCATATTTAGAATTAGATAAATTAAACTCTTTTAATGAATCTTTTTTTCTCTAATTAAACAATTTATATCTATATATCAAGATTGACATTTAATAACATATCATGACCATTTAAATATTTAAGGATGTCAAAGTGGTTTTGATTAACCATTATGTGCATGATTTTTCTGTACAATTCAATCCTTTCATCATACAATGTTTCGATTAAATATAGAGCATAAAATTAATGTCTACTTTATTTTGAGTTGAATCATATTAGTTCTTCGTCATTAGTTATTAATTCAATTAATAACATTTGCAAACTATTTACAAAAGTTCATTCCACCTTGGCCAAGGATTTCCCAAATCAATACTAATCAAGAACAATAAAACATTCTCTCTAATTACTTTAAGGTAATGAATTCTATCTTGATCACGCAACTACCTCCATGTAGTTCATGCGACATGATATGTGCTTAATTGATTATACATTTATTCCATAATACTTAGTGATTAATGCTATGAAATGTTTAAGACATTTACTTTAGTTCATATTTAGTTTTAGGTACAATTCAGAAGCGAAAAAACTAAAGTGAGTTGAAAGCATAACATTTGAGCTGTCTTCTTGAGATTCACACTTAGTTATCTTCATGAAGCAACAAAAAGAAGGATTAAAGGAAGAGGTGTAGCACCCCACTCTTGCAAGACCTGTACCCAACATCCTGAGGGATGTCCGAGTATGAATCCTGCAAGAACGACATACTAGAACGGTCAAATACTTAAAACCCGATATAAAATTTTCAAATTTATCATACACGTACACCGAAATCAACAATCAAATTCGACCAAAAACCATTATTTCATAAGCATTTGCATTTACAACATTTTAATCATTACATAAATCATCGAAATTTCACTTTCCACTTGGGCCCATTTCAAATACAGAATACATATAGTCATAATGTTATTATATTTCAAAATCCTTTACATACATATTGCACATCATTTATGAATACATATTTTAAAGTAATACAATGAAATACATATGCAAGCTCAAACTGATTCCGACTCCTATCTTTCACTTGTATGCAGTAGGTACACCTCCGTTTGCCTAACAGGGTATTCTTTTGGGCCAGAAAAATAATTGCAAATTTTGGGTGAATTTTGCAAACTCAGTGAGTGACCGTCCTCGATGGCTCACTCAATCACATAACACATATAATTCACATATTCACATAATTCACATAGTTCATTAACACTCATATTGAATCATATACACTTGATCAGTCATTTCACATTTTTCATTCAACACATACCACACTTCGAAATTATTCAAACCATTATAATAATTCACATCTTATGCATATGCAATACTTATGAGCCTCACTTTCCGTTTTATTTCTTTATTGTGATCGAGCGCCTATAACTGTCCCGTATCTATTATGCATACCGAGCTCATTAATAATTGTCCCATAACCATTATGGATATCGGGCTCATTAATAACTGTCCCATATCTGTTGGGAATACCAGCTCATTTTACATAGTGAGTGTTTGGCTCTTAATCACTTTTTGAGCTCTAGGTTCTTTTTCACGTTTTGAGCTTTAAGCTCTTTTTTGGTAGCTACTTTAGTCACAACTGCCTTTATCTTTCATGCATTTATGTAATGAAATGCATCAATCACATATGATTAACTTTTCACTTTCATGTATCATCGAACATTAGTCCGGTCCGACATTCAACATTAAAGTTAAGAATCATTCTTTTTCATTCATATGCATATTCACATTTTTCTTCAGAACTAGCTCCTACATTTAACAATTAAGTCATGTATCACGTATTTCATCAAAATCACATACAAGGAGCACTTTAATATCTCAATCATACCTCACAATCATCGGACCTTCTGTATTGTGAAACTCTTAGAGATAGAATCCACTAACTCAACTTCGAGCTAAATTGTGAAACTCTTAGAGATAGAATTAAATTTTGATTCCTTCGTGAAAAATATAGCCATACTTGTTTAGTTTAATATGAACTTAAAATTATCCCATTTGGATGTTTATAGACAAAGATATGGCAAAATATATATGCATGTTTAGTGGAATTACTGCATCTGTACATGTCCAGCACACTTCAACAATGTTCAGCTCTAACTCTAATTCATCTCTACATCAATTTATGAATCATTAATCATCATACACGTAAAAGCAAGACATCAATGTATTCATTTCTTTAACCACATTCCAGGATACATAAATCACCATTTTATGTCCATTTATCCTCTAACTATCATTAAATATACTTCCTTCAACAAATATACTATCATTAACTATCTAAATCAATAAAATACACTCTCCAAATCAATTTCTATCATATAAAAACCACTATTCTCAATATAACACATTTATAATTTAATTATGCCAGAAAAATATCAAATGAGTGCATATACTGTCATTTTATTGTGCAAAAATTCAAATTCACGTGTGTGTATGCTAACATTATGCATGAGTATGAAATGCATTTTTCTTAATCTCTCTTTGATCTCACATGTACCAAATTTTAGGGTTCTAACCCTTAGTATGGGAACGGGATGTTACATCTTATGTAAGAACTCCGTTTTCTCCACCATAGATCCCATCCATCTATCTTTCTTGTAAGTGTTCATATCCTTTTTAAAAGTAGTTAGATCCCTATTGTTTATTATGAGTACGAAGGATACCAAATCTTCCCCAACGATATCTATTTGTTGAATTAGGAATGCATCTCGTTATATCTATGCTATATTGGGATGCTACTTTTTCTTTGATATTGCTATTAAACTAGAATTTTTATCCTTTCCTAAGTCTATTCTAGATTGATTTAGTTCCATTTGTATCAACTTCATACTACCCTATGTTGATCAAACATATGCTCTCCATATGTTTGCTTCAATTTATATTGCTCATCAACTACTTAGTCTCTACTTATCATCATCTTCTTTGTTGTTACGTGCCAAAAATTGCATCCCTTTACAATTTTAAAGTATTCGATAAAGATACACTTCTTTGACTTTAAATCAAGTTTAGATGTCTCATCATAGAAGCATGAATACCAATTAAACATCTAAAGATTTTGAAATCTAAAAGATCTACCTTATTTATTGTCCACGTTTCTTTTGTCACTCTTTTATCCCATTTTGTTTATGGTAATCTATTGATGAGGTAATATATTATACCCCAATTTTTACTTAAAATTTTTTTGGGAGCCTTGTATTCATCCTTAAACACCTAAGCCTTTTAATTGATATGTTTAACATCTCTAAAACTAGGGATGTCAATGGGTCAGGTTAGACTTGAGCTGCTCCTGGCCCTACCAGGCCCAATAATGGGCTAGGTGGCCTGTGGTCAGGCTCGTGGCTCGACCCACCTTATATTTTTTAAAAAAATAAAAAACAACGTTGTTTTTGAAGTTACAGTCAAGTCACGTGCCAGCCTGCTCTCGATCGGCGCTCAGCTCTTGGCCCAATTAGGCCAATCATTTTTGGCCCATAGCCCGCCCCTGGCTCGATCAACTCGGGCCAAAATCAAGCATGGACAAAATTAACATCTCTATCTAAAACATTATTTTCTATAGTGTTTTCCAAATTATGTGGCATCTTTAAATCTCATTCTCCTTATAGAATTTTTGAAATTGTAAATCCATATAAATACTATTGTCTGAACTCAGGTACGTGATTTCTTTGCTTATCTGGTTATCCACCTCAACCTTTCATGTCTTGAACGTTACAAAGACCTTAGATTATACCTAGACTTTCTTTGAAAAATTATCAATGGATGTTCACAAGTTATTGAGGTACAATAAGTCTTTAGTAAGAAACCATATGTTAGTATGTACATATTACATAATCTCTTCAATTTTGTGATTGTCTGTCTTGAATTTTATCTTATAATGGTTTTCAAGTATATAAAAACTTGTATAAGTCTAACTTACAATGTTTGACACCCTTTATTGAGATCTTCTTATAAAATTTTGTCATCTTTTTGTCACTAGGAAGACATAGTTGCATATTCCATAATGTAGTACTATCATCATCTAACTTTATTATAGCAACATCTATACCTATAATTTTGTTCTTTATTATTTTGTATATGTTTCCCATCAATCTTGGTCCTTTCAACATAGGCAATACACTTTTATAAACTTAATGTTATCTTTTTGGATTTTATGCCATTCACTTATAATGTTCCCAAAGAGATTAGTTTCTTCATCATATCTAGTACATGTCGAACATCACACAATATTCTAACAACATCAAACATCTTGAACCTAACTTATTATATTATAATGATTTTACAAGCTTTATCATCTCTCAACTAAACAGTGTCAAAGTTGTCTAATGTGTATGGCATAAATTAATCCTTTTCTAGGGTCATATGATGTGAACATCTTATATCTAGTATTTATGAGTCTTTATCTAATGTGTATGGCATAAATTAATCCTTTTCTAGGGTCATATGATGCGAACATCTTATATCTAGTATTTATGAGTCTTTAAAATTGACTAGTTAAAATATAAAGCATTGCTCTATTATTGCAACATGAGTCTCTACGTTGTACTATAGTAATAAATTTTGATGAATCATTTGACTTCCTTTCATCATTGTGCCTCTTTTTATTATAAAACTTCTTCTAGATGTGCCACTTGTACTCTATTTTCTCCCCCAATCCTAGTTTTCCCTTACATACATCCCTTCATCTTAAGAGCTTTTATCAATATTTAGTCTGCTTTTGTTATGCATCAATAGTTCATTGGTTATGTATAACCAATGTGAGTATAGTTACTAAATGCTCATTAAATGGAGGTAAAGAGCAAAGTACAATCATTTCTTTGTCCTCGTCTATAATAGTCACCTTAAGCCTCATTAGGTCACAAACTATTTATTCAAACACTTTAATATATTGTTACATACATTTTTCCTCCTTTATGTTCAATATGTATAGCCTCTTCTTTAGATGCAACTTATGTCTGAGAGACTTTGAGATGCATTAACTCTTTAACTTCTTCTATAACATGACCTTATTTTGTAATCTCTATGATGTGGTACATGACCTTATTTTAGCTACCCGCACTTATAACTCTTCCTAGTTGGGCTCATCCAATTCTTCTGCCTTAGTTTCATGTCGTCCTTTCAATATGCCTTGTTGCACTAGTAAGTCCTTTACTCTCTATTACCAAATTCCAAAAATCTTAGTTTCTTTAAATTCTTCCATTTTAAACTTTACAATTGAATTTAATATTGCCTCAATTATGTTATAATATCACTTATTCAGTAATAATGTGCAATAAAAATATAAGTTGCATTACAAAAAAAGAAAGAACACAAGAAGTTTTAAATGAGGTTTGGCCAATGAGGTGTGCTTACATTCTTATAAGCCAAGAGTTACTATTTTCACTATTGAATCCAAAACTCACTTGATGAAGATTGCAACTTTCTTATATATAGACTAGGTATATAAGTATAGTTATATGTAAAATTTAGTTGGTATTTTCCTATAAAACCTGTCCTTACCAAACCTAGCGTAACTTATACATGATTATAATAAGCCTTAATCCTTCTAGAGTTTGAAATTCACCAAAACTACATTTTTAAAGAAGCTTGTTTGTCATGAACATGGTCTAGGACATGATCATATCCTATAATGTCTATCTTATAGCTTCTCTATACATATGGACAAGGGCTTTATCATGGTTGTATCTAATGTGTATCTCGCTACTTGTCTTTATGTATAGAAATAAGCTCACACATGCTCATGTCCCAAATCAAGTCTCCAGTTGCACACTTTAAAAAATCTTATGCTACACCAATATGCCCATGTTCTAGCCTATTTCTTCACCTTTACATTCTAAAAAAGAATAAACCTTAATACACAATTATGTGTTAGACTGTGTTCACACAGGGGCTTCCAATGAACACTTGATTTCTTTTTTAAAATTCAAGATTGCATACCCTATATATTTGAGTTATATATATATTTTGAATATTGAAAGAAATTTTATTCATAAAACCTAAGCTTATATACCCTTATAATGGCTCAATCATTTTATCTACAATTGAAAAGAATTAGGTAGATAAGGTAACAAAAACTACATAAAATTTATATTCATATAGTCCCTTATAGATTCTAAGAAACTATTATCCTTTGACTAACTTTCATCTCTTCACCATATGTTACAATTACTTCTTTAATCCAATTTACAATTTTTCCTACTAAGATGTGCTTTTTGTCCCTCAACTTTCTTATAAATCATGGAGTTCCTTTATCTCCATATGGCATGAATGGAGTAGTTAAAAGTAGTTTTGAAGATAATGTTATCCTGCTTTAAAGAGTATATAGGTTTGGTGGCCCATTTTTGTGTATTTGGCCAATCCCTTGCCTAGTAGTAAGCTCACAACATATGTTGAACTCTAGCCCAAATTATGAAATAATTATGAAACTTTTCGTATTTTTGCCGCAGTGGAATAGTTAAGATACTTTTTGTATTTTGATTTCCCAAAAACCAAGATCACTTTAATTATATAAAATTATTAACGCATAAATCATATTAAAGCTTGAATCTTAATTTGTATCTTATTCTAAAGCTTGATCCCTTTTCTGTCGTATCCCTTCAACCATTTCCAAAATTGACTTATCTCAACCGTAATAGTTATACAAGTGTCTGATCACTAACTGTATCCACAGAACAAGATAAGAGAACTCTGTAATCCTTAATAGAAGGTTAAGCAATAAGTATTAGCTCTATTAGAGCTTAAACCTATTTATAATAAGTTTCAAACATTTTAGAAATTTAATTAAAATTAAATTCTAATTTCAATTAAAATTTACTTATAATGACAAATAATTCTAATTAAATACCAATTATGCCCAAATAAGATCTAATATCTCATATTGTTTCTTATTTATTAAATATCTTATATTTAATTATAAAGTTTCTCAAACTTTACGATCAAGTCAAACTTATTTTTTGAAAAATGAATATTGCATTGACTATATACAAAATTAATACAACATTAAAATAAGTTCAAGGAAAATACTCTATTTATAAGTAAAATAAAATAAGAAAATTTACAATTTATAACAACATGATAATCAACATTAAAAATTCCATTTATACTTCATGTCAGGGGAGAGAGAAAATCGTAAATTTTTGGCATTTTAGGTTGATCTAATCTAGTTAATGATCCTACTTGCAAGCTGGTATTTCCCTTCTTCTAGGTTAGTAAACCTTCTAGAGTTTCTCTCATGGTAGTGGTGAATGCAACTTTTAAGAGAATTGTATTAGGCATACCTTTCTTAGAGTTTCTGATGGCCCAACTCAGAGATTGTTCCTAATTACAAGTATAGCAGTTACCTGGTATCATGTGCAAGATCTTGCTCCAGATTGCTTTCCAAAATTTGCAAAGAAAAAAAAGGTTATATTTATCCTCCGCTGCCATTTTACATAGAACATAAGTTGTATCCACATTGCTATGCCATTGGCTTTTAGTTATGAGTTTGTTTTTAATCGCAAGCCAGAAGATAAAAGAGGCTTTAGGGTTAAGGGAATTTCTCCATAAAAGAGAACACCAAGGTACTTTAATTAATCCACTTATAAGGATCTAATGACATGATTTGTTAGAGTATTTACCACTCAAATCTGGAGTTCATATGATAGTTACATCAATCTCTTCATTATCTAATTGAGGGAAGAATCGTGCTAGAGTATCAACACCTTTAAAATTCCCTCTCCATCATTGACTATTGCAGATCAAAGATGAAACTTTAAGATTAAGAGAAATTATGTTTCTCAAGTGTTGTACTTGAGGATTGAGAATAATAGGACTCGAATCTAACCAGTTATCATACAAAATCCATGTTCTTTCTCCATTTCCAATCCCTTGTTTAATATAAGGATAAACAAAGTCTCTCATCTTCATCATCTGGTTAAGAATCTAAGAGAACTCCCTAGCATAGGAAGCCTACCAGAAATTCATATTTTTTAGGTGATACTCATGCATTTACTTGACCCAAAGTGCATTTGATCAATGTATAGTCTCCAAAGCCTTTTGCACATTAGGATTTTTTGCATGGTAGAATTAGAAATGATCACGAGGCCTCCAAGTTTCTTTAGTATGGCAACCTCACTCCGTTTTATGCTTGCATTCTTTGAGTTTTTTAGCTCTACCCAAACATAGGAATGCTTTCATGATTCTATCTATCTCGTTAATGACCTTCCTTTGGCAATGCAATGTGAGTAGTCCAGTATAGATGTAAGCTGCTTAATATAAAGATAATAAGGGTGAGCCTTAAAGCATAGGAAAGAAACATGTTTTGCTAAGCATTTAAACTTGGCTTTACTCTTTCTATAAGGGGTAAACAATCATTAAGCTTTGGTTTGGAAGAAGTGATTAGGACTCCCAGTATAGGAAAGAAACCTATTTTGCCAAACATTTAACTCATTCTTTATGTGAGACCTAGTAGATTCTTAAATATATTAACAATAATTATAAATTTTAATTTTAATTCACAATTAGAATTAGATAAATTAAAAATCCTGTTATTTTTTAATTCTTTAATTAAACAATTTACAATCATAGATCAAGATTGATATCTAGTAGCACATCATGACTATTCAAATATTTAGGATGTTAAATTAGTTTTGATTAACCTTTTTGTGTATGATTTTCATATAATTTAATCATTTTATCATATAATATTTTGATTAGACATAGAATATGAAATTAATGTGTACCCTATTTTGAGTCTAATCATATTGGTTCTCTGCTATTAGCTATTGATTCAATTAATGACATTTGTAAAATATTTATAAAGCTTAATTCTACCTTAGCCAAGGATTTCCCAATTTAATATTAATCGAGAAAAGCAAAACATTCTCTTTAATTACTTTAGAGTGATGAAATCTTAATCACTTAACTACCTCCATATAGTTCATAACTATCCAATGACTATCAAATAAGCTATCCATGATTAAAATACGTTATAGTAGTATCAAAATATAGTAATCCTTATATAATATAACTTTGGAGACCTCATATCAAAGGATTACTTATACATTATCACAATGATAATTTTCATAGACATACAAATAATGTTTTAATTGGAATTCTCATATTGAGTCAGTTTAGTGAACTTGTTCTCTAACAAGTACTAACATGTTGTTTACATAGACATACAAATAATGCTCTAATTGGAATTCTCATATTGAGTCAGTTTAGTGAACTTGTTCTCTAACAAGTACTAACATGTTGTTTAAATATCTCTATACTTTGACCTTCAAGATCGACTACTTTCATCATAAGGAAGACTATAAAATATGCTAGTCTTTTTATGTTCTATTAATTGCTAATCTTAATAGAACAATGGCTAGGAACAATTTAGGGATGATATATACATGCAATATTAATCTCATAATTATAATCTCACTATAATTTCATTTGTAATGTATAATTATCTCACGAACTTTTTAAAAAAAGTAAAATGAAAATATAGGATTATTATAAACCTCTTTTCTAGCACATCAAAAAGTATAAATATATAAAAGATCTCAATCCCATTAAATAGGGATAAGAATATTATTTCATGTATTTCAATTATTTGTACATGACATATAAAGTTTGCGATTAATTTGACTGAAATTTATTAACAAAACCACCGAATAATTAAATTTTTTTATTTTCAGTATATATTTTTATAACACCGCTACCCATAATGGTGTCTTTAGCAATAATCCTTCTTAGGATTTCATGATTTAAACGTTAGATATTTATGCTTTTTTTAATTATTTTTCTCGTGTTTTAATAATCTACAATATCATTCCATAGTCACAGTAACTAACTACAATCAGAGTAGGGTAATTGTTTCGGATCGTAAAGCTCTTCTCCATGAGCTTCGTGACATTGATGTCTGTCATGTAAACGATCAGCGAACAAGGCAGCCCATGCAATAGCTCGGGAGGCGTTGTTCCAGTCTGATTTTGTGTCTTAGGGCATGGTTTTTCCCCCATTTGTGACTACTATTACTTGTTCTGAACGTCCTTCTACTGATGTATTTCAGCCAGGTTTTCTTCATTCTTCTGGATCTAGGTCGGGTGTATTGGGTGAGTCTGTCGACTCGGAGCTAGAGCGGTCCGGTTGATTCGATTCATCTTCCTAGTAATATACTTTCAGTTAAAAAAAAAAAACTACAATCTGAGCCATTTAGGAGTCCATGAATTAAATTTCGATACGGGCTGATGTTCCAGTCTTCTCAGCCGAATCAGAATGTTTTGTATTACTTTTAAAAAAAGTGATTCTCTTCACAAATATATAAAAAATGCTAAAAGTGTTATTAAAAGCTTTGTTTTTCTTGGGATGATGCGAACGTGGCATATGTAAAGCCCTTAGATAGCATATTTATAAAATCCTTTTGGGCCTTAGTTAAATTAAAGTAAGATTAAAAAGAAATAGAAGACTTAAACCCTGAAATCGGAATTGTACGTCATCTATTCTATCTTAAATAATTAAGACAAAAATCTAATCAAAGTCGGGGTTATGGATCATGATAACAGAACCACCGTTACAAGCAGATCTAGATCGAGCTTTTGAAGATATCCAAAGTCGGAAATTTCTTTTCCAGGTAATGTTGGTTTTTCCAGTTTCTAATGTGTTGGGTTGTGGAGTTTTCTTAGTAATGAGAATTTCCTCTTCTTTTTGATGCCGGGTTATGCCTAAGTTTGGTTGCTGGGGGTCTGGAATCGTTCAGAGATTGGCCTAACCTTGGAATGGCTATTGGGTGTTCAATAAAGTGGTGTGTTGTTTTTGCAACCAAGATATGGGATCCGTGGTGTGGATTGTATGATAAACGGTGTCATATTTATAATGATTACGGTAAAAGGTGCTATCTTTGTCATAATTAAATTAAGAGTTTTTGTTTGGTGCTCTAGGAATAAGTAACAATGTCGCGGCGACCGGGGAACCCAAGTAGGCGTTTAGCAAATGGGGGAGGGATCCCCTTTATCAGTTCAATGAATTCCAGATCACGCTCCTCACCATTATTGTCCATCGGACTCGTGGTTGTGGTGAGTTTCTTGGGTATTATGTCTTCTGCATTTTAAGTCTTTGGTCTTATATCATAAACAATGATATTGGTTGACAAAATAATCAGACTTGGTTCACTAGAAGCATCCCTTTGTCTCTGGGAGCAATTATTGACATAGTGGCATGGATGCCTACTTAACTGGTTCAGTTTTTGTATAAAAACTAATAACGGGGTTTCTTGGTCTGTTTCAGGGTGCAATTCTCCTTATTGGTTATTGTTACAGTGGGTCAGGTTTGTACCGACTGAGCAAGTCTTGCTCCAGGAACTTTACTTTTGTTGTTACTTTAGATTTATAAACTTCCATTCGCATACCAGTAAACCTATATTTTAAACTCTTTGAAGTTTGAGGCTTCTAAGTATCACCAATTCTTTTTTTTTTTTTTGGTACCATTGGTCTTACTTCTACTTTCCACAATAGAGTTTCAACTGAGTCTTTAATGTTCTGGTCACAGGTGGACAAATTGCAGATAGGGAAGCTGTGAGTCGACTGGAAGGTAAATTTTTTGCGATATTCATATGTTTTCTTCCTTGTTGGAAGTTGCGTAATTTTATTATGTGGCTTCAAGTATGCCAATTTATATCATATGTTTATTTGGCTTGTTCTTTGGATTTATTTATTGATTAGGCAGTTATTTTTAGACTTCATGTTGATGTTTATGCTTATTCCTCACTAAAAATTTATGTTGGAGTTTGATCACGAATCTGTATCTGTGGCTTATTCAGCTATTTTCTGCCATAATTCTTGTCCGAGAGCATATTCAATTTCATCTGTATGTTCAATTCTTTTTACTATGTACAAATCAGCAGCAAGAGGGAGGCTCATTCTGTTCAATATCTTTGTGGGGTTAAACAGGGCTTCACATGACTGACTTGCTTTAAACTTTTATTCCAAGATCTATGTAATTTCTTAAGTTGAAATTTGGCAGTTCACAGCCCAATTGTGGTTGATCTGGTTCTTTTCTCTTACGTTTTAAAGGCTTGCACAACCTCTGAGCTTTTAATTGAGCAATGCCATTAATCATTCCAATTTTGGTTCATAGGCTTAGTTCTTGCCGTGTATGCCAAAAAGAATAGTTAGGAGCGTCAAACCAAGATTTTGGCAGATATTACTTATGTTAAACTTTTTATTATCATCTGCATACTCTGGCAGTTGCTTTCATAAATGGTCATGTCACTGCTGACCAAGTTTTTCCACAGCAGAAGTTTAATATCAAAAGGGCTCTTTTGACCCACTATCCTATGCTTTTCTGTCGTCTAGATCAAAACATATCATTGGCAAAAATGTCTCACGTATTGAAATTTTGTGGTTATAATCCTTTTATTCTTATTCTTGCAGAAAGCAACGATTTTTAACTATTATGAATGAGGTGACATGTGTCTGGGAATTTTAGACATTTACAAATATTCCAGAGTTTGTACTTATTCATTTTTATCATAAAGTATTGGATTGAAATCAACATTTTCACCCTGTGAAAATCTGGTATTTAATATTATTGTTGTGCTATCTGTTGTTCTTTCTGGTAAGGCAGTCTCTTATAAATGAAGCAACAATCTGAAGATTTCAAGTATGTGTTACTGTGTATCCAGGAGCTGTTTCGTGCACTTTAGAATTGCAAAGAGCATTACCTGTACTAAAGAAGGCTTATGGTGATAGCATGCGCAAAGTGCTACATGTTGGTCCTGATACTTGTTCAGTGGTATCAAAGTTATTAAAAGAAGAGGATACTGAAGGATGGGGTGTGGAACCTTATGATTTGGATGATGTAGATGGCACCTGCAAGAGTCTTGTTCGCAGAGGTTTTGTTCGTGTTGCTGATATTAAGTATCATCTTCCGTACCGCTCAAAATCATTCTCTATGGTTTTGGTGTCGGATGCTTTGGATTACTTATCTCCAAGATATCTCAATAAGACGCTCCCAGAATTGGCAAGGGTGGCTAGTGACGGCATTGTTGTGTTTACTGGTACTGGGGCAAAAGTCTTGTGTTTATATATTTATTTTATAGCCTTCTGATATTTAGCAATTGTCAAGACAGCCAAGTCAAAATATTTTGATGGTGAACCTCATTCCATGATAATTTATTTTGGTGACACTCCATGGTGTAAACTGTTTAAATAGTATTTTGTGGTTTCTACAAGTCCTCATTCTGTTTACCACTGTAAACTACTCTTCTGTAAGACCAACTTCTTATTTGTTTATGATCTGTTATTAGTGACTTTGAGACTCCTGCTCTAGAATAATGGTATTGGTTTTTCCAGCATTTTATTGGCAGACATCTGAATTTGAGTTTTCTTTTGAAATCATTGATATTTGCTGATAGATATTTTCCTTTTTAAATTTTATGTAGGCCTTCCAGGTCAGCAAAGAGCTAAAGTTTCAGAGTTATCTAAGTTTGGTCGTCCGGTAAGTGTTGTTCATTTGTTGAAAAATCTTGTTCATTGTTTGGCAGCTTGGCATCTTTCCTCCACATACGAGCATGACCAATTTAATTGACTATATGAGGATTGGATTTTAGTCTATAAGTTAATGAAATGTTGGTTGTATGCAATCTGAATCCAAAAGCCTTTGGGAATTAAGCCGGGAGCTTTTAAGAAGTATCAAGTAAAGTGTTCAGAGCTGGTCAATCCACGAGTGATATTAGGTAGAAGAAGGTCAAAAAATGTTCTCTTACCCACCTTTGAGGCCATTGTATGCTTAAATCGAGCTGATTGTTTTTAAATAGCAATGAAATTCTAGAATTGATGTGTTAAATGTTATGTCCTTCACTCATATCATCTTTTGTTTTATGATACTCGGAAATTTCTCTTTCTATGAAATGAGTGAATAAAGGAAGCATTACTCAAGAAGAATAATCAAGTTTTTTTTTGGTGATATTGTGAAGGCTAAATTTCGGAGCTCATCTTGGTGGATAAGGTTCTTCATGCAGATTAGCTTAGAAGAGAATGAGGGTGCTACCAAGAAGTTTGAGCAGGCTTCAATAAAAAGGTCATATAAGCCAGCTTGCCAGGTATTCCACCTCAAGGCATACCCTTGAAAATTTTGGTTTCAGGATCCCAGCATCCCTATGTCAGCATCTGAGGAAACAATGTTGCAAATGCATGCCTTGTATTGATAGGTAAATTATTTTGTGAAAGATCACCTTTCACTTTGTTTTCGATAATGATGCAGTAAATTGTTATATTTAAGGGCAAGAGCCGCAATCAGGAATTATCAAATAGGCCTTTGCTCCCTGATGCAGCTATTTGTTGTTGTTAAATTATAGTTGTGATAGCATTTGTTATCCTAGACCAATCTTTTGAAATCAAATTTCATTTATGAACAAGTTTCTTCTTTGTGATAGTGTCTGATTGAAACTACAGATAGGAAACAGTATTTGCATTTTTGATTGCAAGAATCTTAAGCACCTTACGGGGAGAACAAGATTTCACTACAATATGCTAATATTACATGTTTCATACGAAAAATAATGGCGGAATTCCTTTTTCCCTTCCATTGTTTTTGATATAGAATACAAGTCTGATATAGTCAATTAGCAGTGAAGTTTCAACTTTAATAAAATCATTACAATACATAGTTTAAGTGCACATTCGTTACATTTAATAAAAGTAAAGTTAAAACTCTAATATTGTAAATTAATATCATTTCCTCATAATATGGTTGAAAATATCAACTATCACAAGCACAACAAATCTTATTACACTATTCTTTAACATAAATTTCAACTCTTTTTTCAACAAATTAATGTCTTGCTTTATGAGGTTTATTTGCTCGTCAATATCCTTGGTCGTGATTGTTTTAATCACCTTCTTCAACATAAATATTTATTTACTTAATTTATGAATTAATTTTAATAACTCTCTAAGTAAATTTGTCATTGTACTACTTGAAAGAATCATATCTTCCAACTTAAAAAAATTAATTCATAATTTCAACATAAACATAAAATTTTTAAAACTAATTACAAATAAAAACATACTAGATAATTGTGACATCTATAAAGTTTCCTTTTTAGATTATAATCATCCTATAAGTTTCTTAACGGTGCTTTTAACTATCAATAGCAAACCACATTCAAGGCATTTAAAATTAATTTTATATTAGTAGGTGACAAGGATTACATAGCTTTAGGAGCTACCACTACAATTAATTAGGTTTTAATCACTATACTAACTAAGGAACTTATCACAAAAAAATGAAAGTGTAATATACACCATATGAATAAAAAAGTAACTAAAGGTTATGCTTGGTTGGATGTAAGGTTTTTAATGGAATTTAATGAAACGGAATGTTTATAATTGAATGAAATATAAATAGACGTAACATTAAAAAATTATTTTTGGGAGAGAAGGAAGGGTTCAAAATATAATATAGTGAAATGTTGTTTGGATGAAGAGTTCAGAATGTAATATAGTGTAAAATTGTTTATCATTTTACATTCTATCTTAAAATCCCCAAGTCGGAGGTTTATTATTTTTATTATTTAAGATGGAATGTGATGTAATGTGAAACCCCTCATCTTTTATCCCATTCCATTATAAACTCTCCTTTTAAAAAATGAAATAATATTACATTACATTTCATTCCATTCCATTAATAAACCTCTAACTAAACATAACCTAAGGGTGATAATATGAATAAGAAGCACATAACAGAGACCTATATATTAACAATAATATATATCATATGATGCATTAGCTATAACACATCAGTAATTGTAAAAGCACATGCTACATTTAAAGAAACTAGTACAGGCAGTAAAGGAGAGAATAAAAAGATAATCTTCCAATCAAGTTCTTACATAATGAATTAACTATAACTGCAAATAACTTCTAAACCAACATAAAAGCGTATTTGTAATTGTGTCCACAAATATTAGTTAGGTTATAACTAAAAGGTATGACCTAACTCTAATATGTAAAACATGTTTTGTTTTCATAATCTAGTAGAATTCAATATGTTTTCTACTGTGATCATGGATAAAGAAGCTTCAAAAAGACTTAGAGAGGAGCAATATGGATTGCAAAAATTCTAAAGCAAGCAAGTGCATTTTTTGAAGTATTTATGTGATGGTCTCTCTATCTTGCAATTTTTTATTAATCAATTGGCAAAACAATCACCATTTAACACTGAACATATAATTTTCCAAGTTTTTGCTGCATTTAGTCCTTTTTTAAAATGGTGTATGGATGTAGTAAAAATCTTGGAAGTACTTGTGTTGAATAACAAAATTATCTTAAAGTATCATAGTCATGAATTTTCTGTAGGAAAATCCCGGGAGGTACATCACATGTACCAGCAGCGGAAACAAAAATTTTTATTCCCGGGACCTTCCCGAAACCCAGGATCCCGGTATCGGTATGAAAACACAAACCAGAATAGCCAATAGAG
>JAOTIZ010000203.1:33219204-33237827 GCA_027123425.1 Erythroxylum panamense
ACAATTAAAAAATACCGTTTCTAATCTTAAATTGAAATCTTACATCATCTAGTTTTGCAACAGAAACTAAATTCCTAGCACATTCAGGAACATAAAGACATTTTCTAGATCTAGGTAACACCCAGTGTCCAAGATCAATCTGTACATCCCAATGCCCTCTATTCATGCCTTCATGCTATTCCCCATATATAAGAACTTTTTAGTTCCATTTATGGTTTGGATTGAAAGGAATCCCCATTCAACATGTGACATATGAGTAGTTGCATCAAAATCTAAGGCACTGCAATAAGATTTGATTTAAAATATATTGAGACATAGTATGTACCTTTCTTTTCGAACTAAGCATTTCTTTTAGGACAATCTTTCTTGAAGTAACCAGGTAATGTGAGCGGGACTATAGACCATCGAGCAAGACCATGCAGAGAGCTAGCCATGCCAGAAGGGCCCATGACCAAAGTTAGGGCCAAGAGACTTAAAAAGGGTCTTTATACGCATGTGGGTTTTATCTTAAAAGGATGGCGAGCTCCATGCCTATTGGAGGAGAGTTTAATGGAATTGAACCCAAATTAATCCATTTAACTCAAATCCTTAGACCGGATACATTTGGAGCTTGAAGACAAGAAGACTTGGGCTATTTTAATGCTTTATCAATTAAGCCCAAGGAGTGTTTGGTGCACCAATTATTTTATTAGTGGGACTGGGCTATTTAATTTACTTAAGCCCAAGAGCATATGGATCCAGTAGTGGCGCAATACATCAGACTTATATTTAGTTTTTGGACTTTGTTTTATTTTGGGCTTCCATGTATTTAGCCCAACCTTTTATTATTTAACCTAGCTATAAATATGTGTCTTTAGGTCAAATTTTTGCAATTTTTAGATCAGAATTGCTGGAGCGCCGTCGGCTTCAATAGGGAGAAACATTATTCTCTTGTTCTTGTTAACTTTCGAACCATCTTTCACTTATTAATTGCTTTCCCAATTGTGGTGTGTCGATTGTTTGTTTCTTTTAGTTTTATTTTGATCATCGGGATTGTTTAGAACAAGTTTCCAAGAGGTGTCGTAGAAATCAAACCTTGCGTATCCTTATTTTTTCCTGTTTGTTGAATTTGAACTTTCCATCCTTCTTAATTCCTCAAGGTCGAAAACACACCAAAACAAAGCACCCATTGAAAAAACCATCAAACTGTCATCAATTCTTCTACGGTGCGCGTTATTTGGTATCAAAACCTTGTTTTAGAGGAGAATTCTTATTCAACTCCATCAAAATTCAAGAAACTGCCACTCATCATCATCCAATTATCGTCGTATCATCAATTTAGGTGTGAATTAACTTTTGACCTAGGATTTCAATCTTTCTTCTTGTTTTTATTTTAGTTAAGGTTTTCAATTATTTGTTGAAATTTTTCGGCTTATAGCAAAAAAAATTTTGAAAAAAATCTAAAAAATGAAAAAAAAAATCAAAAAGTCTGAAAAAATGAAAAAAAAATCTGAAAAAGTCTGGAAAAAAGAAAAAGAGTCAAAAAATCCAAAAAGGTCAAAAAAAAGCAAAAAAAGTCTGAAAATCAGAAAAAAAAAATCAAAATTTTTCAGATTTGCTAGCTTGTTATTGGTTATTAGTTTGGGTTTCTTATTACTTGTTATTTGAGCTACATTTGGGAAAATTGATTTGTTGAAGCTGTGGTTCTAATTGTAACTTGGATTTCAGAGAACATTTACTGGTAAAAGGCAAGAGTGTGTGAGCTTATTTGAGGGAGTCATTGCCGTGACTTAAACATGAAGGGAGTGACAAATTCTTGAGTGAAATACGTGAGGGAGTGTGTGAGGTTGTTCATCACTAACCTTGTTTTTGCAGGTATATCATTTTATTTACAATGTCACAGGGAGGTAATAATGATAACAACCAAGGGGTAGATGAAAATATCGCTTTCACTTTGAGAGCCATGCAGCAACAATTTGAGAGGTTCAATCTAGCCTTAAATGAGGTTAGGGGATAAATGGATGAGCTCGGATAAGGAAGACGTGAGGAACCTCAGGGCAGGCCTGTAGATGTATGCCAGCGGCAACCACTACCTCGTAGACAACCACCACGGTATGAGCTTGAGGAGGAGGAGTTTGATGAGGAGGAGGAGGACTATGAAGAGCGCATGCCTAGGAGAGCTTGGAGAGGAGAATCCCTCAACAGGCGAGATGGAGACCTCAAATCCATCAAGATGCAAATCCCAGCATTCAAGGGGAGGAATGATGCTGAGGCATACTTGGAATGGGAAAGGAAGGTTGATTTGATCTTCAAGTGCCATAACTTCTCAGAGGAGAAGAAGGTAAAACTTGTTGCTGTTGAATTTACAGATTATACACTAATATGGTGGGATCAACTTGTGACCTCTAGGAGGAGGAATGGAGAGAAACCCATCAATACTTGGGCAGCAATGAAGGCATGCATGAGGAAGAGATTTATGCCTTCTTACCATTATAAGGAGATGCATCAAAAGCTCCAAAGACTCGCACAAGCGTCTAAGTCAGTAGAGGACTACCACAAGGAGATAGAGATTGCTATGATCTGTGCTAATATAGTGGATGACCCGAGGCCACCATGATAAGGTTCTTGAGTGGATTGAATAGGGAGATAGCAAATGTGGTGGAGTTGCAGCATTACTTGGAGATTGAGGACATAGTGAACATAGTCATGAAGGTGGAGAGACAGCTCAAAGCTAGAGTGACAACAAGGAATGGAGCAAGTTCTAGTTATTCATGGAACTCAAAATGGCCCAAGAAGGAGGAGAAGTACAAGGATAAGGGGGTGGACTTCAAGGAAGCACCTAAGAAACCAATTGGGGGATTTGAGCAAAAAGGTACTTCTAACACCCAAGCTACTTCTAGTAAACATTCATTTATAAAATGTTTTAAATGTTTGGGTACTGGCTATATTGCTTCTCAATGCCCTAATAGAAAAGTGATCTATATGAGGGATAATGGAGTTACTGATTCTAAGAATAGTGATGTTGATGATTTGCCATGTGATAGTGATTGTGATGATGATGATGAATGTGTGGAAAGAGCTGATAGGAGAAGCACTTGTAGTTAGGAGAGTGTTACGTGCTAGAGTTAGAGATGAGATTTTGGATCAGAGGGAGAACCTATTCCATTCAAGGTGTTTGGTATATGGAAAGGTGTGTAACTTGATCATAGACGGAGGTAGTTGTACCAATGAGGCTAGTCAAACTATGGTGGAGAAATTGGGCTTGACATGTAGGAAACATCCGGAGCCATATAATTTATAGTGGTTTAATGATAGTGCAAATGTAAAGGTGACTAGACAGGTACTGGTGCCATTTTTTGTAGGAAGGTATGAGGATGAGGTGTTGTGTGATGTAATACCCATGGAGGCAGGACATTTGCTATTGGGGAGGCCTTGACAGTTTGATAGGCGAGTATCACATGATGGGTACACAAACAAGTACTCATTCAACTTCAAGGGCAAGAACTTCACTTTGTTACCTTTATCGCCTTATGAGATCTACCTAGACCAGGTTAAAGCTTTGCAAAGAGAGGAGGGTTTGGGTAGTGAGATAAAGAAAAATGATGAGAGAAAGAGGCCCAAAAGAAAAGAGAGATTGACACAATGGGGAGCGACTTCACAGGTGAGGAAAAGAAAGTGGGATGTGCAAGAGAGAAAAGTTCAGAGAGAGAAAAGAAGAGTGAAAAGAAAGAGAAAAGAGTGAGTTTGTATGCTAGAGGAAAAGACACGAGGAGAGCAACTGGAGAGAAGAAAGCACTTGTGATAGTTAGTTATAGAGAGTGTTTAGTTTCTGATATTAACCCTCTTGATTCTTTGCCTAGTGTATTTTCATCTCTTTTGCTGGATTATTTAGATGTCTTTCCTGAGGAGATGCCCAAGGGACTACCACCCTTGAGAGGCATAGAGCACCAGATAAACTTTGTACCTGGAGCTTAGATTCCTAATTGCCTAGCTTATAGGAGCAATCCTAAGGAGACAAAGGAGCTTCAAAAGCAAGTGGATGAGCTACTGGAGAAAGGACATGTGAGGGAGAGCTTGAGTCCTTCTGCTGTGCCTGTATTGTTGGTGCCAAAGAAAGATGGAACCTGGAGGATGTGTATTGACTGCAGAGCTGTGAATAAAATCACTGTAAAGTATTGCCATCCTATTCCTAGGTTAGATGATGTGCTTGATGAGTTACATGGTGCATGTATCTTTACAAAGATTGATTTGAAAAGTGTATACCACCATATTAGAATGAAACCAGGAGATGAATGGAAAACTGCTTTTAAAACTAAATATGGGGGTATGAGTGGTTAGTCATGCCATTTGGTTTAATTAATGCACCCAGTACTTTTATGAGGTTGATGAATCTTGTCTTGCGTGCATTTCTTGGTAAATTTGTGGTTCTTTACTTTGATGACATTTTGATATATAACACTAATCTTGATGAGCATGTCATGCATGTGAGGTGTGTCTTGGATGTATTGAGACAGGAGAAACTATATGCGAACCTTAAGAAGTGTACATTTTGCATTGATAGACTTGTATTCTTAAGGTTTGTAGTCAGTGCTCAGGGAGTAGAGGTTGATAGTGAGAAGGTGAAGGCTATTCGAGAGTGGCCAATGCCTAAGAGTGTTAGTGAGGTGAGGAGTTTTCATGGACTTGTCAGTTTTTAAAGGAGGTTTGTGAAGGACTTTCTACTATTGCTGCTCCGTTGATTGAAAGAGTCAAGAAAGAGAAATGGTTTACATGAATAAGGAGCAGGAACATGCATTTTTAGAGTTAAAGGATAAGTTGTGTTCTGATCCTATTCTTTGTTTACCTGATTTTGAGAAAGCTTTTGAGGTTGAGTGTGATGCTTCTGAGATTGGTATAGATGCTGTGCTTTTGTAGGAAAACAAACCAGTTGCATATTTCAGTGAAAAGCTTAGTGGTGCATAACTCAATTATCCGACTTATAACAAGGAACTGTATGCTGTAGTGAGAGCACTGGAGGTGTGGCGACATTACCTTCAGCCTAGAGAGTTTGTCATTCGGACGGATCATGAGTACTTAAAGCACTTGAAAGGACAAGGCAAGTTGAGCAAGAAACATGCCACTTGGATGGAGTTTCTGGAGACCTTTCCATATGTGCTTCGTTACAAGCAAGGGAAGGAGAATGTGGTAGCTGATACGTTGTCTAGGAGGTACACTTTACTTTCTACTCTTAGCTCTAAACTTTTGGGTTTTGAGCTTCAGATGTTGACTTTGCTACTGTTTATTCTACTTGTGAGCATGCTGCATTCCATAAATTCTATAGGCATGATAGCTATTTGTTTCAAGGTAGTCAATTGTGTGTGCCTAATTGTTCTATGCATGCTTTATTTGTGCATGAGGCCCATAATGGTGGATTAATGGGTCATTTTGGGGTTGCTAAGACTTTGGATATTTTGCATAAACATTATTATTGGCCTGGAATGCATAAGGATGTTGAACGCGTATGTGTCAAGTGTATTACATGTAGACAGGCAAAATCCACTGTCAAACCTTATGGATTGTATACCCCTTTACCTGTGTCTACTAAACCGTGGGTTGATGTTTCTATGGACTTTGTTTTGGGCTTGCCTAGGGCAAAGAGGGGTTTGATAGCATCTTTGTTGTGGTTGATCAATTTAGTAAGATAACGCATTTCATTGCATGCCATAAGACTGATGATGCTGTGCATATTGCTGACTTATTTTTCAAAGATGTCATTAGATTGCATGGCATTCCTAGGTCTATCTTGTCTGATATAAATGCTAAGTTTTTTAGTCATTTTTGGCGAGTGTTGTGGGGCAAGTTGGGTATAAAATTGCTATATTCTACTACTTGTCATCCACAGACAAATGGACAGACCGAGGTAGTTAATAGGACCTTAGGTACCTTGTTGTGTGCTATAGTGGGTAAGAATTTGAAAACTTTGGGTGAATGTTTGCCATTTATTGAATTTGCATATAATATGAGTGTGTATTCTACCACAGGTTTTTCACCTTTTGAGCTTGTCTACAGTTTTAATCATTTGACTATTTTGGATTTGGTGCCTTTACCCTTGCGTGAGTTGACTAGTACAGATGGCAAGAGGAAAGCTGAGATAGTCAAGGAGTTGCATGAGAAGGCAAGACAACATATTGAGCAGAGGAACAAGGTATATGCAAAGCAAGCCAACAAGGGGTGAAAAATGGTGACCTTTGAACATGGTGATTGGTTTGGGTGCATCTGAGGAAGGAAAGGTTTCCTACCCAGAGGAAATCTAAGTTGGATCCTAGGGGTGATGGTCCATTCCAGGTGTTGGCGTGGATCAATGACAACGCCTATAAAATTGATCTTCTAGGTGAGTATAATGTGTCTGCTACTTTTAATGTTGCTGATCTTTCTCCTTTTGATATGGATTCAACTTCGAGGACGAATCTTTCTGAGGAGGGAGGGATTGATGTGAGCGGGACCATGGACCATCGAGCAGGATCAGGCGGGGAGCTAGCCATGCTAGAAGGGCCCATGACCAAAGCTAAGGCCAAGAGACTTAAAGAGGCTCTTTATACGCATGTGGGCTTTTATCTTGATAGGATGGCGAGCTCCAAGCCTATTGGAGGAGAGTTTAATGGAATTGAGCCCAAACTAGTCCATTTAGCTCAAATCCTTGGATCGGATACACTTAGAGCTTGAAGACAAGAAGACTTGAGTTATTTTAATGCTTCATCACTTAAGCCCAAAGAGTGTTTGGTGTGCCATTTATTTTATTAGTAGGAGTGGGCTATTTAATTCACTTAAGCCCAAGAGCATATAGATCCAGTAGTGACGCCACACATCACACTTATTTATTTAGTTTTTTTGGACTTTGTTTTATTTTGGACTTCCATGTATTTTAGCCCAACCTTTTATTATTTAACCTAGGTATAAATATATGTCTTTAGGTCAAATTTTCGTAACTTTTAGATCAGAATTGCTGGAGTGTCGTCGGCTTCAATAGGGATAAACATTATTCTCTTGTTCTTGTTACCTTTCGAACCATCTTTCACTTATCAATTGCTTTCTCAATTGTGGCGTATCGATTGTTCATTTTTCTTGGTTTTATTTTGATTATTGGGATTGCTTGGAACAAGTTTTCAAGAGGTGTCGTAGAAATTAAACCTTGGGTATCCTTATTTTTCTTTATTGTTTAATTCGAAATTTCTACCCTTCTTAATTCCTCAAGGTCGAAAATACACCAAAGTAAAACACCCATCGAAAATACCATCAAATTGTCATCAATCCTTCCGCGGTGCGCGTTAGTAACGATATTGAAAATAAATATAACATAGGGCTTTAAATTGCTAAAAAGTTATTTAGTTTAACAAAAATTAAGTTTTAACCCTATTTTAGATAACTAGACAAAATATTTCAACTTCAACATAACCTTCAATGTGTGGCAATAAACCTCCTCACCCATTATGCAAACCATGCTTATATTGATATTTACCATCCTAATTTGACAACCTACACCTTCTTGCCTTTCCATTTCTTCAAGAGTATTTGTAGCAGTTTGTGCATCAATTTCAGTTGCATGATCTTTTCCATAGATCCCAGTCAATTCATTATAGAAAGGAAAATTCTTCCTTTAAAATTGAGTAGCATCTCTATGACTCTAAAAAGATGAAAAAAACATCAATAATTTATATGAATGACAAGAAAGTAGTTAAAGAAAATACTTAAAAAGTTCAATACTTACACTTAAGTAAGTCACCACGGTGCATGACTAGCATTTAAGTTAAAAGCTAGTCACCGAGGGACTTAATTAGTCACCCTCATGCGTGGCTAGTGACTTAACTAGTCACCTCGTGCAAATTTGTGGACACTAAAATGAAACAAAGGATTTGAAGTATGGTTGAAGTAAATGAAGTTCTGTAACTTACATTTTTTCTTTTTAGAGTTTAATATAATCATAATTGTCATACTAGAGTAATTTAAGAATTTTTTATAGCTTGGTTCAATTGCTAATAACACCATTTATTCAATATTCAATTTGAAGTTCACTATAATTAAGTTAAGTTTTAATATGCTATTCTAAAGAAGTTAACTTATGTGGTAGTGGTTTACATCACAACAGTTACTTATGTGTCCATCTAATATCCCTTTATATATCATCATCATCACACCCTTTACATATATACTACTACATATATCATCTTACTTATGCTTGAGACCATGTAATATTATATATGCCTCACATTTATTTCTTTTTAACTTTAAGCCTTATTATTTGTTTCATATCTAAAAATCAACAACAATTTATCAATGCTCTAACAAGTTTGTCGATGATGAAATTTTATTAAGGCCAGTAATAATTTTCTTTCTGAAGATGATTAACAAATTTTCCTATCTTCTACAATATGAATGTAATGCGGGGAACCAGTCTCTAAAACTACATTCGTAACATATATAGCCTATTGAAAGAAATAAACATTTTGGCAATGGCTAAATTCATTTATTATTAATTTTAACTACTAGTGGTATCTTCTTCTAGTTTTTGCTCTAATGCAAATCTAGCTGGGAACAAACTCTTCTAGTCAGTTCTATAATCCAGATAACATAGACACTCTACAATCTATGTTAATGTCACATAAATAACGAATAGATAACTCAGACACCCTTCAATCATATCAATTAGCAATTAATATATCCCAAGCAGTTCAAATGATTTTTCACTCCAACTTCAAACAAGTTAATGCAAACACATTTAAATGACTCATGGACAATAAGTGGCTAAGGGACAATGATTGATGGAAGATGAAGATTATAGATAAACACTATTCACAACTTTGCACATCAAACAATTGATTTGCTTATGCAAACATAACAACTTAGATTCAAGATCATGATTAAGGAAAATGAGAAACATAAGACTTTTGCCCTGTACTAGCATTTGGTTTCCCTTCATAAATAGGTCAAGTTGGGTTTACAAGAATAATTGAAGAAACAAGCAATTATCGACGACAGATGTGAGGTAGAGTTGACCCTGGGCAAGGGCAGGCAGGGCACCTGCTCATGACTTAGTTTTATGAAGAATAAAAATTGCAATTAAAAAGGCCCTATTTTATTTTATTTTGTTCCTTATAAAGGTCTTAATTTTTATAAAAAACAACAAAAGGATCCTTATTTTACCTCTTTTGTTCTTTATAAAAGCTCACTTTTGATTATCATAAAGAAAAATAAAGGTAAGATAAAAAAAATTTTGTTTGCCTAGAGCCTATAAAACATCAGGACCGGCCCTGATGTTAGGAGAAAGGTTGTACTTACCGATTCAACGCAGCCGACCAATAAATGTTGGAGAAAACAATTGACATTGTGAAGAGTGAGAGTCAGAGATGAGCGTGAACCGAACCACACTAAATAGTGGAGAAAAGAGATGAGAGTGTGAAAATGAAGAGAGAGCCACTGGGCGTGAGTGAGAGCAGACAGATTGTGCTGCTGTGTGAATGATAGTACCATGAGAGGAGGAGAGGCTGAAGTTGTAATGCTTAACATTTATCTATTTCGGACATGTGTGAAATAGGTAAAGACAAGGGTTAATTATCTTTACCTATTCTCCACTGTACAGGAATACTTAATCTACATGATGGTTATTCTATGGTTTTTTTAAAACCAAACACAAAATTTCTAATAATTGGAAATAAATGAGTAATAGAATACCGTGAACCAAATATACCATTAAAGTCTCAGTGAGTGTTACGTGAACCTGGTAAGGAATCTAGTGTCGAGTGACAAGGTAGCGCGCTTATCTGATGATTCTTAGGCTGCGTTTGGTTGCCGTCCCCATCACCGGGGACAGTGCACAAAACATACAAATCCTGTCATCTGAAGTTGTTTGGTTGCCATCCCCCTCTTTTTGTCATCTGCCCCCAGTAAACATAAACAACAATTTTCTGTTTACCTCAAAACCGTATGACAGGGGTCAGATGTGTTCTGTCGCCCAAACAAATCCTCCTCTCGTCCAAGATTAGCCCTACCTTTCTTTACCGCCGTCTCCCTCAACCGTCGAAGCAGTCGTCGTCCGGTGTCGAACCAGTCGTCGCGGTGACTCTGTCGCGTCGCTTTCTTGCCGGTGGTGAAGCCTCCAGCAACTCTGTCGCGTCGCGGTGACTCTGTCGAACCAGTCGTCCGGTGTTCGTTCTTAGAACCTTACTAAAAACCCGATCTTGAGCACATCCCATCTCTGTTTTACGGAAACTTGCTTCTGTTTTTGGTGAAGTGAGTGTATGTCTGCTGCCCCAGTCGCTATCTACAGGTAGTTTGATCTCTGCACTGTGCTTTTCTTGAATGGCTCTTCGTTTTTTTATGTCAATTTATGGTGTTTCTCAGCTTCATGTCTTGTGAAGCTGAAAGGTGAATTTGTGTGCTGACTCTGTCATTTGATGATTGAACACTTTTTAGTTGACCATCTGGGTAGATGGGTTTGGAATGTGAATGCTAAAGGTTGAATTTTTGGGTATGGAGATAACTGATTTGATGGTGTTTCCTGTTAGTATCAGAGTAAAGGTTGAATTCTAGTCATTTTTATGATGATTAATCTACCCCAATTTTTGTTAGTTTACTCTATACTAAAAATTCTAATATTTTCTTCTTGAGTTGGACGTATCGTTTCGTTTTGTAGCTTATTCAATTTTTTCTGATAGGGGTTCGTGAGGATTTTGAGTTCATCTTTGCACTCGTCCTCCTGGGATTCTGCTTTGGTCCTCTGTTTTTCGTTTTTTAAAGTAATTTCTTGCTTCAGTGTGGTAAAAGAGCTACCGTATTGCTTTTGCCTTCTGTAATCCTCTTCTGTTAGTGCATATCTGTTCTGGAATTAGGTTAAGATTGGATGCATGTTACTTAGTCTTATTAGGATGAATAACTAGTGAAAATATTATAAACTTTGATGTCTTCTGTGTTTATAGTGGTCGCTTTAAGATCTAAACTAGTTGATCATTGCAGTTGAGCACCAGTGCAAAATTTGTTCCTGAAAATGGAAAGTCCTCCAGAAACATGCAAATTGTTCATTGGTTCATTTCATGCTATGGCATCATGCAGATCTAAAATATGCACATTTGGAAGATAGAACCAACTTTATTTTGCTTCTATATTTGACCAATAGCCCAAGATCGAAACAAATGATGAGGGCTTTTAAACAAGATGAAGTAATTATTGATTGTTTGATAGCTGTACTAACTAGAAATGAACCCAACTTGGCATGAAAATCTTTCACTTGTCTATTGAGTGTGTGGAAAATGAATTACTTGAAAGACATGAATTTTTGTGTTTCATTGGAGGTAGTAAAATTATTTCTTCAAAGTAAGGTGTTTATGGGTATTTCTTTCTATATTGCCAGCTGAACTCTTTTCGCTGTCTTTGTTATATACTTGACTCTAGGTTGGACCAACACTTACTGTACAGAGGAAGGAATAAGAATTCTGTGGTGGAAAAAGTTCATCATGATGAAGCGAGTACCTAGTAGAAATGCTCGATCTAAAGGAATTAAATCAAAGCATGTTTTACAGATTTGTTTGTTGCTAGGTATCAGCTTCTGGTTAATCTACCAAGTCAAGCATTCCCATGATAAGAAGAAGGAGCTTAATGAGAACGATGCAAGAATCTCTACCAGCTCTCAAAGTGGTGATGAGATGCTGAAAATTGGAAGGAAAGATCTCCATCCTCGTGTTCCAGAGTTTGTGAAGAATGAGAAACACGAGGAAGATGAGGAAGAGGATAATGAAGAACAGGAAGAAATAAACAAGAAAGAAAAACTCAGGCATGATCAAGATCAAGAAGAAGTTGAAGAAGAAGAAATAGTACATGAAGAAGGTTCTAAGCATGAGGAAGAATATAAGAAAGATGATGCAATCAAAGAAGATGATAAGAAGAATGAAGAAGAAGAGCAGGAAGAGGAAACCAAGGATGAAGAGACAGAAGACGAGGGTGGAGAAGGTGGCGATGATGGAATAGACAAACATGATCAAGAAAAGATGGAAGGAGATGCTGATGGTGAAGAGGATTTTATTGAAGAAGAGACAGAGAGAGAGGAAAACAGTGAGGAGAAGAAAAGTGAGAATAATGAAGGTAAAGATAAGGGGCTTCAAGTAGACCCTGACCCTTCTCTAGAGGATCGAGATCATGAGAATAATGCTCATGAGGCCCGAGAGGAGCATTACAAGGCAGATGATGCTTCAAGTGCTGTGGCCCATGATGGTTCAAATACAAGCACTGAACCTGAGAAGTTGGGTGCTGATACCTCAAATGAGAACTCAGGACGAAGTGATTTAGAGCAGAATAACAAATCTGTTAATATTAGTAAGGCTCAAGAGGAACATTACAAGGCAGATGATGCTTCCAGTGCGGTGACTCGTGATACTGCAGTTAATAGCTCAGAACTTGAAGGGGCAAGTTCTGAGAAATCAAATGAGAACTTGTCAACTGATGGCTCTATACAGGAGAATGAATTGGATGGAAACAATGCCAAGGATATTAAAGGGGATCAGACCAACACAACATCACAGTCAAAACAAGGTGTAACAGCTGAATATGTTCCTTCAGGTGAAAATAAAGATGGTGATCTAAACCTGCACAACCCTCACCCTCAGAACAAGTCACCTGAAGTTGCATCTGCATCCAATAATCAGCAGCAAACAAGCAATAAGTTGGTAGAAGTAACTGGTGGAGATAATTCCAAAGATGGGAGCACAGGTGCTTCTGGTTCATCTCAGCGGAGTGAAGCATTAAATAAAATATCAAAGTCAATTGAAACTCAAAATGGAACAGTTGATGGTGCAACTACCGAGGAAGTGGCTAGCCAAAAAACTATTGAATTAGAGCCTAGTAACGACAACACCGTTTCAAACAGCAGTCAATTGCAAAATAATTTGGTGGTCTATGATAAAACAGGGCACATAGAAGCAAATGGCGGGATCTCCTCAAATTCCTCCAGCAATTTGGATTCATCTGATAAGAAGATCAAGCCTGATGTAGCTGCTGATGCTGACATCAATTCTGAATCTTCTATTCAATTAAACAAGTTTACACATGCTGCTATAGAACTGAAGTCTGGCAGTGACAATGAGTTGGCTGAAAAGGATAAAACCCCAGGCTCCTCTACCTACATTGTGATTGGAACAGCAGATGCACATGAACACGTTGATTCTTCTATTGACGAAGATGGGAATGACAATCGTATAGACCTGGATACCCTGCCAAATCATAGTATTGAAGGGATCAATAGTAGAGATGCTGCATCAGAATGAGAAGTCTGAGAAAATATGCTACCTGCTTGTGGCCAACCTTTCACACTGTTTTCATGTGCAAACATGGAGGTTTTTTATTTTATTTACTTCCACTGATTATGCAAGAATATGTTTATGTAACTTTGGACTTTTTTTAGGCAGTCTACGATGTTAAAGGCTTTATAATTATAAGCCCTTATCTTGAGGTCCTTTTCTTCTCTTTTTAATATTTCTAAGCTTCTTTTGTAATGTATGTTACTAGCTTATTTCTTGTCATTTTGTCAATCACTACAAAAGAAAATATTGAATAAGATGAGAGTTGTGATAATATTTACAAAAGAAAATATTTAACAAAATGGGAGTTGTGATAATATAAAAATTCAGTGACAGAGAAAGTTGACACTTATCAATAAAAGAACATTGTTTATAGTTGTTTCAACTTTTTAAAGCTACAATTGATCATGGTTTAAAATAATTATTTTATCAATCATATATATGATGTGGTATTAAATATTTATCTTTCCTTATGATTAGTTGATTGAAAACATGTTATTTAATTAACCCTTATTGTTTACCAACTTTAGATATAATTTAAAATTTAATTAAACAATAGCTTTAAGAAAATAACAACCATTGAAAGAAGATAACACATTTGTGGTTGCATTTAATATAGTTGAATGCTTTCTTTAAAAGTAATAGGTTTAGATGCAGCAAATTAGAATTTCTAATTGTTACAAATGATCAAAAGAATTGAACTTTTACGTATTCAAACTTTAATCCAGTAAATAATCATTTCAATCAATAGACTAATTACATACATTAGGAATCAATTAAAAAAAGCTTGGAAAAGCAATATAGTACATAAATATGCAAAACACTTTCACATTAAGTCTTAATTACCTCCCAATCTTCAAAGTTCCAAAAAGACTTCGCTTCATTCAATTAAGATAAAGAAAATTAACCAACAATGGTCATAAAGATAACCAACTTCTAATTTCAATAATTTATTTCAACTTCTACAAAAGAGGGGAAAGAGACTTTGTGAAAAGATGAAAACTTTAACCGTACCTTAATCCTATTTATAACCACTTTAATTCTATACAGAGATCTTTTTTTAATGTAATTCTTTAGATCCTACAAATCATATCTTCACTTATTTATATCCATATTTGGCTAAGATAAATTTTAAAAACAACTTTTAACATGTTTTCTCTCACAAATTCAAAGTTTGGAAGTTGTAATTGTTACCGAACATGTCCATGCTTAAGATCATGCTACACTATTTCACCAAATTTTAACTTTATTCCAATAATATGATCTGAATATGCCAATTAAAACAATTTTTTTATCTCAAATCTTTTTTATTCTTCCTTCGATTATTTGATAATATTGCTCTTTTATTTAAAATTATCGATTTTAAATTAAGGGTTAATCCTTTTTCCAATCAAATAATATCTCCATCCCCTTTCCTATAGAAATAAACAAAAATATTGAGTTTGAATACAATAAGATAAGAATATGGAGGATTTAAATGATAAACATTAGGAAAAAATTCTGACACCAAATTCTTCAACACATAATCATTGCTTTTCCCAAAGCAAGAAAAAAATTAAGAAAACAAGATAGTCTAATAGTTTTCACCAAACTACTTCTGATGAGACTAAAACATGCACACTGCTTAAGACTTAGACCAAAAAAGAGTTAAGCATTAACATACATCAAAGTTGATTTTCACAAAAAAATATAAAAAGAGACATTAAAAACAATCTTAATTAAAAGTATGCACAAAGCCTTAGTAAACTGTCTTACGGTGTTCCCTCTTTTACATAAGTGTTTAGGCTCAAGTGTTTACTTTCAAACTCTTGTCACGAGGAATACAAAGCTATAAACTTACACTTACACCAAATATCTCCCACCATGAACTTATGAAGCCATGAATCAAAGGGCTTTTTAATAATTGGTTATAATGGGGCTTGGGTTAAGGGTTGAAAAGAGAGAATTATAGGTTAAAATCACATATATTTAATAAGGTATTAAAAATATAAAAGAATTTAACCAAAACCAAGTACTCAATTTTCAAAATACTATGGATGCAATTATTTTCCTTTTTTTAGAGCAAAAATAAATCATCAACCTGAAAATTACAACGATGACACAAACTTAAATTAAGTACAAAATAAGTAGCTTGTAAAACACATCTTAAAGCAAAGTCACTCTAGTTCCCTAAATAGCTTAAGAATACTTTACTAGAACATGTAGTTGAGTGATAGAATATATAAGGTTAGATTTATGAAGTGAGTTTTAAAAAACAACAGAAGGGATTTTACAAATGGCTTAAAGGGGCTGAACTAAAGATAATTAAGTAATTCAGGTTCTCATCCAATTAGTAATTCAAGTTGGTTCAATGCAAGTTCTAGAGGTATCCAAATGACAAAGAATCACACGCCAAAGAGAAATGGGGAGACAAAAGATGTTTTTATCCTTTAAGGTTCAAATGCTCACAAGTTTCAATCAAATTCACCTAATCCTCATACAATACTTTATCAATCAATCGTCTTGCTTTGTCTAAATGCATACAATAGCTATTTCAAGTTATCAATGTGTTTAGGTTTCATATTAATTAGTTTTAATCCAAATTCACACACACAAACACACACTCACTCACACACACACACACACACACATTTTTCTTTTTGTTTTAGGTGGGAGGGCAACTCATAAAGAATGTGAAAAAGGGGGCATAAACCTATGGTTTATGGAAAGGTCATTAGATTATGCTCTCAATCCTATCCAATCATGCTTAAATAGTTTGTTGAGTTAAGGAATAGGAAAGGGCATCTTCCTGTTGATTGCTAGTTGATCGTTCTACAATTAAAGGTACATTACATTAGAATGCCCTATAATACTGGACAAGTAGACCAAGTGGAACAAAATTGAATCTGTCATCAAATCATTTTTTGATGATCTGCATCCTAGCTAAATAATCTAAATCCTAGGATTCCATCTCATAGGTAACGTACATATCAATTTTATATAAACTGAACTGAGTAAATCTAAATTAATGACTAGTTGAGTTATATAGGAACCTAAGATTAAAGGTTTATTTTTCTTTTGAATCATATAACGAAGTGGATCTCACTTAACTAAATTTATGTGATTTGAATAAGAAAACTCATGATCACTTGAATTTATAGCGTTGAGAAAAGCATATAAGATACGTTTTAGCAAGAGTTGTTACCTAATGGATCTAGAAATCATATGAGATGCGACTAATAAAGTTGTTATCTACCTGATTTAAGTTTAGTTGATTTGTTGAGCGAACTCAAGATCAACTAAATTTGAATGTGATCTTAGCCTACTAGAAAGATTAGATTAATCTTTGTAGTGGGTTATTGATTGACCAAAAATTCATTCTAAATTCTTTGATTTATAATGATTATCTTTCTGAATAATAATGAGGGCTATTATTTCAAATAAAATAGGGGGAGGGTAAACAAATACATTATTAAAATCCTTATCCCATTTGGTAGTCATAGAATATAATTAATTACTTGCTTATTTATATTTATATTCTATTCTTAGTGGATTCTACCTTGTTTAGTATAGTTGATACTAAGTTAGTGAATCAAATTTCTTAGATATAAGTTATGTTTAAGAAGAGTTCTCAAAGTTAGATAGAAAATTTCTATGTTTATTATGCAATTTTACTATAATCCCTGTTGAGGATTTAGTAACAAAGTTTTAGAGATAAGTTAAAATCATATATATAATAAAATGTTTTAACATTTTGAGTTGACCAATGCCTCATAAACTTTATTAACAACGTGTATGACGTATCTCAACACCACGATAGCAAGATGCAAGAGGTTACATAGATTAGAGTTGAAAGGTGTACCACCTTAATGAAATTGTTTCATTTAATTTTCTTTACTAAAAGCATAAACATGGACATCAAGTAATGGCTTTGCTATAGTACGATAATAGTTGTCATAAGAAGAAAATAATTGCATAACTTTTCGTGCCTATACGTGATACGATAGAGATCATATATATTTTTATTTCATGTTTATAAGTATTTAATATTGAATTTAGATTTAACTTATTTATAATGTTCAATGCATGGTAAGAATTAGATTGTTGAGTAAAGTAATTGATCTAAGTTTATGCAGATAGTTTGTATGTGTTGGATTAAAGGAGACTTATGCTTGACATAACTGGCAAGAATATTAAGTTGGATAACCGAGACCATCTTTTTTTCCATATTGGTTAAGTCAGCATGATGAGAATCATATAATTATATTTTATTAAATTACTAATGACTTTAGGTGATATAGCCATATGTATTAAATGAAATAATGATTTAAAATTTTGAACATAAATCTAAGTAAAAATTAAACATTGAGAATGCCGAAGCACTTCGATGAGATGGATTTGGTGAGTTTTAAATTTTTATTTATCTATAGGGAATGAGATTCTCTAGTGAATAAGTTCATATTAAATTTTCATAAAAGTATAGAATTTTTTAAGTTAGGAACATACAATATAAGATATTGTATAATGCAATATTATTTTAACTGTAGCTATGTCTAGTATAATGACTTACGTTCAATAGTTCCAATTGAATTAACTAGTAAGATTTCATATTAGATATAAAATATTAATTCTTTGAAAGAGTCAAAGTTAATGATTTAAGGATGTGATGCTTAGCTGAAGTCTGTATTATCCACCAAGTTTAGAACTAAATTGGGTAATAAAATCTTATGAGATATCTAAAAGGTTGGATATAGTCTTACAAACCCATTGAATAAATTGTTTGTTTCAATGTATACTTATAGGAGAATAGTTCTTAAGATAAGTAGAAGGAGTAAGATGAAATTTGAAAAGTTCAAATCTCAAAACAATACATCGAATTGGAACTAGTGCCTTTGTTGATACTTTTGATGTATATTTGAAAGGCAATGAGACATTGAAAGATTCACTTTTATTATAAAATCAAAGAGTTTGTTTCAAAGATGATTGTGAATTTATCATATCTATAAGAAGGTTAGTGGGAGCATTGTGTTATAGATGATTGTGAATTTATCATATCTATAAGAAGGTTAGTGGAAGTATAATTAATCTTTTTAATCATAGTATGCAAAGACATATTACTTACAGAGAATGTATTTAAGATATTTTTTCTTAATTATGATGATAATTAAGACGAAAGTTATAAGATTTAAGTGCTTACTATAGAGAATCTTGTAGAAATCTCTTATTAAGTCACTACCTCAATAATAGCAAGATTGTCATATGGTGATATTGTAGCGCCCCCTTACCGTAGAGTACGTACCGGAATACCCGTAGGTCATTCCGATACATAAACTGCGATGAGGGTTC
>JAOTIZ010000203.1:33283659-33302970 GCA_027123425.1 Erythroxylum panamense
ACATGTCTTTTGGGTAACTAGAAGCCAAATGACATGGCGTTGGGTAACAGGAAGAGAGAGGAAAAGGGTCCGTGACCCATTTGAGACCCAGTCTATAATACCCAATAACTATTATCTTGGGTGCGTTAATTGGACTCAAATTGATAAGTGACATGGGACATAAAATAGTCTAACACCGTCACGCTAAGATCTTGTTGATTTGGCAAAGTTAACGAGTTGGCGTCTATAGAGGGATCAACATTTTGATATATAAGCAATTCATCATGTCATCTAGTCTTGAAAGTTTTGCCAGTAAGCCTCCATTATTTGTTGACAATATTAGGTCGTCAAAGGTATGAGATAGGAATCTCAATGCATTTAAGTTCACTAAATTCATCCAACATGAACATAAGTAGTTTATTTGGTAATACATATTGTCTATCCACTTCAATGCAGATCTTTGCGCAACAGATTCGCTCTATATAGGCATATTGTGTGTCCATGTAGATCAATTTACCGATAAAGCTAACCAGGTAACTCAGGCCATCAATGGTCCAAAATTTAAGAGGTATATTATGAAACTGAACCCAAATTGGGAAGATGTTAATGCTGCCCCTATCACACTCCAAACTTGGTTTCCATCTCTGCAAGAACAAAGTTCGATTCTTGTGTTTAGTTCTTGTTTCTACGCCATTTAGAATAGGTAATTCTTGTCTTATAATCTCAAATAGAGAAGAAAGTGAGAGATGCAACATAAAGAAGAGAGCCAGATAGAGGAAGAGACATAATACACACACATACATAGAGAGAGAGAGAGTTATTGGCAATGTTTTAAAAATCAGATTGAAAGTTAAACTGGTAAGGTAAGAGGTTTAAGGTTTAAAAGATTTGCCTAGTATCAAACCATCATAAAATTAGTTAAAAGTTAAATATAATTAAAAGTTTTAGAATATGATTGAAGAAAAATGTCCTTATCTATAAAAAAATTTAAAGTTTAATTTAAAAAGGAGATTTTAAAATGAAAAAGTGATTGATTTATAAAAATTGATTAATTTATAAAATTCACTAATTAACTAATAAATTAGTCGAATTTTAACAATATAATTATTAATGTAAATTAAATTAAAAATTAAAAATTAAACCAAAGAGTTAATCGATTTCGATATTGAATTGGTTGAGTTTTTTATTAATTGATTGTTATAAGTGAGTGCCATACAATCAAATATAATTTATTTATGACCATACTCGGTAGAAGCTTTCCCTAGTAAACATAACAGAGAAGAAGCCGAGATTGAAAGGGACGTAAGAGGGAAAAGTGAGCAGGAGGGTGTCATGTTAACATAAAATAGAGCGAAGGGGAGAGTCACATAAATTTAGGGATTTAAAGATTTAGGAATTCTGGAATCTTAAAATTTCAAATTAATTAAGAATTAATAATTTACTACGAAAAATATTCGCATAAGTATGATTAACGGAACACTCACCATCCATTCAATTAATAGTTATTTTAAACATTAACTTTTCATATCACTAAACTTTAGGATCTAACTTAAATTTTAATGCAAATATTAAATAATAAAATATTGCTTTAAAATTTCTTAAGTGATAATATACATTTTATTATATAAAATTAAAACTTAAAATTTTTAAATAAAAAAATTAATACCAACAAATCGAGAAATGATAAAAACAAATGAAAAAAGAAAAAAATGTGAACGTGAAAAAAATAAAAAGAGTCCTTGTATCAAAATAAAAAAAAATTCATATAAAATCTCTATTTACCAATCCTTATAGTATGACGAGTTTGGACATATGTTTACTTTAACTTTTTACAGAACACGGTGGAGTCTCTCATTAGGCTCTTAGTCTCTCGTCTCTGTAAATCACCTCTCTACTGCACAACACTGCTCAAATCCATGCCTTAAACCAAGAAAATACTCTAATTTATTTTGAAACATATAATTCAAGCGAGAGTCCTTTAGGGTTTCGGGATTTGGTGGTGAGACCACTAGAATGGCTTCTGCGTCCCAGGCCCTCCGATTTCTGGGACCCGTCTCCGGCGCCGACACTCTTAATCGCATACTCGCTGATCTCTGCACGCGGGGCAACCCCAAGGTACTCTCAAGACTCTTCCTTTCGCTTAATTGATTGAATTTGGGTTCCAAAAAAAATGAGCTTTTCCTAATATAACTAAACAGGAGGGGGCTGCTTTAGCATTCAGAAGACATGCGGAGGAAGAAGCGCGTGATCTTAGCGGAGAGGCGCTTTCGCGGTTTATGGATCAGTTGTATGAGAGGATTTCTAGTCTTTTGGAGAGTAGTGACGTGGCTGAGAATTTGGGAGCTTTAAGAGCAATTGATGAGTTGATTGATGTGGCACTTGGTGAAAATGCTTCTAAGGTGTCCAAGTCCTCAATTTACATGAGAAACGTGTTTGAAAATAAACGGGATCCTGATTTATTGGCTCTTGCTAGTCGAGTTCTTGGCCACTTGGCTAGGGCTGGTGGTGCAGTGACTGCTGAGGAAGTGGAGTTTCAGGTATACTAAGCTTTTTTGGTTGTTGTTCATGATGATGTTGACATTATTTAATTCTTTGCAGGTAGTATTATATGTCTATTTGTTGTTTTAGGTGAAAATGGCTGTAGATTGGCTTCGAAATGATAGAGCAGAGCACCGGCTTTTTGCAGCTGTCTTAATATTGAAAGTAAAATTTTTTCGCCACCTTTTGTTTTAGGTGCATTGAATTGGTAATTTTATTAAGTTGCTTCTCTTTACTTTATGTTCTTATTATTGCAGGAAGTGGCAGAAAATGCTTCCACTATATTCAATGTTCATGTTGCTGAATTTGTCGATGCTATCTGGGTTGCACTGAGACATCCAACCCTGGCAGTAAGGGAGCGGGCTGTGGAGGCTTTGCGTGCTTGCCTTAAAGTTATTGAAAAGCGTGAGACTCGCTGGCGTGTGCAGTGGTCAGTAATATATTGTTGCAAGCTGTAATTGTGGAAATATCTAACGTAAAATAATGTTGCAATTGAAAAACCTGTGAATATACATACCTACTTTTACATCCATTTTGCATATTTAAGCATTTCTTCATGTATCTTATTTGCTCATATTGAATGATACAGTCTAATACCTGTTTAGTTCATATCCTCTTTTGGATTTGATTTTTGCAGGTATTATCGCATGTTTGAGGCTACACAAGATGGTTTAGGTAAAAATGCTCCTATTCACAGCATTCATGGGTCTTTACTTGCTGTTGGAGAGCTTCTGAGGTTAGTAACAAATCCAGTTACAAAAATCTGTTTCCTATCCACCAATTATTGAGATCAACAGAATTTGTTCTTGATGTACATCTCACAAATGATCTGCCTTGAGAAAATTTGATTTTCGATAACTGATTGCATGTTCGTATTTCCGGCCAAAGTCTTTTTTCTTTTCCCTTTTTTTCGTCTATGATCAATCAACTTCTTTTATTAGATGGTGTTAAGAGCTGTAAATGCTTTCTGTGTCAGATGACCAACTATTGCTGCCCAATGTGGGGCCAATAGAAGCATAACCTAGGTAAATCCATGATTGAGAATTTGTGAATAGATTTAATGATGCTAGTTGTTATTAACATTCTTAAATAAATTCACATAAGGCCCTTAACATGTCTCTTTCCTTATTCTATATGCAATATCCTATTTCTTGCTTATCCTTTGCAATTGAAAATTGCAAGGGATGAGATTGTGTCGACCATGGAACTGCTTTCTTTTTTGGAAACATGTATCCTTTGCATGCATTGTTTAGTTGCTTGTTAATGTTTAAAAAGTTTGGTTTAATTGCATTATATGGCAGGAATACTGGTGAGTTCATGATGTCAAGGTACAGAGAAGTTGCTGAAATTGTTCTCAGATACCTAGAGCATCGTGATCGACTTGTTCGCCTTAGCATAACATCATTGCTACCTCGCATTGCTCACTTTCTGCGGGACCGATTTGTTACGAACTACTTAGGGGTTTGTGAACTTCTCTTCCTCTTTCAAAAGTGATTACTTTCATAAGCACTTTGGACCACATTTTATAATCTGTATTTTCTCAAGTTTGTTGAATACAATATTCTTGCATCTTGCAGATATGCATGAATCATATTCTTACAGTTCTGAGTATACCTGCTGAACGTGGCAGTGGGTTCATTGCCCTAGGGGAAATGGCTGGTGCTTTGGATGGAGAACTTGTTCATTATTTGCCGACAATAATGTCTCACTTACAGGATGCGGTATGTAATTGATTTATACTTTATCATGTGGAACAGTGTCATTGACTCAAAGTCCTCTTTCCTTCTTAGATTGCACCACGAAGGGGTAGACCCTCACTTGAGGCTTTATCTTGTGTTGGAAATATTTCAAAAGCCATGGGGCCAGCGATGGAACCTTATGTTCGCAATCTTTTAGACATAATGTTCTCTGCTGGTCTCTCCCCCATGCTTGTTGAAGCCCTTGAGCAAATAACTGTTAGGTATACTCTAGCATTCATTTCTAATCTGTAGAAGTACATTTTTTTTTGTTTTGTTTTTGGAGACATAATAATCTTTTGTGCCATTTGTCTTTGTTTCAGTATTCCATCGCTGCTATCGACGATTCAAGACCGGTTGCTTGATTGCATTTCACTTGTTCTTTCGAAGTCTCACTATTCTCATACAAGGCCAGCTGTTCCACTCGGTCGTAGTGTAGCCGCTAATGCACCTCAGCAAATGTCAGACTTCAGTGGTTCATCTCTAGTTCAACTTGCTTTACAAACTCTGGCTCGTTTTAATTTCAAGGTTTGTTAACATGTATCTCTCGGTTGAGAATGTGTAAAAATCTACTCTCTGCTGATGGTAATTCATGGTCCAGGGTCATGAGCTTCTTGAATTTGCTAGAGAATCTGTGGTTGTATATTTGGATGATGAAGATGGAACCACACGAAAAGATGCTGCCCTTTGTTGTTGTCGATTAGTTGCAAACTCTCTTTTCTGTATAGCATCTACACAATTTGGTTCTAACCGATCCAATCGAACAGGAGGAAAGCGACGTCGCCTTGTTGAGGAGGTTTGTTTCTTTCTTTCTCCTTTGTGGGTATATCAAGTGCTCAGTCTATATTGTTTCTCTCCACATCAATTTTCTCTCTTTCTTTTCATCCTACAGCTTGTGGAGAAGCTTCTCATTGTGGCAGTAGCTGATGCTGATGTCACTGTTCGCCATTCAATTTTTTCCTCCCTGCATGAAAACAGAGGTTTTGATGATTTTCTAGCGCAGGCTGATAGTCTCAGTGCAGTTTTTGCTGCTCTCAATGATGAGGTATGGATGTGAACCTTTTGGGAATTATTTTGGGTTGATTCATGTTGTTTTCCCATTCTATATGCCTGTTAAAGGTACCTAGTGAAAAGCACTGTTTCTTGCACATCAGAGGAATTTGCAGTAGGAAAAAACAGAGATCTAATGTGATTTGGGGTTTCATTTGTTAGTATTATCTGTATAAGCAAGTGCTTTGGATCTATATTTTCCTCTATATATTTTGTTGTGTTATACCTTTTCCTCAGTATTGTGAAAGCTCTCTAAGTCCCTCCTTCCCTCTCTCTCTTGGCCTGTTTGATATCTCTGACCCCTCAGAAACTTCGTAGATATAGCGATGTGTGGTATGTATAAACAGCTTTTTGGATGCGCAGTTTATGTTGTATTTTGTTAATTTTCTACTGAAAAGTGCATTTACTTGATAATGGTGGATATTCTTACAAGATTGTCCCTTGCTTGAAACCATTTAATGCTGTTTTCTGCCAATAAACTATGGGGTGTTATGTAATAGGATTTTGAAGTTAGAGAATTTGCGATCTCAGTGACGGGCAGATTATCGGAAAAAAATCCTGCATATGTTCTTCCAGCATTACGTCGACATTTGATACAGTTGTTGACTTATCTAGACCAAAGGTGATATGAAAAGAGCTTACTTGCTAGGCATCTATGATAAACACTGCTTACTTTTGCTCATGGGTTTTAACATTGTTTCACATTTGTATGTTGATAAAAATTCTTATGCTTATCAACAGCGCAGATAACAAATGCAGGGAAGAAAGTGCGAAGTTATTAGGCTGTTTAATACGCAACTGTGAACGGCTTATACTTCCATACATTGCCCCTATACACAAGGTTCTTTTGTCTTTTAGTTGGAAACTGTCTATTGATTTTCATTTATTTTCCTGTCAATTAACTGAATGGTAATTTTGCAGGCACTTGTGGCTAGACTACTTGAGGGAACTGGAGTAAATGCGAATAATGGGATTATTAGTGGAGTCCTTTTAACTGTTGGTGATCTTGCTAGAGTGGTGGGTGAACCCTGTTTCATGAATTTTACGTTCTGCATTCTAATGTGTCATTTCATGGTTGTTTGCATAGTTTATGTACACATGTCTTTTGGAGTAATATTAGCTGAGAAGGATACCTTATTTGGTTAGCAGCTGAGTTTCTTAACTTTTTTTGATTCTAGTTCATTAACATGATCATTTTATAGGAAAAAATTACTAATTTTCTTTACATTTGCAATGCTTTTAATGTGAATGTGCTTCTTTGTGTTTTTTTGGGCTTACAAGGCAAAACATTAAGTCCACAGAATATGAAACAAAGAAAGCAAGAAGAATTGGAGGCAATCTCCATAACAAAGAAAAAAAAAAATCCAATTGATTGGCCTGTTTTGCAGATGCTACCTTCAATATAACTCCATTGAGAGAACAACAATTGTTAGATTCTATTGGCTAGCAACTTGTAGTAAATTATTTTCAGTGATACTTGTTTGAGACTGTTGAAGTAGACTGTGCTTTGTGATATTCTTTTATCTCTGTGTCCATGATCTTGTGCTTTTGCCTGGCATCTTTGTTTCTTCCTCTTTCTTTCACTCTCATACTTTTGTGGTGTGTTGGATACATTGTTATGGTTATTTTTACAATTTTCCATTTGCTTGTGCGCTACTTACTCTATATACATGCGACCTAAATAGGCTAGTGTTTTGTCAAGTTGTTTCTTATAGCTCTTTTCCTTAATTTTCTTCTGCGCACTTCATCGACGTTACTTGATCTGTGTTTATTTTCCATCAACTCTGTCGAATATCTTAGCCTGATTGCTCATAACTAAATAATTTTGTTCCCTTTTTTCTGGTGTTTGTTTAGGGTGGTTTTGCTATGAGGCAATATCTTTCTGAATTGATGCCTTTGATTCTTGAAGCACTGTTGGATGGAGCAGCAGCTACAAAACGTGAAGTAGCTGTTTCAACACTTGGTCAAGTTGTTCAGAGCACTGGGTAGGTGAAATACTCTTATGCTACTTTGAGATCAATATGATTCTTCTGTATGTAGTGGCATTGGCCGTTGAGTGTTGTTGGATCGTTTGGAAAATTTCTTCAAAATTGTTTACTGGTAAGTATTTATTCATGTAAATATGGCAAACTTGGCCCAATATTGGTCCCACGCCAGGCCAAGTTTGAGCCAAACCTTTAATATGGTGGTGCATTACAAAATTGGAAATGCCAATCAAATTTCGAAAATGGTGCTAACAAATGCTGTTGAGAACTGCTATTGAGCGTCAAGGTGGTAGTTGATGAACATGCCTGAGATAGTGGTACATTTTTTCAGTTTCTTTATTGTTTGATCTCAAGGTTATAAGGTTGCCTTAAGTTGCCATTTCATTTGTATCAAGGTGGCTTGATGCATATACAAATGAACTGAGGACTTGGAGAAATCTGTTTAGATTTGTTCAAACCATTATTTAAAACGAGGAAGTACTCTTGTATTGTTAGCATATTTGATTGGTATGGACTTCAAACCATTTGCTCCACTTCTAATGGTAGACAGCTTCATCAATTGACAAGGTTGCATTAGAAACTAGTTTTAATGTTGTCAGCTAAATAATAAAATGATGTCTTCTGCTTTTAGGTTTTAGTGAATGTTTACTTTATCTAGATAATCTTTATGTAGTATGATGGCAAGTCTCTGATATTTGAAGCAATTGTTTCCTTTTTTCTATTGATAGGTATGTGATAGCTCCTTATATTGAGTACCCACAATTACTTGGCTTACTCCTAAAATTGTTGAATGGTGAGTTGGTGTGGTCTACCAGACGTGAAGTACTAAAGGTAACCTTAGGTCTACTCAAATAACTAGTGTGTCATGTGGTTGTTTTTGATGCACTACATATCCGTTGGCTTCATCAGGTTCTAGGAATTATGGGAGCCCTGGATCCTCATGTGCACAAGAGAAACCAGCAAACACTGCCTGGGCCACATGGAGAGGTTTCCCGTGCAGCAAGTGATTCTGGTCAGCACATTCCATTGATGGATGAATTACCCGTTGACCTTTGGCCATCTTTTGCTACTTCTGAAGATTATTATTCAATGGTACTTCTGGCAATGCATTTGTCATTCTACCTATTTCTTTTCTTTTGCAGTGCGTATTTCTTGTCTCAAGCTTGTTTAAAAGCTTTTTTTATTCAATAAACTCAGGTGGCTATTAATTCTCTCATGCGAATTCTTAGGGATCCTTCACTTGCTAGTCACCATCAAAGGGTGGTAGGATCTCTTATGTTCATATTCAAGGTATACTTAATGTTAGTCTGTTATTTCTTGTTACTTTCCCCAATTTTTTAGGATTTATTTGCTCTTATTGTTGGAACACTCATTGGTAAATGTGTTTTGCAAGATCAGTCTATGGGCCTTGGTTGTGTTCCATACTTACCAAAGGTTGGTGCCCATCTTCCAGTTGTATGTTGTATTCCCTATAACACCTCTTTGGGCATTGTTGGTATCAAAATGAATAAAAGTTAATAATGGACATGCTTAGATGATTTAATTGTTCTACTTTACTGAAATATAGAAATGAAACTTGTTTTGATAAGATAAATGTTCATCAAGAAGTTGGAGATGTCTATCTGTTGTATAATATCATTATTCATTAATGTGAACATACAAGATTCTCAGTAATTTCTTGTATTACACTGCCATGATCACTGGATACTTGTTTACTGGTCATTTGTGTCAGACATTGTTGTTTGTATTCGAAGGAAATATAACTTGTTTTTGCCTCCTATATCTGTAGGTTTTGCCTGATCTATTTCACACTGTTCGCACATGTGATGATTATCTTAAGGATTTTATCACATGGAAACTTGGAACTCTTGTCTCAATTGTGCGCCAGGTAAATAGGAGTTCATGGACAAACATGTCGCAGTACTGCAGAATGTTTTTGATTCAATTTGAGTTTTTACTGTGCTTGTGCAGCACATTCGTAAATATCTTCCCGAGTTGCTTACTTTAATATCTGAACTGTGGTCCTCCTTAAGTCTGCCAGCTACCAATCATCCTGCTTGTGGCTTCCCGGTAGGTTGATTCTTCTTCTTGGTTATTCTTTTGTTGGCAACATTTACTTGAATGAGATATATCAATTAGTTTTCTAAATATTATACTCTTTCCTACCCTCTTAATTTTTCTTAGGCTTATTGTAAGTGCAATTTTTGTCTCAGGTTCTGCATTTGGTGGAACAGCTTTGCTTGGCTCTTAATGATGAATTTAGAAGATATCTTCCTGCAATTTTGCCATGTTGTATTCAAGTTCTGAGTGAAGCTGAACGATGTAATGACTATACCTATGTTCTTGACATACTTCACACGCTTGAAGTGTTTGGTGGTTGGTGCTCTTTCCTCCTATGACATGTGCATTAATACCGATTATGCTGATAATTTGTTGGAAACTTTGTTGTACTAACAAAAACCATTGACATAGCTCTGAAGGATTATAGGATGCTTGTAGTCTTTAAATATGTTGATAAGAAATTGGCTGCAATGTGTATTCTACCTTTCAGTAAGTGGTGAAAGGAAGAAACAGTCGTATTTTCTGTTGACTTTTGGCAGGAATGATAATAAATTGTTTAATTAGATCTAGGTGGTGGGAAGTATTCATATTTTCTGCATAAGACTCAAATCTACTGTCTAAGTTTCTACCTTTGGAATGTACTAGTGGTGCTCCATGACCGTAATCATGAAATTGAGTGGAGTCTTAGGTTTTAGCTTTTAGTATAAATTCATATTGCAATAAGAGATTCATAACTTTAGATTTTACTTTATTTATGGTACATTTTAGATTTTTTCTTGCTAAACCTTAAAGAATTTCTAACTGCTGTCAAATGATGTAGGAACATTGGATGAACATATGCATTTACTTCTTCCTGCACTTATTCGGCTACTGAAAGTAGAGGCTTCAGTTGAGATAAGACGTGCTGTTATCAAAACATTGACAAGATTGATTCCTCGTGTCCAGGTAGGCTCCTCAGCTTTTTAGCTAACAACACAATGCAATATCTCTCTGAAATTTTTGTGTGTACTGGAAGGAAGATGTGTATGAGAGATTGGAGTCGTTTGCTTTTAGCTGATGGGCCTATATAAATTCTCTGCTAACCATGGTTATATCTTCCATTTCAAAAACTCCTTAAGGATGTGATTATATTGATGGATGTAATCACTTGCTTTTGCTTATTTACTCAATCTATTTTAGTTTGTGTATTGACAATGCTTTTGTGTTTCTTTGTTTCACCAGGTCACTGGTCATATTTCTGCACTTGTGCATCACTTGAAGATAGTCTTGGATGGGTAGGTCAATTCCAGCCATATGGGTATATAATGAATGCTTTTCTTAGTATTTTTAACTGTTTTCATTTGTGTGTGTATGAATTTTGCTCATTCATGTTTAGAATCCACTAAATGTCTTATTGTTGATTTACAGGAAAAGTGATGAACTCCGAAAAGATGCTGTTGATACACTTTGTTGTTTGGCTCATGCTCTTGGAGAGGACTTCACCGTTTTTATTCCATCAATTCACAAACTAATGTTGAAGCATCGTTTGCGGGTCTAAGCTTTAACCTTTGATATTTTCATTTCACTGATTGATTATTGAGGTTTCTCTTGTATCATTTATATTTTCTCCTTTTGGTGAATGGTTTTATGTAATCATTTTCTCTATGTAATTTTGAAACATGAACATATTCTGCTTTCAGCATAAAGAATTTGAGGATATTGAAGGACGTTTGCGCCGACGTGAACCTCTAATTTTGGGCACCGCTGCACAAAGGTTGAACCGACGGCTTCCAGTGGAGGTTATTAGTGATCCACCAAATGATATGGATAATGACCCATATGAAGATGGAACTGATTCTCAAAGACAGCTTAGAGTTCATCAGGTATCTTTTGTCATGAACATGCTCAGTAATTTATTTTCTTGTTCTTTCTTTTGACCCTGTGCTTTAGATGTTTGGCTAGGCTTTGTTTAAAGATGAAGAAAACATAGCCAAGTGGATTCTTTTCCAAACCCTTAAGCTGAAGCAACTAAACAAGAAGTTGAAACTCTTAAACAACAAGCTGGAATGCCTAAACAAGAGGCTGAAACACTTGAACAAAAGGTTGAAACCCTTGAACAACAAATCAAAATGCAAGAACAACAGATTGAAACAACAGGGAAATAGGATGAAAGAATAGGACAGCAAGCTAAAATAACATAATAGGGAGATGAAATGATTAACCAGCAACTACTTGGGGTTCCAGAGCTTGTTGGCTCAAAACCTGATGATATCCTTGGTATTGTTATGAAGATTATGTTGCAGTGGGTGATGAAGGAGAAGTAGATTTTAATGAAGATGCGAAATTAACATAACGTAGGAAAAGGGAGAAGTTATGAGTGCACTTGTAAAGTCAAAATTTAGTAATGATAGGCAGTTAATGGGTTTGACTACAAGAAGCGACAATATGTATGTTCTTGATGCCAATGTGATAGTGAAGCAATGTGGTTTTGTTATGAAATCATGTGCAAATATAATGGTCAAGACTTGTGGACATTGTCCATACTATTAATTAAACTATTTTTCAAAAAGGTATAAGTCTCTATGGATTACCTTTAACCATTGTCTTTGACCTTGGTGTGAAGTTCATGAATTATTTTTTGGAGGACTCTATGGAAAATGTTGAACAATAAGCTTCAATTTAAATGTTGAACACTAAGCTTTAATTTTCAAGCTCTTTCAACCCCCAAAGCAATGGACAAATGAAGGTGGTGAATAGAACCTTGGTGGACTTGTTAAGATGTTTGGTTAGAGAATATGAATAATTGGGACCTAATGGAAGAATTAGCATACAACAATTCTACATATAGGTCAACTTGTAAGAGCTTTTTTAAGATAGTTTTGGGAGTTCAGCTAAGAAAGCCTTTTGATTGGCTCCTTTATTGCAAGCAACACTAGTTAGTGTTAAAGCTGAAGGTTTTGTGCAACATATGATAGATATCTTTGATGTGGTATGACGAAAGATAATCACCAACAACTTGACTTATAAAAACATGCTGATCAACATTGGGTGGAATTCATTGAAGGGAATATGGTGATGATGAAGATTTGTCTAGATCGTTTTCCAAAAGCAAAAATATAAGAAATTTCACTCGTAGAATGCTGAACCTTATAAGATCTTCAAGAAGATAAGTGTTGATGCTTATGTTTTGGGATTACCAAGTGACATGGGAATTAGTGATATCTTTAATGTTGCAGAGTTAACTATTTATCATGGATATAATGATACGCAATCTTCTATTAAAACTGTAAGAATTTCAACCACTCCTCATCTTAAAGAGGAGATAGAGGATGTTCTTGATGAACAAATTGTAGTCACAAGAAGTGGAGGATACTGACAGTTTCTTGTCAAGTGGGAAGAAAGATCAAATTTTGATAGTACTTGGATTTTAGAATTTGAATTTTAGGGTTTGAATCCAGACTTATATGATTAGTATTTGGCACATTTTACGTCAAGGACAAATTTAGACAACCCGTGGAGAATTGATACAAAATAGTTTTAAAGTCTATAAAGAAATAAAAGAGAAAATTAGTCAACCGTAAGCTTTAATTTGGTAGGATGAAGGGCGAGAATTGAGTCGAAAACAAAGACAACAAGGGCTGAAATTTAGATTATGTTAGGATTTTTTATTATATAGGAAGTACTAGTAAGATAAATATGTTACTCTAGTTATAGATATGTTATCCTATTTGTTTAAGACTTTAACTTATAAAACTTTTGTCAGAATATGATTTAATTGTTTTTAGAATCTCTATCCTACTTAAGAGTTTTAGGAACTTCTCTACAAATATCATGTACCCTTCAATAATAATATATCCTGAACCTTTTCGTCGAGCTTGAATTTTCAACTCGGTATAATGCTTTCTTCTAAGAGTGATTCATAGGGCCAAAGAGTGATTCCTAATTTCCTATCTTTGTGTTCTTCACTAAATTCCAGCAATTTTAACCCAAAGTTTCAGCCAACAAATCCCTAAATTCTAGCCATATCAAACTTAAATTCCAGCTGTATTAAACCTTGAAATCCTAGCCTAAATCTTCAGCAATCAAACCCTAAAAGCTCAGCTATAATAAATCTAAAATTTGAGCATTCCAAGCTGAAACCAAGAATCAAAACTTGATATTTCAGCAATCTAACATCACATATTTCTCAAATTTTGTGAGTCTAGCTACTAGTTAATATTTCTTCAATTTGTCTTATGTAAATGCATTAGTAACTGAATTGCATGATGGTTAAGTTATAGTCAGTGAAAGGCTGCAATGCCTGCAACCAAAATTGAAGAATCTCTAACAAAGAAGTAAAGAACATGAAGGTTGTGGAATCAGTGGAAGTATTCACCATTTAGTATCAACCACCTTGTTTCTTAAAGCTGGAATGGTGTGTTAATACACAGTTGTTTTACAAATACTAATTCTTGAGATAAACATGTTAGATTGGGCTTGGGATGGGGAGGGAATTAGGTCAGATTGTGTTTCCTTTGCCTGACTGGTTACAATCTTTGTTGGGCATTATATTATTGTTCTAGATGTGTTTTTAAGTGTTTGAAACAAGTTGAGATAAGTATTGGCTTTTTTGCACTGTCGTCTAATGCAAAGTTATGTGGCATACATATACAATGGTTATGATAGGATGGGGGGAAGAGGTGTAAATTATGGTGTTTTGTTCTTCTACACTGGAGGAAATTCCAACCTTTTAAAGGAATGAAATCTGTTTGCCAAACAATTATTTTATGACTAATCGATAATCATCAACAATCTGAACTGTTAAGACTTTCATCTCCACCAAACACACTACGAATTTATTTTATATAGAGAGATGAAAGTAACTAAATAGGCTATGGGATGTTGAAAATTGATGTATATAAAAGAAAATTTGTTATATTACTTCTATATGTACATTTATTCCACTTTACATATATATAGCTACATAAGGCATCTAAACTAGGTGACTAGGAAATTACAGTTATAAATATTCCCAAACTCCTCCTTGATTAAAGCCTTAAATTCCTATATTAGCCTAGAATAAATCTAGAATATTTTAAAAGAATATTTCCTAATCCAGGGCTCTTCAAGCTGGCCTGGAATGTCTTTCATTGGCAGCTTGTTTATTGAATTATTTTTCTAGCAGACCTTGGGGAGTATATCAAGCACATGTTGAGAGATAGGAACGTAGATTCGCCCACTTTCAAGTTTATCCTTGACAAAGCTCCTATCAAGTTTAATGTGTTTAGTCTGATCATGAAGTATCAAATTATGAGCAATTGAATTGGTCGCTTTGTTATCACAATACACTCTCATAGGAAGTGATACAAGAAACTTTAAATTTTCTAGTAATTTGTTAATCCACATAGCTTCTCCCCATGTGTAAGGGATCTATTTTGATTCAGCACAACTTTGAGCCATAACATATTACTTCTTCCTTCTCTAAATAACTAGATTTCCTCCAACAAATCTGTAATATCTAGATTTTGATCACTTGTTTGCCACATTACCAGCCCAGTTAGCATCAATATTGACTTCCATGAGAAAGTTGTCATGTTTTCTTGAACATCAAACCCGTTTAGTCCCTTTCATTTACTCTGGTATCCTAATGGCAGCTTCAAAGTGTTCATCGCTTGGCATATGCATGAATTGACTTATCATGCTTACAACAAACGCTATATTAGGCAAGTATGTGACAAATGTATAAGTTTTCCCAACAAATGCTGAAATTTCTCCTTTGCAATCACATCTTCACTTTTAGGACTATTTAGACTACGATTTACCTCAATTGGAATCTCTAGAAACTTGCCGCCTAGAAGACTGGTTTCATTTAGTAAATCAAAGGTATATTTCCTTTGATTTACAAAGATCCACGATCTTGCAAATTCTATGCTCAAAAAGTATTTCAATTCCTAGGTCTTTAATCTCAAAGTGTTCAGCTAGCCTCTTCTTCAATCTTGTTCATTAATATCATGTCATCAACATATACAATGAGAAATTCTTTTTTTCCCTTTATTAGTGTGTTTGATAAAAAAGAGTATGATCTGCCCAACTGTAATGATGCCTATATTCTTTTATGGTTTTCTTAAACCATCCAAACCATGCATCTGGAGATTGTTTGAGGCCATACATTGACTTCTTAAGCATGCACAGTTCATTCTGGCCAGCAAACTTTTCAAAACTAGGAGGCAGACTCATAAAGACTTCCTCTTCCAAATCACCATTAGGGAAAGCATTTTTCATGTCTAGTTGGTACAAGACCAAATTGAAATTGACTGCAAGAGAATAAAACACAAACAAAATTAAGTTTGAGTAAACCATTTAACCACAAGTCTAGCGTTATATCTCTCCACACTACCATTTGCCTTGCATTTCACAGTGAATAAGTATGTAAACCCAACTGTTTTCTAACTTTTGGGGAGCTCTACAATCTCCCCGTATCCCATTTTTGTTAAGCATCGTCATTTCCTTCATCGCAACCGTTCTCCAATTTGGATCATCAGTTGCTTCCTGAATATGTATCGGAATAAACAAGTTAGAGATTTTTGATGCAAACGTGTTATGTTTTTGATAGAGACGGTCAGTAACAAAAATATTTTGCTATTTTGTGATTAGTGCAGGAGCGAGTTTCCTTTTATAAGTAATAGGAACATGAAGATCACAAAATTCATGAGATGTTGTATTGGGTCAAACAGGGAGTGAAACATAATGATTTGTATTTTGAGATTTGTCTTGAGTACCTGATTCTGGGTAAAGGACTAACTAGATGCTAGAGGAATAGTAGGTTTGTTACCCTTTCGATGATTCCTTCTCCTTGCATAAACGACAACCTCAGGTTCCTTGGGATTATTTTGTAGTATCTTTTCCTCTTTCAAAGTTTCAACAATTTTTGGCAGAATAGTATTCTTACTAGTAGAAATTGATTTGCTTTTAGAAATACTAGTTGTAGAGGCCACTGTTTGAGGTAACATAGAAACGATAGGTAGTTGTCTCATCTATTTTCTTTCTTGAAACTCACCCCTTGAAGACAATTCTTTTGAAAATTAGACTGATTCCCCATTTGGTCTGATGCATAATCAATGAAAACATTTTTTCAGCCCTTGGATCAAGCTTGAACTGATCCTTATTTGATAAATGAACATAAGATTTGCACCCAAATATTTTTAGGGGTAAATTGGAGGAAATTTGGTTTTCAGGGAAATTTTTTTTGAAACATTCAAGAGATGTGATGAATTTAATTACACGGATAGGCATTCTGTTTATCAAATAAGCTGTAGTTAACATTCCTCCCCCCTCGAGATACTTAGGAGCATGCATATAAAACATAAGAGACTGGGCCACTTCTAATAAGTGTTACCATTTTGTTGAGGTTTATCAATACAAGTTGATTGTTTTGAATACCCTTGTCTCTCAAAAAATTTCAAGAATTTCATTAAAATAGTTAATACCATTATCAGTATGAAAAATATCATTTTTAGTTTGAAATTGTGTTTAAATCATGGTATAAAAATTTTGGAATACTCTCTTGACTTCAAATCTATCAGCCATTAAATATACCCAACACGACTGAGTGTGATCGATGATGAAAGTTGCAAACATTTTTTTCTTGAATAAGAAGGAATTCATGAAGGACCCAAACATCATTGTGAATTAAATAAAATGGTTGTGAACGTTGATAAGTTTTTGAAGGATACATATTTTTACAGCTCTTTAATAAAGTGCAATGTCACAATGAAAAATAGATCAATCTGTTCCTTTCAGTAAGGTAGGAGAATTTTTTAAGACTTAGAAAACTGGGGTCCTAGTCTATAATGACAGAATTTCTTTTATTTTTAATAGGGATGGAACTAATACTACTTAGTTCTTGAGGTCATTTATCGTTGGAGATTTCTTCAAAATAGTAAAGGCCATTTATAATTTTAGCACTGCCAATTTTCTTCTCCTAATTCATGTCCTGAAATACATAATAGGAATCAAAGAAAGTGACACTACAATAGGAAACTTTAAATAGTTTGCTAACAGATAGAAGGTTGCATGCAAGGTCGGATACGTGCAGAACATATTTAAGGGAAAGATTATATGAAAAAATAACCAAACCTTTGTTATCAATAGGTGAGAAAGACCCATCTGCTATATGTCCTTTTGTGACCCAAATAAGGAACATTAGCGTGAAATAAATTTGAAAAGCTTGTCATGTGTTTAAATGCTCCAGAATGAATGATTCATGGAGCACATTGAGATAAAGAGTAACACAATGAAGCATTTAAATCACTACAATTTTTGTGCCAAAGAAGCATTAAGATTAATAAATAATCCATAATTAGATTGAGCAGTTTTAGGATTTGATCAACCTTCTGTGGAATGAAAGGGACTGTCTCAACTTCACTAGCAGTAGGATATCTTCTGATTTTTTTCCTTCTTTTTTACCCTTCCAATTTTTTGGTTTCCTATGGAGTTTCCATGGTATACCTTGGCTTGCTTCAATGGTCACAGCGAATATGGGTTCTGTTATCATGTTTCTTTGTAGCCAATCTGTCTGTACGGGTGTTTATGGCTGCTAGTGCAGGGTTTTCTGTTATGCCGCCCGAAGCCTGTTTACCCAACATCACTCGTCAATGACTCTCGTCATGATGATCCCAACAAAAACTTCTACAATAGATGGAAGGGGCTGTCTTCCAATTATTTGACCTCTAACCTCATCAAACTGCATATTGAGTCCTATAAGGAATGTGAAAATCCGGTCATCCTCTATCTTCTTGTAATGGTTGCAACCCTCAGAAGGTCTTGCCATAGACATTTTAGAGAATTAAGATACTTTGTGACATTGTCCCCACCTCGGTTAATCTCTCCAAGTTTCATCTTTATTTCATATACTTGGGACTGGTTTTCCAAGTCTGAATACATTACATTAACATTATCCCACAATTGCTGTGTGATAACACATATAATTTAAACTGATATCCTCTTCCATAGTATTACTAACCATGCCATAACCATGGAGTTTTCCGCATCCCAAATTGGATAGATTAGATAATCCAAGTTTGGCTCCTTCCTATCACCCGTTAAATAACTTTTTTTCCTCTGCACGGGATGTACATGTGCATAGACTATAGATTGGGACCAGTGCAAAAAATTCTCTCCCTTGATAGTAGTAATTTGAATTGAATGTGAAATCTGAAGATAAGTCATGAGGATTCTTTTTTGTTATTGACAAAATCCTTAGTTTCAGAGAGGTTGATGGATGAACGAGGGTGTAGCATCTAATGTAATTTCAGACATGGTGGTAAGGAAGGAAAACAAGAAAAAAAAAGATTTCTTGTTCAAAAAAAAAAAACCTGCTATGATACCATGAAAACTGATAATAAGAAAATTTGCTGTATTGTTGCTGTATGCATAGCTATTCTTCTTTACATATATATCGCCATATAAGGCATCTAAACTAGGAAATTACCACTATAAGTCTTCCTAAACTCCTCCTTGATTAAAACCTTAAATTCCTATATCAGCCTAGAGTAAATCCAGAAATTCTAAAAGAACATTTTCTAATCCAACAAATGTTCATTCCTGACCGTGAGGATTGTGCATGGATACCCTTGCTTTTGGGGAAGAATACAGAAGCGACAGAGGGTTTAATTCTTTGTTGTTGGATTAAAAGAAACAAGATGCAAAGTTATGGATTAAAAGGAGACTAAAAGAAACAAATTTTAGCCTTGTGGTAGGAATGACAGTACGGTATCTTTTAACTAATGCTCCTTGTTGGAAACTAACTCTTGGAGCATAGCCTGTCACATTTAATAGTTCCATGGAAGTTCCAACATTTGATATATATATATTTTTTGTCTCATATCACCACTAGATTTACGTTGGTGTTTCATGCAACACTTAGGAGGCGTTTGGTTTGAGGGTTTGGGAATGAAGGAATGGAATGATTGTAAAAAAGAGTGTTTGTTTTGGGGTTTTCAATT
>JAOTIZ010000203.1:33307994-33319631 GCA_027123425.1 Erythroxylum panamense
ATTCCTTGTATAATTAGAATTCCTTCTTTATTAGGATAGTTTCTCCTATATATTCTTGTGTATACTCCTTGTAAATTTAGAGAAGTGAATAAGAAAATCTTCAGTATCTCTAAATTTATATGATTGATATCATGTGATAAATTTATGTTCAGGTTCTGGAGAGCTATGAGCGAGCTTATAGCAATATGGTCCGTGTTCAGCAGCTGTCAGAGCTGGAGGAGGTGCGCTCCATTGTTTGATCTCTCATTTCAATTTTTTTGTTGGCTTTAGTTTCTTTATACAATACTACTTCAGAGTAAATTGCACAACAATTTGGTTATCCACAGGTCATTGACTATTGTACTCTTCCTGTGGGAAATGCTGTTGCTGAAGGACGACGAGCCCTAATTCGCAATATGTGGACTCAAAGGATACAAGGGGCAAAAAGTAATGTTGAGGTAACTGAAATTGATGTACTTTCTCTTAGCAAGTCTTTACATGTGATAACAAGGCTGTATAAGGTTTGAAGAATAGTTTCTGAGCAAATTATGAAGTAGCATAGGAAATTTTACAACAATATTATTTAAATTATTTGTATCTTCCGAATCTTTTTACAACTATATTTGACTATTGAAATAATATAGTTCTAAAGATTGCTATCAATATGCCACTCGATTCCCATTCTGAGTTTCTTTTCTGAAGTTTAATTTCCCTTTCAGACTTTTTACAGCTAGTCCTACTAATGATTCCTTGTCACCAAATGGAAACTAGATTCTGCAAGCCTTAAACTGCCAAATATACAAGAGGCTCTGGGTTCAATTACTGTTATCCCTGTTTGCATTTAGAAGACCAATTGATTCAACCCCTCTCTATTATTATTAAGTTATATTTGCTGTTTTCTTCTGCATGATTGCTGTAGATATTTATATATATTGTCTCATTTTTTCACTTCATTACCTTTTTAAGCTTCCTTCTTGGCCTCTATTGTCCTCATTCAATCAGGTTTGGCAAGCACTTCTGGCTGTTAGAGCTCTTGTACTGCCTCCTACGGAGGATGTAGACAACTGGCTAAAATTTGCATCTATTTGTCGGCAAAGCAACCGGATTAGTCAGGCTAAATCCACTTTGGTGAAACTATTGCAGGTTTAGTTATCTTTTAATTAACAGCTATACTAAGTTTGTACTCCATTCTCCTTTGACTTTGCCATGTAACCTTGTCTCCTTTTTTGTCAGTATGATCCTGAGACATGTCCTGAAAATGTGAGGTACCATGGGCCTCCTCAAGTAATGCTAGCATACCTGAAGTATCAATGGTCACTTGGGGAGGATCACAAGAGAAAGGAAGCATTTACTAGGCTGCAGGTATGTGCGAATATTTGTTGTTTGCTGTACAAGTAGTGCTGTATTTGTTATTTCATGTACATGACTCATATACATTTTTTTGTGGCTGGTGAATGCTGTTACAGAATTTAGCTTTGGAGCTCTCAAGTGCTCCAAATATTGAGCCAGTTCCACCGAGTGGCTTCATTGGTAGTACGAGTTCTAATGTACCCCTCATTGCTCGTGTATATCAAATACTTGGAAGTTGGCAATGGGCGCTATCGCCTGTACTGGATGATGATTCTATACAAGGTGGCTGTTCCCTCTCCAAAACTAGTTTTCTAATTTAGGGAAAAATGCTTTAGTTAATATTTATTTCTGTTCTTCCCTGTAGAAATACTTACTGCGTTCAGGAATGCCACTCATTGTGCAAACAAATGGGCAAAAGCATGGCATACATGGGCTTTGTTCAACACTGCAGTTATGTCACATTATACAGTAAGAGGGTTCCCCAGTGTCGCCTCACAGTTCGTTGTTGCAGCTGTTACTGGATATTTCCATTCAATAGCATGTGCTGCAAATTCCAAAGGGGTCGATGATAGCTTACAGGTAAGATTTCTTGTTATGACATATACATGGTAAAACCACTGATGCTGCAGTATCCCCATACATTGGTTCATGCTCTTATGCCGTGTAATTATCATCGAGGAGTACAATATAAGCTAATCATTTACGTGATAAGTGACAAAATTTACCTGTTCTTCAATCCTTTTATGCTAAGCTAGAAAACATGAGAGTTCTACTACAGAACACTTTAGCTTTTCCCTTTTATTATTATCAACATCCCAGCAGAATTCCTGCTGATAAATACAGGGTTTAAGGAGATCTAGAAGTACGCAACTTATCATGAGCTTTTCCCTCCTTATGAAAATCTCAGGGTTTTGCTTTAACTGTTTTCCTATGCAATTATAGGAAGTTTTGTTGTGTAAATTGTTTTTTGCTTTCTATTATTTTTTCTATGTTTTTTCTTTAGAAAAGGAAAAAAATGCTTATTTTTTAAAAATAGAAACTGCTTTGTGTTTGAAAAATTGAAATATATAATAATGTTACAACAATTATCACGATATAAATTTTTTAAGAGAAAAATGAAAGGTATCATAATTGAAAATTATAATTTTTATGTTATCCAATTGGAAAACAAGCTAAGACTATAGAAAGGAATAGTTGGGCTACATTGTGAATGTTTTACAAAATGAAAAAATTAAAGCTTGAAAATACTTTCTAGGTTTTTAAAGTTGAACACAAATCTTCAATCTTCAGTTTTCCTCATCGAAAAGCATCATATATATCTCTATGAATGAATAACTTGTGATATTTGAACTAGCTTTGACCTGCTCCAATCCCTTAGAATAGCACTCGCCTATAACTTTCTACTTCGAGCACAGTTTCTTGGAATAGGATTACTATCTCAGTTCATCCTTACAATAATGATATCCAACACCCAAGTATTCTCTCCTTTCTTAACTTTATTTAGTGTCTTTACCTCAAATGCAAAGACAGCTTAGACATGGAGCTTAGAACTTCAAAATTCACTCTCAAGGAGATTTAGCTTTAATCCTGTCAACTTATTAATCCCAAAATTGGCCCTTACCATCGTTCCTGATAACATTGACTACTGGTCAAGCGTCCATAATATATACAATATTTGAAGAGAAGTTGAAGAGTCTTCTATTTCCCTATTATGGGAGTTCCTTGTGAGTGAAATTCCAATAAACATGCCCCAAAAGATGATTGACATCGAAGAGCTCAATGAAACATCAAGCTTTGGTTATAACACAACTTGAAGACCTTTAAGGAATCATTCCACCACTTTCAAGCCAAAAGGGACTAGGTCATCGTTAGACACTTGTAACATCACATAAGTTCCTCTGCATTTTTGCTTTTGTGAACCATTGTCACATGGAAAAACTTACACTTAGGTTAAAGGTAGTACATGGAACAGCTAAAGGTGATGTAATAGCAATACGCTAATGTCTATGAAGATGTACATGGATGTGCCTAAACATTTGTGGTGCAAATGTCACGTGGTATTCCTGCTATTTTATAAAAGCACATTTTTATTCAAGTTTAGTACACGGTCTCTTAATTCCATCTTCTCTTTGATTTTACATTATTTGCATCATATTGATACTCCATTGATCTAATTGACTAATGACTGCTGTCTGCTAGCTTTCTCACATGTCCCTGGATTTTGGTTTTGTTTCTCCGTTTGGACACTATTTTTCTCATGACCTTTTTCTTGAACAATGCTATCTGCCCAGGATATACTTCGACTCCTTACTTTATGGTTCAATCATGGAGCTAGTGCAGAAGTTCAAACGGCACTTCAGAAAGGATTTGCACTTGTCAACATTAACACCTGGCTGGTTGTGTTACCTCAAATAATTGCCAGGATCCATTCTAAGAACAACCATGCAGTGAGAGAACTAGTTCCATCACTTTTGGTGCGAATTGGGCAAAGCCATCCCCAGGTCTGCTATTGATACATGTTTCCATATCAACTTCATGGCCAACTTGGGCCTAAAAATACACTGTTTGTCTAATCATTTGTTGATTCTTTTCAGGCTCTTATGTACCCACTTCTGGTGGCATGTAAATCTGTAAGCAACTTACGTAGAGTAGCAGCTGAAGAAGTTGTAGAAAAGGTTCGGCAACATAGTGGTGTGCTTGTGGATCAGGTTAGTTTGTTTGACACCTCAATACTGCTAACTTTTTCACTATATATGTCATTACTTATCATGAGTTCTCTTGAAGGCCCAACTTGTATCAAACGAACTGATCCGGGTTGCCATACTTTGGCATGAGATGTGGCACGAGGCTTTGGAGGAAGCTAGTCGTTTGTTCTTTGGTGAACATAACATTGAAGGGATGCTGAAAGCATTGGAGCCTTTGCATGAAATGCTAGAGGAAGGTGCTATGAATGAAAATACCACCATAAAGGAAAGAGCATTCATTGAGGTATTCCCCCAAAATTCTATGTTAATAGTTATAATGGTTAAGGTTCTGTGTCGACTGTGGATTCTATTTGCAATCTCATTAGGTATTGTGTACCAATGGTATTTCTGTTCTTTCCTATGGAAGTAAACTGCCTTTTGTGGAACTGTATTTTCTAAAATTTTTGGTCCAATCATTCATTTAAGGATCCTGTTGCTATGTGTTGACCAATTCCATTTATCTTCCCATTGCAGGCATATCGACATGAACTGTTGGAGGCTTGGGAATGTTGCATGAAGTACAAGAGAACTGTGAAAGAGGCTGAACTCACTCAGGTTTGAAACGAAAATTCAAAATTCCTTGATTGAGTTTTGGTTTATTGATGAGTAACCTCTTCTTTTGTCTGCTTCACTGCATGTTATGTGCATGGTGGTTACTAATCCACATTCATACGGTTTGCTTGCTACTTGTCCAGCATAACCAACTTTGCATAATTGCATGTATCATCATCTCTTCTTCTGATGATGGCTTGCCCTAAATTAGATGCGTTTTTGATGGCAAAAACCCAGTCCCATTTCATATATTCTATCCATACTTCATGTTCTCGAATCCACCAGTCTCAATCTGTGACACACAGTAACATAATTTATAGTTGCAAGATCCTTGTTTTCTTCCACTGTATCTGCACTAGTTATTGTTTCTTATAAGATTGGTTTTAAATGGCCCTTTGTTGACCTTAATACTCCTGTGAAATGGATCTTACTGGCTAAACTGTATAGCATTTTATTGGCTGATAAATCAAATTATGTAAGGTTTTACTTATTCTTAATTTGTTACTGACTGAATTAAGTGTGCAAAGATTTGTTTTTCATTTGCAAAATACTACTATACTACAAGGCTTGCATGTCCTGTTTCACAAATTTGTCCTGCAATTTGACAAAGGCTTTAATAGTCCAAATTGAGCCTATTTTATAATACTTTTCCTAGCTACCCTTAATAGTATTATAGAATTGAAGAATGTATTTTGCATCATTAATTAACTGTGGTAATTAAATGATATGTTTGACACTTATATAGTGTTGTGAAATCTTGAATTATATATGTGTGAATGCATTCTCAAGCCAATTGGTAATGATGTGGATTATTGTCTCTATCAGGCATGGGATCTGTATTATCATGTTTTTCGGCGGATAGACAAACAGCTTCAAGGCCTAACTACCCTTGATTTGCAGGTAAGAAAAATTTACTCATAGTTGGATTCTAGCCTTATTATTAACTGGGGCTAACTTTAATATGGTTTTGCAACTGTAGTCGGTTTCCCCAGAGTTATTAGAATGCCGTAATTTGGAGCTTGCTGTCCCTGGGACATATCGTGCGGGTAAAATCCATTTTAATGCATGACAGGATTCTTCAGTTTTATAAATTTGGTTTCCTAACTGAATGTTGACTTTTTCTTCACGCTTTCAGATTCACCTGTGGTGACAATTACATCCTTTGCACCTCAGCTTGATATAATTACATCTAAACAGCGTCCTAGGAAATTGACAATTCATGGGAGTGATGGTGAAGATTATACCTTCTTGCTGAAGGGACATGAAGATCTTCGCCAAGATGAGCGTGTCATGCAGGTAACTTCTCTTTCAGCTACTATACTAGTGAATGAAGTTATTCAGTTATCATGCAGGTAACTTCTCTTTCAGCTACTATACTAGTGAATGAAGTTATTCAGTTATCACGGAAGGGTCTTAATTGCATGTCTTCTGAAGTTTTTGCCGAACTGGAAAAGCTATTTATTAACATGAACTGGTTTACTGGACCTTTACACTGCAAAGGAGTTAAATTTCTTTGCATTCACATTTTGATCAGCTTTTTGGTCTGGTAAATACTCTGCTGGAGAATTCAAGAAAAACTGCTGAGAAGGATCTGTCCATACACCGATATTCTGTCATTCCACTCTCTCCAAACAGTGGACTAATTGAATGGGTTCCACATTGTGATACCTTGCACCAACTCATTAAAGAGTACAGGGAAGCCAGAAAGGTATATCAGGATTTACAATTTGGTGGTTGGACAATTTGTTTTGGTGTGTGTACAAGTGTATATTGCATGCTATTATTTTTAGACATATGCAATTGATTTTTCATTTATATATTCATAATTGCAGATAACACTAAATCAGGAGCACAAATTTATGCTCAGTTTTGCACCAGATTATGATCATTTGCCTCTTATAGCCAAAGTGGAAGTATTTAAGTATGCTTTGGACAATACGGAAGGAAATGACTTGGCTAGGGTATAGACAATGACTAGTCTCTTTATATAATTCTTTTCTTGGCCAGCAAGCACATTGATGTTACTGAAGTCTTGCTTCTGCTAGGTTCTTTGGCTGAAAAGTCGCACTTCAGAGGTTTGGTTGGAGAGGAGAACAAATTATACAAGAAGTTTAGCAGTAATGAGCATGGTATGTGTTTACCTTGTATTATCCAGTATATTTTTCTTACTATGCAATTTGTCTTTTCTTGGCTGTATGCTCATCACTACATTACTTTTTGAACTGCGTTGCTCAAGTGTCTATTGCTTCTGTTCAGGTTGGTTACCTTCTTGGTTTAGGTGATCGACACCCGAGCAACCTTATGTTGAACCGCTACAGGTAGGACGTTTGGGAGTAAGATATGTAATTGATTAGTACTTGGAATCTTTCCTGACCTGTATTATGTTTTAAAGTGGGAAGATATTGCACATTGATTTTGGAGATTGCTTTGAGGCCTCAATGAACCGAGAGAAATTCCCTGAGAAGGTCTGTTGTAAAATGAATGCTTCATTGCATAATACTTCTTGTCTTTTACAATTTTCAGTTGAGGATAATGTTGAAATCTGATGTATTAGGTTCCCTTCCGCTTGACAAGAATGCTTGTGAAGGCCATGGAGGTTAGTGGTATAGAGGGAAATTTCAGATCAACTTGTGAAAATGTGATGCAAGTTCTTCGAACTAACAAGGATAGTGTCATGGCTATGATGGAGGTATGGAATCAAATGTACCACATGTTTTTTGGTCTTCGAGTTTCATCACTACAACTCAGGATAAGTTACTTGCAACTGTAAAGATCCCATGTTTACGGCACAATGCAGTGGGAGTTGCAATAAGCATGCATGTTTAGAATTTCCAATAGTATAACTAAGCTTTGTAGATGATAGTTGAAAATACATGCCACCATCAGCAAAATAGATGTGGCCTACGAAAGAATAGCTTGTGGTTAATGTTATTTTCATTGCTAGTGATTAAAAGTTGGGTACAAATGTGATTTCAGGCCTTTGTTCATGATCCTCTCATTAACTGGCGTCTTTTCAACTTCAACGAAGTCCCACAAATGTCGATGTTTGGTAATAGTCATGCTCCTGCTGTTGTGAATACTGAAGAATTGGGTCCAAGTAGAGATCTTGCTCATCCTCAGCGAGGTGCTCGTGAAAGAGAACTTCTGCAGGTTCTGCAATATTTCAATCTTCTCTTGTTTGGAATGGTGTGCATTTTGCTCATAGTTTTGTTGAAATATGCAGGCTGTTAACCAGCTTGGCGACGCCAATGAAGTTTTGAATGAGCGTGCAGTTGTTGTCATGGCTCGTATGAGTAACAAATTGACTGGGCGTGATTTTTCCCCCTCTTCGATGTCTGCCAATCCTGTACAATACGCAATGGAGCATAGCTCCTTAATATCTGGAGATACATGTGAGGTGGACCATGGATTGTCTGTTAAATTGCAAGTTCAGAAGTTAATTATCCAAGCCAGATCGCTTGAAAATTTGTGCCAGAATTATGTTGGGTATGGCATTGCAATCTCTATGCTTTCTTTTGTTTCTGCTCATTTTCTTTTCAAACAGGTGTCTCAAGCATACATGGTAAGATGCTGCATTTAGGGATCACATATAAAACAACCCAGTGAAAGTCCCTGAGATGCGGACTCTGAAGAAATCTAGTAATATGCAGTCTTATCCTTAACTAATAGAGAGGCTGTTTTCGACTGCATTTAAGGATCACATATGAAGATAGCAAATTTTGTGACATTTTTCATGATTATTCATGAATACTCCTTCAAAACTCTGTCTATTGTTGTTACCCCGGCCACTTCCTTTACTAGTGCTCCTCATCTTGAATAATGTGGTACAGTAGACTTGCTACAGTATATGTGACTGATAAGTTGGTCCTTCGTTTCTTTTTAGTGGCAGCCTTTATGGCTCAGTGAAGAATCGAGTGTCTTAACTTCCTCTATTTGTATCAGGTGGTGCCCTTTCTGGTGAAACCAAGACAGTTTGTGCCTCGTCAATAGCAGTGTACATACCAGAATTGCAGTGATCACATGGTCACCCTTCCCTGATTGTAGTTTAGTATTTATATGCATTATTTTTAAGGTTGTAACATGCATTATTATTGTATAGCTGGAGTGTTGTGTATATATATATGTGTGTATATATAGAGGAGAAAACAAGGCATTAGATTTTGGAATGTAATTGTACGAAAGGATCATATGCGATTTTCCGTTGTAAATAATTACAGTGTTATTTATTAATGGTAATTGCCTTTTATTATCATGGACAAAAAGATATGATTTTACTTCATTCTTATTGATTCATTCACAAGCTAGACGTATGATAATCTGAATGAATTCACAAGTTTTCCCGGTTCTTTTCCTGCACTCAAGCCCATTATGAGATAATGCGAGATCTTTACTCGCTCCAAAATAACGATTTCTATTATATTGATTTTTCAGGTATGTATTCTCGTTTGAATTTTTTGCAGAGAGCTAAACCCCAAGCAATCTGAGATTGGTATGACTTCGGTGCTATAAAGCAATTTATTTGACAAATTCAAATTTTCATGAGATATCTTTACTACTCAAATGGGTTCAAGAGGGTGTTAGAGATTGCTATCTTAACAATCCAATCATAACTCCTCAAGAAACTTTAATGCTAAAGATTTTATTTGTTGGTCCCGATTCTTAGGGAGAAGAAAGACATGATGCCTATTAGTTTATCATGATTAGAAAATCAATCTGAACATTTTCCTATTACAATGGATACAAAGTTGAGAAAATAATTTTCTTGTTTCAATGAAACTGATATCTATTATCGAAGAGGTATTGGAATGAGGACTGTTATCTCTGAGATGGAAGTCTCTTTTAAAAAAGGATTCAAAACCTATGCTTGCAAGAGTAATTTTACTTTTCTAATGATAGCTCCTGCCAAAAGAACTCCTTTGGCTGTAGAGAATTTTGTAAAAATGAAGATAGCAAAATAGGGAAAATAAGATCAAGCCTTGAAGCTCAAAAGTGATTTTGCCACCTTAGTAAGCACATTGAAAATATGTCCTGCATGTTCAAATGACATTCGATTTCTAAAAGGAAAAAATAAAGTTGGAGATTTCGAAGTCACTATAGTGCTCAGAATAAAGGATATCTACCACGCTATCAAGATAAGGTTCTTTCTGACCAATAAAAGCAAATGGATCTTTAAAGATAAGATATGACAAGATAAGATAAGGTCTTCATGCAACAATCATCTCTACCAATAAAGAAGGAAGAGAATCTTTGAAGATAAGACAGATTTCAAATTTGATAAAATGTTAATCCATATGTAAATGCTTATTATAAATAAGGCCTCTTGATGTAATATGGGATACCTTTTTTGTTGGACTCCGTTTCTGGAGTCTAGCTCTATAATCGTAAAACTTTAGCGTATCACTCTGTAGAGTTATTTTAATAAAATTGCATCAGTCATCCTCGGTTCATCTTCATTTTCATACCATCCCAAAAATTCCCTACTTGATCGATTAATATACAACAATTCATTCTTATGTTTATGTCCTCAATCATACTGTACCTATTTTGAGATAACAGGCATAACTTTCATTAAAGATATCAGATTAAGGTCATTCTAGGATGATTTTGAAGAGATCTTCTAGATCTACAATTTTTGTAAAGACCCTAAAGAGAGATTTTGCCATTTAGAGGGTCAAAATTGCGAATTTATGAAAGTATCATTCTAGGACGGTTTCGAAAAGATCTTCTAGATCTACAACTTTTGTAAAGACCCCAAAGAGAGATTTTGTCATTTAGAGGGTCAAAATTGCGAATTTCTGAAAGTATACAGTGAATGTTAGCTAAACCGACATACACTGCACCAAAACGGACATAAACGGGGTTAGGGGTCTTTCCAGACCCGAGAAGATCCGTTTAACAGATTAATGTCCGTCCAACGGACATAGGTGAGACAAAACTCACTCAAGAGCCTTCCCAGAGGTTTTTACGTCTATCCTAACCTTGCTTCCACTCTAAATTGTCTTAAATTCACTTCTTTTAATGCAACATCATTTCATAACAATTCAACTACCAATTTTATTTCTCATTTGATTCATCACTTACAACAAATTCTCATCATTCAAAAATTTCTATCTTTCTTTTCCATAATATCTCACTGTGTAACCACAATTCATGTTTAAAATTCATCATCTCACGTTGATAACTTCTTCAAGTATACCTAATTTCAACTCAACATCATCCATACACAATTCATATTTTGTTAACATCAAAAGGAAAAAGTATTACAAAGCTTTAATGGACATTTCAAGCCATAATACATCATTGGTCTCATAACCCAAAAATACAAAATATACATGAATGAACAATACTTGAAATGCGGCTAAAGCCTTGTATTTTTCCATAAACTAACTTAAAATGCAAAAATTTGTAGATTTGGAGTGATGCCTTGACTTTCAATCACTCGATCTCTAGCTCATCATCTGGAGATGGGAAGGAATGAGGGTGAGCTTAAAAGCTTGTGGATAACAAGTTTATAACGGAGAAACAAGCAAAACCGTTGAAAATATTCGTTAGCATAGTAAATTTGCATGGAATTCATAAAATACGTATTTCTCAAATTCTCAACTTGTCAAACAATTCATCAACAACATAAGTCATGTATTCATCAAACTTGTCAACAATTCATAAAAACATAAGCAATCAAAATGGTTTGGGTAGATCCATAAACATGAGAGACTTCTTGCGAATCTCTAGTAATAACAGAATAGACTATCACAAATATACATAATGGTTTTGCATAGTTCATAAACATAAGGGAGTCTGTGAAGGAGTTTCATACTACTAACGGGCAGGCGAGAGAAGCTTTTAATATGGTCAAAGCGCACGTGATATAACAGAATGGACCACCACAAACTCATACAAACATGAATTTCATGACTCGTAAACATATTGCCCAAAAGGCACATTTCGGAAACATGATTTCCATAAGCATAATATATTTCAAATACCATTTCCATCTTCATTTCATAAATCA
>JAOTIZ010000203.1:33336335-33347812 GCA_027123425.1 Erythroxylum panamense
CTTTAATTCAACTAACCAATGTAATAAAATCCTACTAACATTGACATAATAATTAACTCCAAAAATTAATCTATCAAAACCTCATAATTTATTTAAATCATGCTTAACTCAACAAGAAAAAAATTCGGGGGCCAACATTCTTTGCAATCTTTTCTATCCCTTTTTAAAATTTCCACTATGAAATAAAAAACTTTCTTTTGCATAAACAATTTTATAATTCTCAGCTTATAATTCTTTACTCTTTTCCCTATTCTTTTTGGTTTAAATTTATTGATAGCTTAATCAAAAAAAGTGATTTGTTTTGGTTTAGGAGAAAATGGTATCAGAGCCATGATAATTTGGAGTGAAAGTTGTGAAGATATTCATCAACAAATCAAGGATACAAGGAGAGAAATAGTTTGGAATTCTAGAAAAATATGTAAATTTAGAATGATATTTTCTCAAATAAAACATACTAATACCCTTACTTTAGATACCTTCATACAATTTAACGATGCTATTAGAACTAATGAGCATGAAAATTGGTATCTTTCTCATGACTATAAAGATTTACACCTTCGTTTTTCTAGGCATTGGAAATTACATCAAGAAAGAGGACATTATATATGAGTGACTGCTTATATTGTGCTCAACTACTTTCTGATATAAATAAAGTTGATATTTCTGTACCAGAAGCACAACTTGAACTACTTCATTACATAAACAAATATGATTATTTGTTATATTCTAACTGCCATAAAAGGACGATACAATCAATTACATCAAAAGTTGAAAAAGAAGATAAAAAATATCATCAATGTAAAGATTTACTAAAGGAGATTCATTTAAGGTTAAGTAAGCATTACATACTTGATCATCTTAATGGAGGAAGACAAATATTTAAAAATTAAATTTGAAGGCTTAAAAATGGGAACTGATACGGCTGAAATATAAAAAAGATAGAATATTATGGAAAAACTATACTTTTAAATATTTCTAATCTTCAAGAACAAATTGATAATTTATATAATTTAGTAAAGATGATGAATAAAAAAGAAACAAATAATGGATCTAGTACAAATCTAATGGAAAAATAAATATTTGATTTAATTCTTCAAATGAAAAAAACCTCCTAAGCATAGATAAATGGATTTTTTTTACCAGGATCTGATTCAGAGATAGAGGAACTAAACAAACAGAGAGAAAGACTAAAATTAGAAATTTTAGTACATATTAAACCCTTTACTTATAAACAAGAAGTACATTTAAACACTAATATATGTGATATCCCTTACACTTCTCAAAATCCTCCTAGATTTCCTTCACAAAGTTTTAATAAACCAATTAGTGGTTATGCTAGAACATTTATGGTTATGCATGAAAAAGATGGATTTACTCCAATAGATAAAATGAGGACATAATCTATAAACCCTTTTGGAATATACTTAGATAGTGATCGTATTCTAAATATAGAAGATGCAATAGATAAATAGAAAACTGCTCTTCGAGAACTGTCTCAATTAATAAAATGGATTATGAAACTGCAAAACAATTTTTAGAAAAAACTTTGTTAAATAGTCCACTTCCATCATGGAAAAATCTAGATGTAACTTCTAAAAATACTATATTTAATAATGATATGGATATCAATAATTTGATAAATAGAGATGCTGAAGCATTTCGATTAGAATTTGTTAGAGGAAATATTTTAAAAGACACTACTATAATAGGTAAATACACTATTGTTTTACAAAGACTTTAATTATGTAATATGTGTGAAATCAATAGATATAATTGAATCTTTATTGATTACTATTATCATATTTATAATCAAGTAGGTAATATAAATATTTATCTAACAATGTTTTATTCTAAGATACTTGATCCATCGGGAAGCAAACTAGAGGCAAGTTATAACCTAGGATTAGTGGATACTTTGTGAAAAAGAATTTCTTTTTTAAAAGATAAGCTAAGTGAATGGTGTAATGAAGCTATAATATTAAATCAAAGTAAAGAGCTGAAAACATCTTCTTTATATTGTTATGATTTAAAGATGCCTACTATGATTGGTTGTGATAGTACTTATTATTATTCAAAGATAAAGAAAAACTATAAGAAGAGAAAGTATTTGAAAAAGAGATACTTTAAAAAATGTAAAGCTAGTTATTATGAAAGAAAAGAAGGATATAAACCCAAAAAACCCAAGTTTAGGAGAAATAAAAGAAAAATAGAAAGATAACTGAATGTTAGGGTTACTATTATAAAGAAAAAGGACATTTTGCTAACAAATGCCCTAAAAGATTTAATAAAAAGAAAATTGAAAAAGATGATCAAATAGATATGATGATAAAAAATGAGGACTTTATCCAATTAATGTTTTTCAAGATTGTTCTTCTAAAAAAAGTATATTTATATTAACATAAACAGAGTATGAACTCTGATATAGATGAGTGAAATAGGAGAATCTTCTAATACTCAAACTGATAATCAAATCATATATAATATAGTAGAAACATTTGAACAACAGGGAGAATATAGCTAAGAAAATTTGATCGATAGAGAAATGCTTAAAATGATTCAAACTACTATGTTTTCTATAAATTCCTACATTGGATTTAATACTACTCTTTTTGATAAACTTGGATTAAAATTTAGAAAACATTATATGTTTCATGGAATAAATTTAAGAGAAAAAGCTTTAGATATTAATCTTACTTCTAATAAGATAATACCTTATTATCCAAACTAGATATTTCTCAAAAACTTGATCAATTGCCAAAAGATATTCGACACAAAATAGGATGGGTTCATATTAGATCAATTTAAATATAATAAGAGCAACTTTCAGAGAAGGAATAGATAGCCCTACTAATCTTGCTATACTAGATGATAGCATACAGAATAGAAAAGAAGTCTGCTTAGGAATTCATAGAGGAAATCTTAAAAATCAAAAACTTTTGTTGAATATTTATCCTAAGATATCCTATAATATACAAGATAAAGATTTTGATAGAACTCTTTTTTTAATACAAGATTTTTAAAAGAAAAGATTTGATAAAGGATTGGAACATACTCTATTCTATAACTTGTATGATATCTTACATCCTATCCAATACACACCATATAGAATGTTTTGTAGATAAAGATATTATGGATTTTCCAAAATTATTCTCAAAAGTAGAAAGGATATATTCACCTTATATGGCTACTATAGAAGGTCTTAAAAATGATTGTTCTCTAGATTTGCAGCAAAAACCTTTGCTAACTTCTGATAGTAGTTTTTTACCTAGATTATCTTTTCAGATACCGGTGTGTCTAGCAGTACTAGATATAATAATAATAATATAATAAGAGCTGATAAAAAGATAAGTTCTAATTATCAGATTAAAGGAGAATATTTTGACAGAAAAACCTATATTTCTGGTAATATTCTAATAAATACAAGTACAAGTGGAAGTTATAGTAATAATAACTTAATAAATAATTTGACAAAATTTCATCTAACCGAATAAATAATTTAAGAAAATTTCATCTAACCAAACCTTATCAAAAAATAAATTTGAATGGAGATATACATCAAATTGATACAACTGTAGAAACAAATGTTAAAGTTAATGATACTAAAATACCTATTAGATTATTAGTTGAACATGAAGGGTTTAATTTAGAGATAATGTTGGGAACTAGTTTTCTTAAACAAGTTCAACCACATAGGATAACTCAAGATGGGATACAGTTAACTTATTATAATAATATCACTTATATCCCTAGATAATGACTAGCCCAACTAGTGCATATATTCTTGTCAAAATTACCTATAAAGAAAATAGAACTGAATATTTTGCAACGTACATAGCTAATGGTGCAGGATCTTGGTTATGTAAAGCAACTTGTTTTCCTTCCCCAATATCATGAAACCTTAAAACCTATCATAGGATTAGATATTCCTAATCATCAGATACATTTATCATGTAGAATTCAATAACCCCAGATTCTTTTAGGATCATTTTTGGTTAGATGTCCACCTTTTTATTTCTATGATATTGTTACTGATATTCTTCTTAGAAACAACTTTCTTTAGTTATTCCATAATATTCTATTTGATACTTTTAAGCAATAAATACACTTTAAAACACCTTGTAGCCATTGGATAGCTATCAACCATCTTAAAATTGCCTATAGTCGACCTACACTGATTTCTTTTATACCTTGCACAGCCTAATGTGGTGGTTTAGGTTACAAAGAAAAACCAATTTTTCCTAAAGGAAAACCCTTGTTAAAAATAGAAACTCTTATAGAACATAAATATCAACAGATAAAAACAATCAAAGATGGACCAGGGATAGTTAAACAAAAAATAAAACAGTATTACTCTGATAATCTTCTACAATTTTGGGATAAAATAAAGAAGAAGTAAAATTAGAAATAATTGATAAACAGAAAGTTATTAGAGTTATTGCCATGAGATACAATCTGAAAGATTGAAAAGAATTCAAGAAACAACTTCTGGAGTTAGAAAATCTTAAGGTTATTAGACCTAGTAAATCTCCACATTCTTCTCATGCTTTTGTGGTTAAAAACCATGCCAAGATACTTAGAAATAAAGCAAGGATCTATAAATGATTAAATGACAATACTGTGTTTGATGATATTTTTTACCTTATAAGCAAACTTTGACAAACCTAACTAGAGGAAAACAAAATTTTTCCAAATTTGATTGTAAAAGTGAATTTGGCAAATAAAGAGGAATAATGATAGCATACCATATACTACATTTTCAACTCCTCAAGGACATTATGAATGATTAGTAATGCCTTTTAGTCTAAAGAATGCCTCCCAGATATTTCAGAGAAAATTGGATAATATTTTTATCATGATTTTATACATTGTTATGTAGATGATATCTTAATAGCTAGTGATAATATTGCACAACATATTATTCATCTTCATACATTCACATATTTATGTACAAAACATGGTCTTGCTATTTTTGGGAGAAAGGCCAAGATATCCTAAAATGACCTAGAATTTCTTGAAATGAACATAGATGGCAAAGGTGTTAAAATTCAACCTCATATACTTGAAAAAATCTCTCAATTTCTAGATAAATTGACAGATAAAAAGCAAGTTCAAAGTTTTTTGGGTGTATTAAATTAGGCATATGATTTTATTCAAAATCTTATTGAAATAAGAAAGCCCTTTCAAGTTTTTTTAAAGAAAGATCAAATAATTGAATTTTCACCTCATTTAAAAGAATAGGTAAAGAAAATTAAAATTATGTGTACTACTTGACCTAAACTTTCTTTACCTTCTAATAACGATGATTTAATTCTTGAAACTGATGCTTCTGACCATGTGTGGAGTAGAGTACTGAAAATGATAGATTATAATGATGAAGATCTATATAGAATTACCTTAATTTTCAATATCATAAAAGCTTAGATTTAATAAAAATTTCTCCTTTTTTGATAAATGTGTGCATTAGTTGTGATTTGGTTATATAAGATTTATTGATAGCTGAATCAAAAACTATGATTTGTTTCTTTTTGATCTGGGCGAAAATGGTATTTAAGCATTGAGTGAATATGATAATCTATGTTTACACTTGAGCAAAACCATATAATACAAATTAACAATACCATCCACAGGAAGCAGGGGATTGTGGTTTAGAATTATAAGATGAGTTTTATTTCTTTGCTTCTTTGATGTTGGTTACATGATTAATCACTTAGTAAGCTTCAAAAGATTTAAATCGTCGACTCAATCCATCTTTAACTTTCAAGATGGATGACACCTCACAAACTTCACTTTCCAAATAATAGTAAGTAAGATCATTACTAATAATAGGAATGACATGCTATGTTTTGCCCTTCCACCATCTCATTTTCTCTTTTATTCTTTCCCTATTCAGGCTATAAATCAAACTTTTTTAACTCACACCTGAACCACCAAGTTTAGTCAATCAAGCCTCAAAACATCCATTCTCAACTCAGAACTATTCTTGATGATGCCAAAACCAAACTATTTTATTAACTTGTAACCAAAGATAGAACCCAACTTGGATCCATTAAGGTGAAATTGCTTAACACTCTTAGTAAATCCCTTTCATCAAATCTAGTTAATATGGCTCAAAGTTGAGAAAAATTATTTTTAAGTCGAATTTAAAAGATGAGTTGAGTTGAATCGTGGTGTTATTGTTTTATGATTGATATATTTGGTTTGTTCCATGTGCAATTTGTTATTATTCTTTTAACAAAATGCCAAATATTTTTTTAAAAAATTGAAAATTGTAATGAGTTTTTTTCAATAATAATGCATCGGTCATAAAAATGTCATTTTCTAACTTAATTAATTAATTTTATATAGCATTAAGAGCTTTGAATCTAATTAGTATTAAAATACAGTTAACGAAATTTAGTTGACACGAAAACAAAAGAATGAGTCTAACATCCATTAACTTATTCCTTCCTCTGGGTTCAAATAATTTGAAAGAACAAAAAAAAATTCAAGTGATTTGTAAGTTGAAAAGTAAATTCATTCACAAAATTGAGATAATTTTTAATAATTTGTGAAAAATAGATGAATTAAAGTTCAAAGATTTAGGATTGTGATAATTATAAACGAACTTATTTATAATGGAGCAATTGGTAGAATTATAAAATCCTTCATTTTTAAATGAATAATTAGCAAACAAAATACTTTATAATTCAATATTTTAAAATTTTGAATGGACATATGTAGATTAATTGAATTTTCGTTTGAGTTCTTTTTAAAATACTATTTTCCTCAAATTTAACAAGTAACATTAAAACGTTGATAGAAACCTTAAAAGTGTATTAAAAGCCTTAATGAAATTCTCTTTTAATGGTATTAACAATCATGCTTACTAGATTTATCATTTGTTGTGATTTATTTACCAATTAAATTAACCTTTTAAATTGAAGGCAAAATTTGCATATTTGCCCCCAATTATTTGTCTCAGAATAAAAATAAACATCAAAAAATAGTTTTATGAACAAAATGACTATTAACGTTAACAAGTATTAACAAATACGTTCTTAAACCTAGAATTAACTAACATTGTCTCCAAGTTAGGTTACCCCATTTGTTGTTGTCTCAAAATAAATAAAATTTTAGAAAGAAAAACAAGAAAAATTGTGATTAGAATCATATTTCTCACCGAAACCCTAGTTCCTAAACTTGTTTGTTAAGACTTCCATTATGCTTATGACCATCCAATATTCCTTTTTTATATATATTTTTAACTTCAATTGCATAACTTAGGTAATACTCATATTTGACTTAATTTATTTGGCGAAGGTGAGGTTGGAATAATATAAATTATGGAGTCTTCCAAGTGAGACATATTGTTGTGATGAGCTTTTAGATAGGTTTAAAAGTAACGAGGAGTTGAAAATAAAGGAAATTAATAAAATGAGACTTCATATTAAAGCCTTAATAAGGAGACGAAGGTGCTATGGTTAATATTCATGAAGCTTATTCATAAGGATTTCTAGATGTTCCGATCTTTATTGTAATTTAGTACCTGTAAGAAAGATTTGATAAAATAGTAGTGCTTTAAATTATAGGTTTAACAAGTATTGTTTAAAAGAGAATAATAGTCTTTTGAATATTTCATGATGTAATTTATCCATGTCAAACATTCTATAACAGGGTTGAAGTGTAATGGAAGCAAATAAATAGATTGAAAATACACATCTAATTGAAGGAAATTCGTGCTTCCTGTGATTGAAAATAATGAAAATAGTAGACACTTATACATTTATTCAATATACTTTGAAAGATTTCAACGTCCAAAACATTCAAACTATACAAAACTATGTTATAGAACATCTACAAGCATACTTAATTTGCATAATTATAATTAAAGAATCCAAAATACATGGGGATAAATCTATTCAAAATACATTTAAATTATGGTCAAGTTAAATGTTAAGTGGTGTAAGCTGATTTTTAAAATTTGATTCATTAATCTATTAATTTTTCTTCTTATATTTGCTCTCTTCCTTCTTGCATTTTCCTATAATTGCTTAATAATGATGCTGGTTTTACTCTTGAATATGAGTCCTCTTGGTTGGAATGACTAAAAGTTATCGGATCAACATCATCAAAATTTTGTCTCTCCTTTTACTTTCTAATGTTACTCTACTGGTGGAGTTTCCATTTATAAATAATTAAAATTTTAAGTTAACATGTAAAGCAAAAGAATAGTAAAAAAGAACTAATAACTGAATTTATGAGTTGACATGCAAATATTATGCAACTTTATGAGTTTCAGTTCATGAATAATTATATGAAGAGGTAGTTAATAAAAATAGAATATCTGACAAGATAAAAAGTTTTAGTGTATATAGGAACATATAGCTAGTTAAGGTTGAGAATAAGCTTATGGTTGGAGTTGAGACTGAGATTGAACCTATGGTTGAGGTTGTGGCTGTAGTTTGCTTAATATGCGATTATGGTCTATTAAACCATACTTTTACGCTTGACCCCTTTAAGATAATTTATACATGTCATTTTTATACAACTTTTTATGCTCATTCTTATCCTTTCTCTTAGCTTTTCGGGTATTTTAGACATTGTCTCTTGGCTAGAGAGTGCACTTCATGTTTTTTGGTTGGCCATAATACATAACTTTTAACTGTTAAGGAAATATTCCACATTTTTCTTTGAATGATGCATTGCACTTAATAACATATTTTCATTAGTAGTTAAAGTATAATATGCTATAACTATAAGTCTGTTCTCTTAGCCTCATAATACCCCTTGATACTCCATAAGCACCATTTACATCCTAAATTATCCTTATTATCTTACATCCTTTTTTTATCTTTTTAATCTTCTTAATTATCTCATTTGCAATGTCACTCTTCTATTGACACATATACTCTTTCCTCTTTACTTGCTTCATTATCACTAGTGTCGTAATCGTCTCCAATATTGAAATATGTTTATCACTATTTTGTAGCGTCATACCTATTGAATGTTGCACACATATATTATCTCCATCCATTGAATGGTTCATATATGAAACTCATTCCACAACTTCAAACCCTTCATCATCATTATCAAAACTAAAACTATCATCTTCATTACCTTCCTTACTCAAAGAATCTCCCCCACCGTCATCACAGCTTATGCAACATCTTCATCCCCAATCTTAGTTATAGCTTTATCACTTATAACTTAAACATCATTTTCATGTACTCCTATATTAGTTGTCATATAGGTTAAATCATGTTTCACCACTTCCTCAAACTTATTTTATTCCATCTCATATATAACACCTGATCCATCTATAAGCCCATATTCTCGAACTTGCTCACTAGAATTAGGCACATTAGAATTACATTGCCCTTCTACTTCTTGCTCATCTATGATTTCCTACGTAGTCTCTCTAAATTCAAAGTGATTGGAAATATTATAATATTTTAATCCTATACTTTATGTACACACAAATCATCTTATACTTATTCAATAAGTGATTAATCTATTACAACTTGTTTTAGAATTAATTGACCTTAAACTATCGCCAAATGTGTCCTAACACTTTAAATTATGCTCTAAAAATGTTCTAGTATTGTAACTACTAACCTAAATCACAAACATTCCTAAAACTTACAAAATAAACATTAATATTATTAAATATGTTTGATTGTCTATTTATATATTCACCTTAAAAAATTATACCGACAATTAATATAATGACATTAAAAATATCATTGTCTCTAATTTCCTTAAAATTAATAACAATGAAGCATCTAAAAGAGAGTTTAGATGTGTGTGTGTACATGTGTGCTTATGTGCATGCGGGTGTGCATGTGGGAATGGGTATGTGCATATGCATGTGCCTCATGATATTTTGTGTGTGTGTGTGAGTGAGAGAGAGAGTGTGTGTGTGTGAGTATGCATGTGTACATGTGTGTGTGTGTGCGTGTTTGTTACATATTGTTGGTCCTAATGATACCTGAAAGGAGAGGTGAATTAGGTGTTAGTAATCTTAAAAAATATTCTCTTATCAGATGAAATGCAATTGAAAAAAAACAATAGATGAAGAAAATATCTTAATATAAGTCAATAACTCATTCAAACGAGATTTAACGAGTATAGGAAAAAGGAAAGACAAACTAATTTGTAGTATTGACAAATATCTCTTGCTTACGTTCACTCTCTAAGACACGTTTTATTATTTTCACCCAGTCTCCTCTTTTAACAAGATGAAGAGAAATATTCTTATAATCCTGTTCTCCGCGAGTAAATAGTAACTCTTCTACAATATTTATCCAAGGTGAAAAGTAATCTTGCTCAAAAAAGAATTTCAATTCAAAAGACCTTACTTGATCACTTTGAAAATCTTAAAGGCTTACTTATTTCAAAATGCAATAATGAACTCTCAAATGATTCCAAAAATCTTAGAAATGTGTATATAAGACATTCAAATATTTTTTCGATGTCTAAACCCATGAAAAACAATGTATTTATAAGGTTTGGAGGTCACATTATCATTAGAAACAAGAATTAGCAGTTGCCAATAACAAGTTTCTATGTATTAGTCAATCATTGTCATATATAGGTTGAAAAATATATTGTCCATTAGAATATTGGCCGATCATTAAGACATTTTTTGCCCAATGTAATATATTAGTCAACTAAACCAATGTTTGTACAAACTTAATACACATTTTGATAATTTTAACCTATATTGTGTAGGAAAATCCCGGTGTGTGCATCACATATACACGGTGCGGGAAAACAAAAATTTTTATTCCGGGACCTTCCCGAAAGCCAGGATCTATGTGTCTATATAACGAAGTCAAACCATAACGACCAAAGGAGACCGTCTCTAACGGTATCCACGCAGAGGTCGGAGAACCTAACCGGGGCAAACCCTTTGACCCGGGAATAGCTAGAATAAAGTGAAGACTGCTAGATCTTACCTTATTCTTGGAGAGCTAAGGAGAAGACGATGGAGGAGAAGCTTGGAGAGGAGAATGTCGTGGGTTTTTGAAAGGAAGCTTAAAAAACCACTTTTCAATTAACCCTCTCATATATGCAACGATCATCATCCACTTTTAGTCTTCAAATAGATTTTTTCTTCTCATGGCCACTTGTCACACACGATGATCACCTTCATTTGTCCTTTAGTTCATTTTGTCTTTAATCATTTAAAGACATTAATGGCTAAAGAAATAATCATCATTTGGTCTTCTCTCCTCCTTCCACGTTAGTCATGTATATATATATATATATATATAAATGCTGAGGTAGTCCAGTCACACTGAGGTCGGTCCTACCGGGTTCCGGTATGGAAAAAAACACCGAAGACCTGTCTCAGCAATATCGATGTCGCGATCTCATCGGGACATATCCCAATCTCATCGGGATCCATTTAGTCCTATAGCTCTCCATATATTGGATCTCTGTCCAAAACTATTTTACGAATTCTCCGAATCACTCTTATGCGTGTGACCCATTAG
>JAOTIZ010000203.1:33347912-33358329 GCA_027123425.1 Erythroxylum panamense
ATGATAGGAATCTCAGTAGTATGATCACATCATAATTTCCTTCATGCTATGTCATATATCATGGACTTCATTAATTTTCTTATAGATCAATATCAATTCATAAATAATGAACATCAAATTAATGAAATATGCCTTTATTTATTTATTCACAAAGTATGTACACAACTTTGTACAAAACGCGCTAAAGGCGATTGCATCGCCTTTAGGGCACTACTCTAACATATTGATTAACCACTAACCTATCTAGGTCGACCAATACATATAAAATCATTATTTAAACATCTCTAAATGCTCAAACTTAATTTTCTTTATGAAAAATTTAACTTAAATATTTATTTGAATATTCCCTAAATTATTTTTAAGAATAAAAAGGGTTTTATTTAAAATCAAAACTTTAGTTATTCTTGACAATAAAAAAAAACTCATGCAATGAGCTAAAATGATGATGTGTTTATGCATGGTGAACTTTTAAAAGATCAAAGTAACTAAGTAGGAAGGACATTAAACATTACATGTTCATTTATAATTTTTGTGTGTCTTTTTCTTCCTTCATACTGATTTTATTGTTTCTTGACTGAGTTGAACTCCAACTTTTCTCTAGTGTATTCATAAGATGTATCTAGATTTCTGTATGATCAATATTGCTATCATAAAAAAATCAAACACATGCAGTTTGTTATATCTAAGGTAGTATGAATAGTTTTTTTTGGGAGACGGTGCCCGTTTTATTAGCTTAAGAAAACAAGTATATAGAGAGGCAGGGCATATGACCAGTACCTCTCCAGAACAAAAGCCCAGGTGACATACACGAGCAAAGCAATCTATTTGATTCTAGTACAAACATAAGGAAAAGAAAGCTGATCCATGCGCACTTGGCCCAGGATTCGCCGAGGTAAAGTGCTTGCGGTGAAAGAAGTCGAGGTACATGAATTGCTGGTCAGTTTTGCTAAGGAGTCCGCTACCATATTGACCTCACAGAGGCCAAGAATAAGCTGACAGTCCATCTGCTGAATTACGTTATTAATCTACTGAAGCTCTGTCCTGATCTTCCAAGGCCATTGACGACTATCCCCAGCCAAGTAATACACCAACATAAGAGAATCCGACTCAATTACCACGTCGCGCAAATTCCAATCATGACAACACTGCAATCCCCGTAACAAGGCCCTCATTTCAGCGTCTATATTAGTAGCCCAGCCAAAAAAGAAGACATGAGCAAATTGTACAGCCCCATCAGAGTTTCGAAGAACCACCCCCCCCCCCCCTCTTGCATGTCCAGGATTACCAAGCGAAGAATCGTCAACGTTCAGCTTCATCCACCCCTGCAAAGGTTTGGTCCACACTAACGTTCGAGTGATGATCCGATGTTCAGAGCACTAAAAGCCCCCTAGATGTTGAATGATGTTCCAGGATGATGCAAAATATGAAAGGGACGAATTACCAAAACCTGAAACAAAACATTCAGTGCAAATGTAATAGCTTGCGAGCTATTAAGAGGTTGGGCATTGAACAAGGCGTTATTCCGAACCCTCCAAATAGCCCAACAAATGACGAAAGGAACACAAATCACAAATTTCTGCAAATCCTATCCCATAAGACGGAGCTCCATCATATTGTTGAACAATGTTTGAAGTCCGGCTAATTGAGGGAAGCGAATAGCCAGCTGCCGTTCAAAAATTAACCACACCTCTTGAGCCAATTGGCATTCCAGAAAATAGTGCTCCATTGTATCAATCGAGTTACAAGTATAGCACTTTGAAGGTAGACAAAATCCAAAAGAGTTCAGGACAGGAAAAGGCAAAAACCTATTCATCAGTTGCCATTAAAAAAATGCAATCCGCAAAGGTATCGCTGAACCCCAAACCGTAGCCAACTGAGGATATTCCTGGGACTACGTACAAAGAGCAGAATACGTCGACGACAATGTAAAATGACCAGAATTGGAGTGCTCCCAGATGATTACATCCTCCTCACCCGTGATGTTGAAGTTAAATTGAGTCACAAACTGGATGGCCTCAGCCAAGAGGATCTGCCGCATAGCTAAAATATCCCAAGTTCCTGCCACGTATAAATCTCGAAGTTGCAACTCTCTAAGGTCCTCTACTGATTCCAACTGGAAGTAGTCCACCAAAGTACCCTGCCTGCTGCAATTATCATACAGGAAAGAACACATCCCATTATGCACCATAATTCTTGTTTTTGACCACATGAAGGAATCCACTTTTTGAAGGCGTGCTCTGACGGCTGAATGGCTCCAAGAGACCTGATTAACATATTGAGCCCACAAACCCTTCTTGGTGCACAATTTCCACCACAGCTTGCAGGAATAGGCCGTGGATGTTATGGAAAAATCTCTGAACCCCAGACCATTCTGATTAACCTGCTTTGCCATCCCTGCCCAAGATCACCAGTGACGTCGGTGCATCTCATCCGTATGTCCCTAAAGGAATTTAGTACACAACAGTTCAATCTGTCTTAGTTCAGTCGGATCCTGGTGAAGCTGGGCATTACCGCTTGGATCCATGAGATTGGTTGATTACGGCTTGAAGATTCCTGCAAAACAACAAAGGCATGTCGGGGGTTGTTTCCCGATAAGCCCCTCCGATGCTCAAGTTAGTCTTTTTAGTGAGAGTTTTGGTGGCTAAAAGCAAAGAGAATCAGGGTTCTAATCTCGTACCTGTATCGTGGTAAAGTAGTACCTTATATATGGGATAGATGCTAGGTTTAGGTCTTTACGTAGGTCTCTACTTATGCATGGGACGTTTCCACCTGCGAATGGGTCGTCTATGTTCGAGCCTGGACTTGGACCTAGCACGACCGACCCAACCATGCCTACTTATAACTTTGGGCGGTTCCATAGCCGCAAAAGTAAAATGTGAATAGTTAGCTCCTCCGAAATTCATGCTTCACAAAAAAGTCTTAAAAATTAATCTATTTTAGACACAAATTAACTTCTTTTTATAAATATTATCAACGTAATTTTTGCATCTAATTTCAAAAACTTCCTCAAGATAGCACAAAAATTAAGTATTCTACCTGAATCTAATCTCATTAACTTTCTCTCCCCCTTTTTAAAACTTAAAAAGACTCAATCATTCAAAAGTCTACCAAGCTAATGTTAAGACACTAAATCGCATTATAAATCAAATAAACAACAATAAAAATCAAATTTAAGTATCTATAGAGATTCTTATCAAATATATTTCCCATTAATCTTACCTACTTATCTGTTAGAAAATGTAGAATATGAATATATCATCCGATTGATATAATGTATAAAAAAATTCTAGCTTAACAATCTCATTTTGCCCGTAATCTCTAATAAAATAATATTTAATTTCTGTAAGCTTGGTTCAAGAGTGTTGAATGGGGTGCAAGGTAAATGGAACTGATGTTATCTTACGTAATTGCCATCTTTGTGAAGTCCATGCTATAGTCTCTAAGTTAACGTCTAGGTTATATAATTTATATACAACAATTAACAGCCACTACATATTCAACTTTTATGAATGATAAGGCAATTGAATTTTTTTTTTACTAAACCATGATAGTAATGAATTACCTAGAAATTAAAAAGTGTTAAATGTGCTCTTTCTATCTAAAAGACTACTAACATAATCTATATCATGATATTTCAAAACCAGGTGGTAGATTAAAATAAACTTCTTCTCGAATAAAATCATTTAAAAAGAAACATTTAACATCCATTTGAAACAGTTGCATGCAATAATCTAATAGTTTGTTATCTACCAATCGAAGTAAAAATTTCCTTAAAATTTATGCATTCCTCTTAACTGTATCCTATAGCAACCTATCTAGCTTTCTTTCTTATAATGGTACCTTCTTCATTTATTTTGTTTCTAAATACCCACTTGGTACCTATGATTTGGTGGTCTCTAAGTCTAGATAATAAATTCCAAAACTTAATTTTCTCAAATTGGTTTGTTCTTCATTCATAACAATAACAAGGGCTTCTTTTAAAAACTTAAGTTTAATTTAAATAAAAGAACTGAAATATTTCTAAACTGTGATCTACTAATTTCTCCCTTTTAATTATCACCTATAATTTGATTTGAACAATGCTTCTTCTTGAATTTTTAATCTCGTGGAAGCTTTTTATCCATCTTATCTCTCATACTTGGTATAAAAATTTGCTTTTGTAGGGTATCTCGGTGACCATTCTTGTTTTCTTCAAGTAATGATTCGTCCAAATCCTTAAATAGACCTATATCATCATCTTTATGACTTTTCTTAGAGACAAGGTGGATAGTTTAATAAAAGATAACATACATGGATTTTTTTAATAATAAGTATGTTCTTGTCAATAGATTAATAAAAGATAACATATATGGATTATTTGATAATAAGCATAATATTGTTAAATAATCTATACGCTTTGCTAACTTAAGAAGTAACCTAGAGAAACTTCTTTTCTTACCCACCTACAAAACAAGATAATCAATATGTTTTAGGAACTCAAATGAACTTAGGTCCTTGTTTGTTAGTCTATTTCTTTCATCCTATATTTTCAAGGTTTACTTGATATTCTTTGTTTGAGAAAATAGAATTATGTCTATGGTAGTCAAAAAATGACATATCATGTTATATGAATTTGTTCTATAAAAGTGAGGTCTATATTTGTTGTTCATAAATGCACTCCTTCAATGATATAATAGTTCTATATTTTCTTGGGATAAAAGTAATGTCTAATATTGTAATATGTATGATAAATATTTCTTTGGTTATTTACATTCTTAAGATAAGTTTAAGCATGTTAAGAAATCATGCCTATCATATGACAATTATTTTTATGAGCCTTACTTTGATGATAGTTAACTTTAGGTTTGGATTGGGAACTATACATGAATGCATATGTCTTGCCATTTAGCCTAACATGTGTATATGAATGTCTAAATGAAGATGCACTGTGCTCATTTATTATTTTAGGTAAATTCCCTTTATTAGACATATATTTTCCATCGACAAATGTAGATTTCGTGTTATGTGCACTCTTATAAGTAGACCCAATCTTGTGACTGTTGTTAGAATCCTTTTGAGTTTTTAGCATGCTCTCTAATTTTTTACTTCACCTTGGTAAATTTAGATAAGGAGTCCTTGAGAGCATTGATATCCCTTTTCAATGTCTCATTCTCTAATTTTAATATATATAGGTTTTCATTGTCTATAGTGCCTATACTCTTAGATTCTTTGACGTTATGCAATTCACTCTTCATCTCTTTATACTCACTCATGCATAAATCTCAAAGCTTTTAAGGATTTTTTTAATATTGGAAGATAGTTTCTTCCTTTTACTGTTTATAATTTAGTTTCTTCCTTTTACTGTTTATAATTTCTAGACTCTCAAATATTTCATTATAAGCTAATTCATCATCACTAACACAGTTAGAGTTTGAAAGTACCTTATTGTAGTTATTTTCCATAAAGCAATGTAAGTTACTTCTCCTTTTGATTGTTTGCTTTTATAGTCACTTAAGTCATCTTAAGTTGATTCTTTGAGATCCTTCTTCTTGTTGTTGTCCCTATTCTCCTTCTTAGCATTTATTTTATTGACTTGATTCGGATCATCGTATATGACTTTTAATATGTGCCAAATTTTATTATTAGTTTCACACATGGATACCCTATTGAATGTATCTATACCTCGTTCATATAATAATATGTGAATAGGTTTGCTAGGTCTCTTATCTTTTGAATCACATTCTTTCTTAAGTTTCATAATCTTTTTATCATCTATGAATTTTATAGGAGCGAAAGGTCCATTTGAAACTATTTCCTATAGATCAACACCTTTGTCCATTAAGAAAAATTTTATCCTAGTTTTCCAATAGAGATAGTTATTACTATCAAAGAAAATGGTTTTACTAATATTTTTTCCCTCTTGGTTGTATAAGGATGATGATGAACCTAAGTACTTAATAAGTGAGAAAGAACATGACTTGTTTAAGATTTGATTGTGATCTTTTCCTTATAATTATGTTTGAATTGCCAAATAATAGACCTGCTTTGATACCATTTGTTGGTCCTTAATGACAACCAAAAGAGAGGATTAAATTGAGTGTTGATAAATTTAAACAACTATCTCTTATTTAACGAGTGTAGTTGAATAAAAATCAGTATATGATGAAAAATTGCTTAATATAAATTTATAACTCAATAAAACAATAATTTAAGGAGCACAAAAAAGATGAAATTTATTTTGACAAATATGCTTATATCCACTCTGCTAGGCCCCGAGTCTCAGTGCTAATTATGAGGCTACTATACGAGATGATCAGGTAAAGATCATGTGAGAGGAAGGCTAAAAGCTTCAAATTATGATGAGACTAACAGCGTCAGCACTGGCAGACTTCGCCGGGACAAAGCAAATGTTTCATCGTAACGAAACTAGGGAATATTACTAAGGACCTATCAGGAAAAGTTCGCCACGATGAAGTTACAAGATCAAGCAAAAGCATCTCTCAGGAGAGGTTCGCCGCGGTCAAAGTCATTCCTTTGCTACGGTTAAACCTTCGAATCAGCAACCTAGACCCGAACCATCCAACAACATACAATTCTATTTCCAACAACAATTGACAACTCAACGAATAAGATAAATATGAACATATACAATGGGAATTTCTTCATCTCTTACTATCATTACTAAATCAAAACGGAGTTTGAGTATAGCTTTAATTACATATCAACAGCCACATCAATGACATAATACAAAATATAAATGAATGCTCATGTTTGATATGCTTATAAAGCTACCCAAAAATAGTTGAACTAACTTAGTTACAAAAGTAGTTATCTTGGAGTTTGTCAAAGCTTTGCAAGGATCAATGATCTTCTTGTTCTGTACTTGAGGAGTGAAAAATAATGGGTTGAGTCACAAAGTTAGTGGCTAAAAGATTTATAGCCAGTGATAATGATAATGAGCTACATATTAAGCATATATATATATATATATATATATATATATATTTCATTGCTAGATAGACAATACTTAAGAATTTTACCACATAAAACATATCATGTACATTTAACCATCAAAAACATAACACTCAATTGTGTATCATGCTCAACCAATCAAAACGAAATTCATAACATAATGGCTTGAGAGTCCCATGGATCGAAATGGAAAAACCGAAGTTTACACCATAAACAAAATGAGTCCATTTCTTAAGAGCTCATATGCCACAAGTGGGCAGTCGAGAGAAGATTTTAAGTCAATGTGCACGTGATGAATGAAATAGTATCTCTCTTACCCATACACAAGCAAACTTTTATGCTCAATTCATTTCATCACATGTTTATACTTTCATGCTTCTTATGCTTTTTTCTCTTTTGATTATACAAAATGTCGTAACATCTTTCAAGGCATAACATGGTAATGAATCATAATGCATTTTCCCAACAATCACAATAATTCAAGTCAAGCAATTAAGCACACAAGCAAGAAAGACATTTTGCCCATCATCACAATAACTATAAACATGTTACCCACCTAATTGCTTGTAAATCCAACTCAAATTTACCTCTCCTCTTGCTCTTGCATGGGATTTTCTTGATTTCCTTCAAACAAACCAATTTTCATTCAAACCAATATTCCGATAAAATATCCAAAAAGCTCAACAATCAAAAATAAATAAAACATTGAGTTTAGAATTAATCTACCCATAGTTTATCTAGGCTAGAAAAACTAAGACCTAGTTTAAAAATCCATGAAAATCAAATTGGGTTCTTGGTTCTCTTCTTTCTCCCTTTATTTCCAATACAAAACTCATTTCTCTAATTCCTTTTCTACCCAAGCAAGAAGAAAAGATGATGGAGATTACCTAAAACAAGTTGATTCCTCTTCCTTCTTCTTCCTTCTCCTTATCCATGTTTTTCTTCTTCCTTCTTTCCTAGCTTCCATGTTTTCTGTCTTCTTTCTTTCTTCTTTCCACGTTTTCCCCATTTCTCTCTTATTCAAGACCACATTTTGTTTTGTCTTTCCAAATGTACCCTTCCACATTTAATGTAATGCCTACTTACTCCTTTAGTCTATTACGCTTATTATACTCTAGCTTAATTCTAGCATTTCTATTCAAAGATTCTAATTTCTATTTATGCTTGCTAAATTAATGGACTAAACTCTAAAATAATAAAAATTTCAGGTCCAACAATTCTCCTCCCCTTAAAGAATTTCGTCCTTGAAATTCGTACCTGAGTCTAAATTAAGGTGTGGATACTTCTCCTTCATGGTTTCCAAAGGTTCCCATATTGCCTCCTCTCTTGCATCGTTCTTCCATAGGACTTTAACCAACTTCACAGTCTTGTGTCTCAAGACCTTTCTCTTTGAATCTAGAATCTCTACTAGTTCCTTTTCATAAGTCAAATTATAGCACCCAACTCTCGCAAGATACGTACTCGACATCTTGAATGATATCCAGATTCGTGCCCCGCAAGGGTGACATGCTAGCACACTCAGTTAGTAAAATCTCATTACAATTTTTTTTCAAAACAATACACAGTATGCAAAAATCAATCATCAAATTGGGCCCATTTTATTTCATAAACATTTTTAATTTACAAGTGTTACCAATATTTTTCATATTGTTAGAATTTCATTAATCGCTAAGGCTCATTTTAGATACAAAACACTCACAATCATAATGTCATTACAATATAAATGCATTTGCATACACATTGTACAATAATTTCGGAATACATTCCTTATTATAAAAATTACTGGAAAATTCTATGCAGATGTGAATTGATCCCGACCTCTACCTCTCACTTGAATGCAGCGGCTATGCTCCCATTAACTTAATGGGGTATTCTTCTGAGCCTAAAATTATTGCAAATTTTGGGTGAGTTTTACGAACTCAATGAGTGACCATCCTTGATGACTCACTCAATCATATAACATACAATTCACATTCAAAATCATTCAAACCATTTAAAATACACATATCATACACATATGCAGTGCTCATGAGACTTACTTTCAGTTATTACGTTGTTGTGACCGAGTGCTTATAACTGTCCCATATCTATTGTGGATACCGAGCTCATTAATAACTGTCTCGTATCTGTTGGGGATACTAGGTTCATTTTACATAGTGGGTCTTTGGCTCTTAATCGCCATATGAGCTCTGGGCTCTTTTTTCAGATTTTGAGCTTTAAGCTCCTTTTCGATGGCTACTCCATTCACAACTACCTTTATCTTTCATACATTCATGTAATGAAATGCATCAATCACATTTGCATATTCTCATTTAATCACATACGCATATCATTGGACCTTAGTCCGGCATTCAACATTAATGTTGAGAATCACTTTTTCATTCATATGCAAATGCACATTCAGAACACATTTATCATCGGACTATGGTCTGACATTTAGCAATCAATTTGTGAATACTTATTTCAATCAAATTCACATACAAGGAGTACTTCAATGTTCTCACATCTATTAAACTCCTTGAATGTATATTGTCTAGAACCAAAACATTCACATTGCATAATCATTCAATTCATAATATAAACAAACAAAAAGTGAAGTAAGACCATCTAGGTCTACTCATAGTACGCTTCATATAAGCATTTACTTCCAAGATCTGGAATCGTCTGAATGTGGATGTTTATCCTGCATATCAAAATTATGTTTTGTTCAAGTGTTTCAGCCTCTTGTTTAGGCATTCCAGCTTGTTGATTAAGAGTTTCAAATTCTTGTTTAGTTGCTTCAGCTTTAGGGTTTGGAAAAGAATCCACTTGGCTATGTTTTCTTCATCTTTAAACATAGCCTAGCCAAACATCTAGAGCACAGGGTCAAAAGAAAGAACAAGAAAATAAGCTACTGGGCATGTTCATAACAAAAGATGTTTATCCTTCCAAGAATAATTTTCAAATGTCATTAATAGAATTAACTATTACTGGTAGGGGTGAGCATTCGGGTAATTCGGGCCGAATTTTCACTGTTCGGGCCCGGCCCGAATTACCCGAATTTTTTTTTACATTACCCGACCCGAACCCGAAATTTGAATAACCCGAAATTTTTCAGCCTGAACCAAAATTAAAATTACCCGGCCCGAACCCGAAATTCTAATAACCCGAAATTTTCGTCCCGAACCAAAATTAAAGTTACCTGGCCAGGACTCGAAATTTTAATAACCCGAAATTTTTCGGCCCGAACCCGCAATTTTTAATAACCCGAAATTAATCCGGCCCGAATTCAACATTTTAATAACCCGACCGTATCCGGCCCGAAACATTTGACTTACCCGAAATAATATAAAAATAGAGAGTCCAAATATTACAATTGACTAGCATAATTTGATTGTTAATTCTACAAGAAAAAAACAGTCATGAAAAGTAGCCTGGTAAATTAAACCGGAGTGTTTGTTGCTGACTTGCTGCTGCCTGCTGATGG
>JAOTIZ010000203.1:33358429-33368642 GCA_027123425.1 Erythroxylum panamense
GCGTGCGGACTGCGGGGGGCTGGTGGGGGGGGGGGGCCTGGGGCGGGCTGGGGGGGGGGTGCGGGTGCGGACTGCGGGTGCGGAGGGCTGGTGCGGGTGCGGACTGCGGGTGCGGAGGGCTGGTGCGGGTGCGGGTGCGGACTGCGGTGCAGTGCGGGTGCGGTGCAGTGCTGGTGCGGAGGGCTGGTGGGCGGGTGCCGGGGTGCAGACTGGTGGCTGCGGAAGTGAGGAAGATGTTTGTGTTTAGTGGTGGACTGGTGTGGACCGTGTGGTGGCTGCGTTTCAGAAATCACTCAATCAGGAGGAGAATGGTTAAACTTAAAACGTAAAACCTAATTTCAGTAATTTGGGTGAATTTTATTCGGGTAATTCGGGTTACCCGAATTTTTTTCGGAGTTACCCGGCCCGGCCTGAAAAAAATTCGGGTAATACCCAAGCCAACCCGAATTACCCGAACTTCACCAATTTTTTACCCGAATTAATTCAGGCCGGGCCGGGTAATCGGGCCGGCCCGAATAATGCTCACCCCTAATTACTGGTAGAAAACTAATATCATTAGACTCATACATAATAAACATTAATTTTATGCTTTATGTTTAATCATAATATTTTTGAGAAATTAAATAATATTAATAAAAGAAAAGATTAGAAAGGTTACACATCAGGGTGAGACAAAGCTCACCAAACAACCAAAAATGAGACGACATCGTTCAATACACCAGCTCAAATACAAAAACGATGATGTTCCAAGGTACCTCATAACAAATACATCATTGATATCTAAATGGGAAAAATCGACCTAACATCAATCATTCTCGCTTTCTCTCTTTCCCCGATTAAGGTTGAAGAAGTCTACCCTCGTCATTATTGTGAGACACCAAGGAGAGCTTTGAGACAATCAGATGGGAGAAACCAAATGGAGGTAAGTAGATCTACCATAGCCATGCTTCTCTTCTACATATTTGGTACTTAAGACTCGTTAATACCACAGATTAACCTTTCCTTCTTGTGTCTTCATATACTAACTCCACGGATGAGTATCCCTTACAATGATTCCAGTATCGATGGCACTTGCATTCCTACACTAGAGAGGTAAGTTCCCCTTCCTTTGCTTTCCATAATAGTGAGAAATATAATCTTCAAAGATTTGTTTGCTACTGTTAGCATGCATCTTACTTTATAATCGCCATGAAATAGCTAACTAGCCTAAGCATTCCTTGATTGAACTAGAGTAGATTAATTGTTCTCTGAATTTAGCAAAGATACATTCCTTTACCTGCTGTGAATTCCTTTTTGTGTCCTAGAAACTTTGTGTTTTCCTTTCTGTCCATATTTCCTCAATACAAGTTGCAATGGAAATTAGACAGCTAATAGAGTTAGGGTGTGTAATGGGTTTCAATATGATGAACCATTGTAGTATTTCAGAGAATAGGAATGAGCTTAGGGAACTTAGACATTTTTGTTTTATCCAAGATCAAATGTCTTTAAAGAAGGGACACTCAAAGAATAGATGGTCCCTATTCTCTCATCCTGAGTTATACAGGACACAAATGTCAGTGAAATGTAGGAAAGAAAACCTATCCATTGTACTGATCTTGTTTATAGAAGTGAGCCATAGGATGAAAAAAGAGCTAGGCAATAAATCCTTATACCAAACCACTTCACACTAATCCACTTTTACATTACTCCTTAGCATTCATTCCCCACAGCTTTTTTGTTGTGAATAGCCCTTATGAGTGGCTTCTCCAAATATATCTATCAAGAATCAATAAGTTAGGAGAGTAGCTAGGTTTTAAGGATTGAATCTCTCTTGAGAATTCCACCCACTCACCTTCCCTAATAAAGGGCTCAACCTTAGTAGTAGAGGGAAGCTGGCTTAGAGATTAGATAGCAGGCTGATTCTTAATTAATTGTCCCTGTCCTATCCAATCATCATACTAGAACCTAGTTTTTACTCCATCCCCTACACGACATGAAATTTCAGAAACCAATTCCTCCTTTATCTTCAACAGTTATGATAAAAACCAATAGTGGGAGGTTTTTGGATTAACAGACCATATGCACTGAATTTTTAGGATATAAGCATGGGGCCATTTTACCTATAGGGTATCATCTCCTTACAGGATTAACCAGAATTTCTTCATCAATAGGGCTTTATTTTATGATTTAATAGGAATAACTCCAAGGCCTCCCTCTAATTTAGGTCTACAAACATCACTCCACCTTACCCTGGCATATCCTTTATTAGGGACACCTCCTCCCTATGGAAAATTCTGCATTCACTTTTCAAATGACTTAATCACTCCCCTTGCAATTACCATATTTGAGGACCAATAGGTGTGCATGGAGTTAAGCACAACATTTACTAGTTGTAGCCTTCCTCTAAAGGAAAAGGATTGGTTGGTCCAAGAGAACAGTCTCTTCTGGATTCTTTCAATAAGAGGATAACATTCACTAAACTGCTTCTAGAGGTGATTGGTAGGCTTAGATAGCATAAGGGAGTTCGTTTTCTTTGCATTCTAGATAAGGAGAGGACTCTTCCTTCCATAACATATGTACTTTTAGAGAGAACAAAATGGTTTTTGTTAAAGTTAACCATCAATCCAAACATAGAGCTAAATTGATTTAAAGAATCCATAAGGAGCTTGATAGATACCTCATCAGCATTAGAGAATAGGAAGAGATCATCAGTAAAACATAGGTTCACCAAAGAAACTTTCTTGCATTTGTTGTGATGTTTATACCGTGAACCCCTACCAATATTGTGTTTCAATAGAGAGGTTAGGGCCTCCATGCATAACATGAATATATAAGGAGACATAAGATCCCTTTACCTAAGTCCCCTTTCCCCTTGAAAAGTTTTTGTAGGAATTCCATTAACCAAGACAATATATGAAGGAGTAGAAATATAAACTTGAATCCATTTCATAAATGCCCTGGGGAAACCCATCACTTCAAGTAGCCTCAAGATAAATTTCCATTCAACACTGTCAAAAGTCGTCTTAAAATCTATCTTAAAAGCACAATTCTTTGGAGCTTGCTTCCTTAAGTAACTCCTTAGTAGTTCCTACGCCATGGAGATGTTGTCTCTAATTTGTTTTCCTTGTAGGAAAGCACTTTGATTATCACTTATCAAAGATCCTAACACCATTTTTAGCCTATTGGCAATAATCTTTGCAATAACTTTATATAAGAAATTAGAGTAAGCTATAGGTCTGTATTCCCCCAAAGATGATGGATTACTCAGTTTAGGAACTAAACAAAGATAGGTTTTATTGATTTCCTTTAGCAGATTTCCTGAAGAGAAGAACTCCTTAACAACTATTTTTACCATCGACCCAATCTCTGGCCAAGCTTTCTGAAAAAAGAACCCATTAAAATCATCTGGGCTTGGAGCCTTTTTAGGATTCATTTGGAAGACAACCCTCTCTATTTTTTAATCTTCAATAGTTTTGATTAATAGAGCCTTTTCTTTAATGGATAATTTATTATGGATAATATATTCCAACAGGTGAGTGTGCATTGTTGTGTTTCAAGAAATATAGAAATCTTTGAAAAACCTCTCTACTTCTATCAATAAGTCCTTTTGTTTACCAATATTGCTCCCATTTGTCATGGTAATTTCCTTAATAATGTTATTATTCTCCTAGGCCATAATTGAGTTGAAGAAAAATTTAGAATTTTTGTCTCCTTCTTTGAGCCATTTAACCCTTGCCATCTGCTCCATAAGACTAGCATTATTATTAAGGGCTTACAAATAGTCTAACAGAGTAGATTTCTCTTTGGACAAAACGGAATAATCCCCAAGATTATAGGAAAGACAATGTTGAACTTGGGATAAATTGTCCCGAGCTACTGTAATGGCTTGGAAAGTGTTCTCTCATATCTGCCTCTTTAGTGACTTTAATCCTTCTTTGTTAGTTTCAGCTTTTTCACACATTTGAATTGGAGAGTCCCATTAATAATAGATGTCACCCCTTCTCTCATGCAGTCCCAAAAACCCTCTACATTGACCATATAATTGTTGAATCTAAAAGGATGGCTATGCTTCACCTTTAGGAACAAATCCTCCACCAACATTGGTCTATGATCTGAAAATCTAGGTTTCAAGAAAGAGGTCTTGCTTTTGGGGAATTGTTGTAACCATTCCTGGTTAAGCATAACTTGGTTTGGCTTTTTCATTAGAGACCATTCATTAGCTTGCTTATTACTCCAAGAGAAGAAATGGCCAGTTGCCTTAAAATCTAGAACTCCTAACTGATCAACACATTCCTTAAAATTAGTAGAGAAATTCCTTAGGGAAAAATGCCCCTCTGCTTCCGTTCTATAGAGAGTCGAGTTGAAATCACCTTATATGAGCAAAAGGCCTACCACTCTTCTTTGAAAACTCTATTAAACTCTCCCAAAGAACCTTCCTCTAAAAACCATGGTTAAAACCATAAACTACCAAGACAAAAACAACCTTATTTTGCTCCACAAATTTCCACTTTATGTGTATGACCTGCATCTCCATTTCCAACACCTGAATATCCACTATTCGAGGATCAAACCTAACAATAATTCTCCCATAAGCATGAGATTGATGATTAGAGAGAAACCGCCACTTGTTACCTAACTTATTAAGAAACTTAAGATTCTCTAGTCTAATTTTTGTTACCAAAGTAGCTAAAATTGAAAATGTTTCTTTAGCCAAAATATCCTTTAGGGTCAAAAGCTTTTTTGGGTAATTCAAACCCCTAACATTCCAAATTAAAATCATAAAGAAATGGTTTTAGAGTTTTGGCCTTTACTCCTAGTACCTTTCCTTCGTTTGACACTAGTAAACTATTCAGCCACCTCCTTTCCTTCAACATTGCTCGATGTAGAAGGGGAGGAGGCTGCCTCCAAATCATCACCTTTTTTCCCTCAAGCATAGTTAGCTTGTTTTCCTTAGAATCTTCTTTAAATGAGCCTGTTTCCATAGTCTGCCTATTCTGAATTTCCCCTTCTAAAATTGGGAACTTTGTTTCATCTCATCACCTCCAACCTTATCCACCTTGTTTTGTTCACTTATGATTGATTCTACCTGGGACATATTTTGACATAAAACCTGCTCAATTTTCCTATCTTTCTTATCTTGATCTAAACCCATTAGTTCCATATAACTTCCTTTCTTCAAAATTTTCCAAGTTGGCATCCACCTCTTACCTTGGAGCTTCAAAGAAGGCTTCTATTGGTAATCCACTACAATAATATCCTCATACAAAGTACCATTCAACCCTAAACTCATAATTGGAATTTGTTGAGGTAGATCCCTAAAGATTTCCATTGTAATACATAGCCTTACATAACCTAATCTCTTTCTCTTTGCTGTATTTTCATTCATACAAAGAGGTTGACCCAAATAACTTGCAATCATACTAAACCCCTTGGTAGTCCAGTATTCCAATGGTACATTAGACAGATTAACCCACAGAGGAACTGACTTAAGCTTTTTTATTTCCAGTTGCAACCCTAACCGCTAACTTTGGAGAAACAATAAAAGGTTCATCACATGCCAAGGTCCTTCTTCCAGGACTTTAAGGGCATGAGCCTTAGAGAAGAAGGTAAATAAAGCTAGATTTTTTCCATCTAATAGGCCTTTTTTTTTCCATATCATGCTTGCCCATTTTTGCAGCACTATAAATAGGGGTATTTTTTTCCAAAAAACCCCACCAATGAAGCCTCCCATGATCGACCTCCTTCTTGCAAAACTTCCAGATCTGACGCAACAATGACACAGCCACGCTTTTCCTTGGGTGGGGAGTAATGGAGTGTTGTCTCTCCTTCCACTCCTATTACATGTTTCCAACTCTTCTTAGGATCCGAGGAAGAGGAACCCTTATCTAGTGGCTTGGTGACAATCCAAGGTGCGGGAGGATAAGGTGAGTGACGGTAGTGAGGGAAAATTAGATTAGGAGTCTGCACAAAAAGAAGGAGGTTCAGAAATAGCCAAAGGTGACAGAATCAGGGGAAAGGAAAGCTGCACAACAATAGGGAGAGGGTTTCAAGAAGTTTTTACCAAAGAGAGAAAATAGTCAAAGCAGTCTGCTATGAATGACAAAATTGCCCATAACAGCTAATGGAAAGGATCCGAGAGAGAGAGGAAAGGATTTTTGGGTAACAGAGAGGGAGGAGTAGCAGTTATTTGTGAAGATGATGAAACAAATGGTTGAGGCTTGAAAGGAAGAGGGAAATAAAAGCAGGGAGCTAGTCAAAAGATTTTAAAAGGTGCTGAGAGTTGGAACAAAAGCAATGGATTGTTGGTTGCAAGGGAAGGAGAAGAAGAAACTGAAATTTAAAGGGGCTGGGGTTTAAGGGATTAGAGACAGATTATCAAATCCCAAATTCGTTGTATGATTGTATGATGAAAGAAATGAATTATACAAAAAATCATACATAAAAAAGTTACTCAAATTTACTTTGACATTCTTAAATATTTTGGTGGTTATGATGTGCTATTAGCCACTAATCTTGATAGATAAATCTAAACTATTTAATTAGAGAATTAAACATAAATTAATGGAGTTTGATTTATCAGTCTTGAATATGATTTAAGATTATAATTTATATTCATTGCTAGCATAGTTGAGAATCTATATGTCAAACAAAAAGAATAGGGTGAAGAAGAAGATATGTTTTTAATCAAATTGGACTTAATTATAAAGTTTAAAAAACATTATGATTAAAGATGAGTTATTTAACAAATAAGAATCAATATAAGATATTTAATTTTATTTGAGTATAATTAGTATTTAACTAAAATTAAATAAAGTTTAGATGAAATTAGAAGTTTATTTAAATTAAATTAATAAAATATCTAAAAAATATTATAAATACTTCGGTTTCAAGAAAGCTAACACTTCTTGATAAATACTTCGGTTTCAAGAAAGCTAACACTTCTTATCTACCCTTCCTAATAATATCTACAAAATTCTCTCAATATATTTGACTGTACATTTATGTAGTTAAGGTAGTTGAGATAAGTCAACTTTAGAAATGATTTTACGAGATGACAAGAAAATGATTAAGTTTTGAAACAAAATACAAATTATTATTCATGCTTTATTATATTTTATATATTAGACCTATTATATAATTTTAAGTGATTTTAACTTTTGAAAAATTAAACAAAAATGTTTTTTATTTGTTCCACTGCACTCAAGATGAGATCTTGCTCTGATTTCTCAACACTTTATTCTTGTATCTCTTTACTACATTTGTGAATTTTTAACATTCTCCTTCCCAAGTGGATCCAATTTATAGCTAATACGAAGACATTTGAGTTACTCTATAAATCACTATGCATCTGACCCAAACTCGTTAATCGAACTTTGCAGATCTAACTTTGTTCCTAACGTAAGAAACTGGGGCAGAATTGAGGACAGTCATCTGCTGAATGGAATCATGGAGCTGTGTGGAAAATCACCAACTGGCTTTCTATCCATCTGAACTCGGGGTTCCATTGCAAGAACATATAGGTGAAGAAATATGCAACTATGTTGTTGAATTAGTTTTCTTTTAGTACGCTGAAAAAAAGACGAGTAAAAATGACTCATTATAGATTGCATCTTATATTATCCCTTTGCTCCTTCTTTTGGCATCTGATAGGATATATCACGTAGGAATAAGCTTTAAGTTAATATTAGTTTCTGCTTCCAATTGATGCAGTCTATCTGCAGCTAATAACAATGGCTTGACACAAAATATAATCCGGCTACTCTTCTGTCACGTAATCGTCCAAAGCCTCCAAGTTCTGCTTATACTGATGGCAAAGCGTCCGAATGGCAGTGGGGTCATATGGAAGCAAACATTTCAAAAAGCATTAATCTTGTTAAAAGGGATGGAAATTATGTCTTAACAATCTCAAACTTACATCCAACTTATGCACCATCCACCGTATTCCACTCAATCTAGGTGAAGAACATTGATTAGGTGGCCGGCCGGCCTTATGTCCTTCAAATGGTGTTCCAAGACTCTATTGTAGTTGTTAAGAGAAGGTAACGCAGCTGTGAAAACTTGCATTATATACACATGTTGGGATGTCAATTTCAACCTGATTTATGTCTCTACTGCCATAAGTAAACATCCTTTATCCTTGTTGAGAATTGAGCTTCTTTTCATGCTATCACAGTTGCAAGTGTTACAGCTCTTTTCTTTTCTTTGGATCAAACAGTTTAATATTCCAACAGGGAAACTTAGATTGTCTAGCTAGACCTAATCAATAAGCTACTCACCCCATAAAAAACCTACTGGCGGCCATTTCTCATCCATCACTCGCATATGTGGAAGCAACTGTGAACCTAAGAAGCACATACACGGACACTGTTGGGCACCGCTTCTGGAGCCCAACTCTTAAAAGTACCATAATTATCATCGGTTCATTTTCTTGAGCGTCATAAATAATACTTGAGCCTATTTCCATATAGGGTTCTTTCCATGAGCCCTTATTAGGCATCATTCCACAATGGTGGCGTGCCCATGACATTCAAACATTGAAACCAACTTGCTCTAATCAATGTAAACATACATACATAATTGAACTACTTAAATTTATCACTTCATTTCTTAAAGCAACAGAGTTTGAAATACTTTGCTTACATAACAAAAGCCACATCATTGGCTTATTATAAAAATATACAAAATAGCAAATGAAAAGTAACAATCCCTTTAGGCTCTTGATCACTTGATCTTCTAGCTATAACCTGAGGATGGGACAACTCGTGGGAACAGTTTATAACAAAAGAATAAGCAAAAACCTTGAAAACATTTTTCTTATCTTAGAAATATCTTATTGCATCGTAAAAATATTTGCTTTTGAAAATTCTTGTCATGCAGTCAAAATTCATAATTCATAACTTACAAAACATGAATGCATCAACTTAACAATTCATAGATGCAATGCACAAACAAATGGCTCGAGGGTCCCATGGAAACAGAATGAGGAAACCGAAGTTTACCCCATAAACAGAATGAATCCATTTCGGAGCTCATATGCCACAAGCGGCAGCCGGGAGAAGGCTCTTGTCGACGTGCACGTGACGAACAGAATGGTTCCACTCTCGCCCATACAGAAGCACATAATCATGCTCAAAATCATTTTATCAAATGCTCATACTTTCTCTTGATCACTTATACAAAATGCCATGACATTTTTCAAGGCATAACATAAAATGTTTCAATGCATTTCCATCTTTATTTCTAAATTCATCAACAAAATTCATATATCAAACATATAAATATTCCTCAAATCATTTAAAAGCAATAGATGCAACAATTATGAAGCAATTTGAAATCATTTTACTATTTTGATTTAATAGAAAACATTTAAGGCTTATTACTTCTATTATAAACATGAAACCCACCTTGATTTCCTTGCTTAAGGACTTGTTCAAAGGTGTCTCACCCTTTACTCCTCTTGCCTTCCTTGAGTCCCTTTATCAATGAGAAACATCCCCATTCAGTATGAATACAATTGGAGGACCCATATATATCGTATTCACTAAGATAAATTCTAATCACTCAAACTCTTCTAAAAGTTCCAACCTTTGGGTCAATTTTTCATGATAATTCTGATCAAGTAAATGACAAAATTTGATAACACTTCCTTCTAGAAAATTGTTCCTTATTGTCTTACGTTTCTAATGACACCAAAATAATTCAATTTGGTTGAATACTCTAAAAGTTATGCCCCAATCATTTTCAGGTTGTTCTTATACTAAAACAGCATTCCATACTCCAATTCCATCCAAAATTTTAAATCCTTATAGACTGAATTTGAACTCAATTCCTCATAAAATTTATAGCCCTATGTCTATAGTTTACACAAAATCAAAAATCACTCCATTTGGATAACTACACAAAAAGTTATGCCCAAAATACCAAAGCACGTTATGTGTTCGAAAGTTGGACGCGGCGAACTTTTACAGAAACGTACTCCGGGAACAATTTTTGCCACATTTTCTAACTTTTTACTTCCCACATTTCACATATAACCCATCTAAACACTAAACCATCACTTCTAATTCATTTTCAACTTCATTTCAACCCCATATCATTGACAAATACATCTAAATCTATCTTTGATTATTAACCCCAAAAACTAAACATATACATTGACCCATTCTCAACAACTTCCCACACATATTCATCTCTTAACTAACATCAAAACATGTTTCATTCATCTAATCAAGAA
>JAOTIZ010000203.1:33421990-33446279 GCA_027123425.1 Erythroxylum panamense
GATAAGAGTTCCGAGTATGTTTAGCATACTCACAAGCATCACAAGATAAAGAATCAAATCGAGTCCTAGAAAACAACTGGGGATGTAATCTTTCTAAGACAAAAAAGGAAGGATGCCCTAACCGCCTATGCAACTGTATTATCTCCTGATTGACATCCTTACAATCTCCAAAAAAGGCTACACCTTGACCATCTTCCATCATGTATAAGCCATCATGCTCTCTACCACTGCCAATCCTCTTCCCGGTTCGAAGGTCCTGAAAAATACAGTAATCAGGAAAAAATTCGACCTTACAGTTTAGAGCTTTGGTGATAGCACTAACAGATAAAAGATTGACAGGAAATTGAGGAACATGAAGAACTGAAGACAGTTTAAGATTTGGAGTACAGACAATGGAACCTGTCCCAGAAATAGAAGCTAATGACCCATCAGCTATCCTGACACAATCCTTTTTTAGACAAGGAGAATAGTTAAGAAAGCCTTTAGAAGTGCCTGTCATATGTCTATTCGCACCAGAATCAATAATCCATGTATTAAGATGAGCACACGGATTACCTGATTTAACAAAATTGGATGTAGCACCTGAGGAGGAATTGAATTGAGATAGAAGTTGCCGGAAATGCTGGATTTCATCAGGAGAGAGATTTGCAACTGAAACTGTCTCCTTGGAAGATTCTACTGTTTCTACCACATTTGCCTGAGCCTTTGTTGAATTAGCTCGTTTTCCACGACCCCTAGCAGGTCTCCCATGCAATTTCCAGCAAGTTTCCTTGGAATGTCTTGGCTTTCCACAATAATCACAGATTAACTGATCTTTATCAGAAGCATTACTCTTTGTCTGCTCATGAGTAATATGTGCAGTTAAACCTGATTTCTCAACTGGTGCAGTGTAAAGCATGGCACTTCTTCTAGTCTCTTCCTGCTGAATATAAGAATGTGCCTCCTCAAGAGAGGGAAAAGGAGATCTGCCAATAACTTGAACTCTCAATTGATCAAATTCAGAATTCAAACCAGCCAAAAAATCATACACCCTCTCCTTTTCAATCATATTTTGTATCAGTACTGCATCGTCAGCACATTTAGCCTGAAAATCCTGATAATAATCTAGCTCCTGCCATAAACTACTCAACTCAGAGAAATATTCTGAAACAGAAAGCTCACCTTGTTTTGTGCCATGAATCTTATTACGGAGTTCAAAAATCCGAGCATCGTTTCCCACTCGAGAATAGGTATTTTTTGCAGCTTTCCATATTTTCTCCGCAGTATCAAGCAGTAAATACTGCCTAGAGATTTTAGGATCCATAGAATTAATAAGCCAAGACATAACCAAAGAATTATCAGAATCCCATTGACTAAAATATGGATCATTAACAGTTGGTGGCTTCTTATCTCCATTAATGTATCCTTGCATTCTTCTAGCCTTAATAAACAGTAAACATGATCTAGACCAAGCCAAATAAGTACCACAGCCATCCAGTTTAATAGGGCTAATATGAATATAGGGACTGTCATTAAAGGCGTGGGGTTTATCTACTTCAGATCCTTTCTTAAGGTCTGACATGATGATAGAATGACTGAAGAATTTTAATCGGTAAGAAATTCAGAACCTGTTCAGAAGACCCAAAAAAAAACGTCGTCGGAAATGACCGGAGAAGGGCTGATCAGAGTCGCAGAGGGCCGGAGAACAGATCTGGGCAAAAACCCGCGCCGGACGGTGGCCGGAGACGGTGACACGCGCCCCACGCGCCGGCGAGTGAACAGTGTTGTCGGAGCTTTGGGCGGCGCGTGACACCACGCGCGACGTCGGACGGCCGTGAAATTTTTGGGGCTGGCCGGTTTTGACACTTCCGACCTTCTGGTGTGGGTGGTGTTCAGAGGGGAGGAGAAAAACTCAACCCCTTAGTTGGACAGAAACGAAAAATCGTGGATGCAGGAGAGAGAAAAACTCAATCTCCGAAATAGGCATCAAGCTCTGATACCATGAAGATTTTCTTATTCACTTCTCTTAATTTACAAGGAGTATACACAAGAATATATAGGAGAAACTATCCTAATAAAGAAGGAATTCTAATTATACAAGGAATCCTAATTATACAAGGAATCCTAATTATACAAGGATATCTATTCCTAATCTGTCAACAACTGTTGGGGATTCTCTCCTTAGAAGGAAATTGATTGTTAAGATTTGGCATCTTCTTGTGTTGCTGTTAGGAAATTACTTGCCTTGTCCTCTACTATTTAATTTGTGAGAAGTTTTTTAATATCTCAAGTTTCAGAAAGAAGCATTTTTCTGTGGAAGGAATTTTGATATTATTCAAGCTCATGTATCAGTAGTTGATGGAAATAATTTTACTTCGTCTAACTTGTATACTTTTTTATCTTGTTTACAATTCTTTTGTATTTGAAAGATATGCACATCTACTGTCTTCCTTAACAAACACCCCTCAACCCCTCTCTTTCTTCTGTCCCTATGTAGCTAGCTAGTGCTATAATACCTTCTTGCTTATGTGGGTACTACTGGGGACATAAATATGGTTCTGATGGATCTTTGAAGCAAATTGAGTTATGGACATATCACATGATGAAATGCAGCACTAAACTAGTTTTCTGTGTTCTCTTAACATGCTTTATCTTCCCATGTTTTGAACATTATATGCTTGCAGGGTACACTTCTTTTTGGCATTTGTTCTAAGCTGATTTTTTTTTTTTGGGCCAATTTCTAAACTGATTCCACCGGTGGATTTATTTACTTATTTATCTATGCAGCGTGCTGATGCCTCAACTGATTGGAAGGAATATACGAGTCCCGATGGCAGAAAGTGTGTAATTTCTATGTAGTTTTTCTGATTATTTATGTTTGCTCCTGTTGTCCCTGGAACCCCCCTCCATCCCCTCCATTATGAAACTATATTAAATGTTTTGGTTCTTGTTTTTTTTTTCATCTTCTGCAGATATTACTACAATAGAGTCACCAAATCGTCAAAATGGGAAATTCCTGAAGAATTGAAGGTTTCTACTTTCTCAACTATTGACATGAGAGATCGTTTCTCATTTTTTCTAATCTATTTTGCTTTTTGTTGTTTATGCTTCAAGGTGGCACGTGAACAAAAAGAAAAGGGGACCACATTGGAATTGGAGTCAGAAAACCTTGGGTCTCCGCCATCAGCTTCTGTTCCTCCATCATTAGATAAAACACCATCTAGGGCAGATACTTCCACTGTGGTCCATGAGATGCCATCAAGTCCTGTTTTTGTTGCACCTGTTGCTGCTGTTGATTATCAACTGCAGTCAGATTCTGAGTCACCAAATATACCTGTTGTGTCCTCTTCTGCAGCAACCAACATTGACGATGTTAGGACAAACATGAGTCCAGATGACGTTATTTCAGCAAATATGGAAACCATCAGTCCAGCTGTTGACAGTGTGATGGCACCAAGGTGTTATTCTTTCTTCCTATTTTTGTGCAAGTATCTGTAGCCAGTGCAAGTTTAATGTCATGCAATTGACTATGAACTTGTAATTCATCAAATATTATAGGAATGACTCCAACTGTATTTCAACTCGGGATATTCCTAGTTCTGCAGATAAAGTTCCTACTCAAGATAAAGAGGTATTAACAGTTATTAGCAACTCAGTAAGTGTGGAAATAGATGCTCTACTAATATAGTGAAATTGTGAATACCTTACAGGAAGCTGAAAAAACTGATGAAAAAGCTGATAAAGTTAACAGCATTTCATTGGATGAGAGGCTGGTTAATCAGGAGCCTGTAAGTTACGCTGATAAGCAGGTATTTTATCATAAAGTTACCACTTTTGAGCTTGTTACTTTGAATTGTATAGGTATTATCATCTTGATTGTCTTTTCTTTAATAATTTAGGAGGCCAAAAATGCATTTAGATCTCTTTTGGAGTCTTCAAATGTTGGATCTGACTGGACGTGGGACCAGGTACTTCAGAAAGATTTTTATAATTTCATTTCATAGCGACATGAGAATGTTTAACTTTCATACTGGTTGCACAGGCCATGAGAGTAATAATCAATGATAAGAGATATGGTGCTTTAAGAACTCTTGGTGAGCGGAAGCAAGCATTTAACGAGGTGGATTTTTCTCTTTATATTACGTTTCTACGTGTGTGGAGAGAGTTGTGTCTTTTATGTACTCTGTTTTGTCCTTTTTTCTTTTCTTTTTCCCTTTTTTCCTTAATCTTTTTATGCGGCTTGTTTTTTCCTTTGAAGTTTGTTTTCTAATTTCTGAAAGATATTTCCTTGTCTAAAATGTCCTGGTTGTTATGGGCTTAAATTTGTAAAGCTATTCTTTTATTGACATTTCCCGAACAATTACTGCCCAGCTGGTCATATTTTATGAATGTTGAGCTTGTCTTCAGGTATGTTCACATGTTTTTTTCAGTTCTTGGGTCAAAAGAAAAAACTAGAAGTAGAAGAAAGACGTATTAAACAAAAAATTGCAAGAGAAGAATTTAGAAAAATGCTGGAGGTAAGTGATTGTATCTGTCATTTGTTTTGATTGGGATCTTTTTTGGAAGTTCTTAATTAGTATTCATTTCGACTAAAATTCTTTTTAGGAGTCTACAGAGCTGACATCATCTACAAGATGGAGGTTTATAAATTTCTTTCCAAAATTTTCTTTCATTTTTGTTTCAATTATGCTTGTTCATTGCTAATTGCAGATAACATGTTTATTCTCTTCATAATTTCTGTTATGCTATTCATAAATTTACTGTTCAGCAAATTGGTTACAATGTTTGAAAATGATGAGCGGTTCAAAGTGATTGAACGGGAAAGAGAACGCAGAGACCTAATTGAAACATACTTGAAAGAACTCGCAGACAAGGTACACTATCTTGCTAACTGATCTCTTCTCACTGTGACATCTGGTGCATATTTTGATTGAATCTATTTGACATTCAAATTATATAGCGCCATTGCAGCTTCATAATGCAACTTGAAATCATCTTACAAAGGCTCTTGTAACCTGAACTTGAAATGAAATGTGGAACATGCCATTAATATGTAGAGCCCATCTTGGGTCCTTGGTTGGAAAATGAAACAAAGTGCTCAAATGCTCTCTCTTCCAAGTAGAAATGCTTTCCCTTTCTTTTGTTGTTAGTAGGGCCCAGGAGGGGGTGGGAGGGAATAGGGTGCTTAACACTGGGCTACCTCCTCATTCCTGTCCACATATGATGGACCGCAGCTCATGTTTACGGATGGTGCATGTCTCTGATTATATGAATGATATTACTTGACTATTCACATATAAGTCAGACAATAGGTGCACAACTATGGCTAAATTGATGTTTTTGTATTCACCTTTTAAATTGCTTCTTATGATGGTTGCACCCCATCTATTTATTTTGCATGTCACTGTTGACAAAGGCGTAATGGACAAACCCTACTGACATCATTTGAAGCCGTGTTTTGAAAATTAAGTATTTGATGATTATATGCTGAGAAGTTCTTCGGTCCTTGTCATGATCAGGAACGTGCTAAGGCACAAGAAGAGCGTAAGCACAATATCATGGAATACAGGAAATTTTTGGAATCTTGTGACTTTATTAAGGTAAGCTTCTGCAAAGCTGTGATTCATATTTCCACATTGATGTTCATCAAAGTTTTACTATCCACTATGTTCACAGGCAACTACGCAATGGCGAAAGGTTCAAGATCGTTTAGAGACAGATGATAGATGTTTACGCCTTGAAAAGATTGATCGATTGGAAATTTTTCAGGTAACTTTTGGTTTTCTGGTTAAGTTTGTCTTATCAGTAATGACTAATTTCAAGATGATGTCTCAGGATTACTTGCGCGATCTAGAGAAGGAAGAAGAAGAGCAGAGAAAGATACAGAAGGTGCTAGAATTGATAACTTCTACACCAAACTCTTCTCTTTCTGTTTTTATAATTATGTTGTTTTGACTATTAAACTAAACAGGAAGAATTAAGAAAATTGGAACGTAAAAATCGTGACGAGTTCCGCAAAATGATGGAAGGACATGTTGCTGATGGAACTCTTACAGCCAATACCCACTGGCGTGATTATTACACGAAGGTTAGGTTGAAAATAATGATTATGTCAAGCCACACTCTGGAATGTTGTCTATCTATCCTTTCAATTGAAGTTGGTTTTTATTTTAAAGATCTAAATCATAATTTGGGACTTGATTTCTCATTTTCCCACTTAAATTTGATTTTAAGCTTATAGATTCTAAACATGGTAGGGACTTAAGGCCTCATTTTTTACTGGACGTTTTGGTAGGTGAAAGATTTACCTGCATATTTGGATGTAGCATCAAACACCTCAGGTTCAACCCCAAAAGATTTGTTTGAGGATGTTGCCGAGGAGCTTGATAAACAGGTGATTGTGCTATTTTTTGCAATTCTGCTTGACAATTACCAACTCTAAAAACTATATACTGAGAAATATTTATTACCATAGACTTGGAACAAACTTTATATTATTCCTACATAGTTTTACAGTTAGAGTTTCTTGATCTTTCTGTGTGCTCTTTCAGGTTAATTCTTCAGATTTGTGTCTACTTATTATCGAGATCTATAGTACCTTTTGACTTCAATCTCCTTTCACTGGACAGGCTGAACAGTTCTGTGTTAAAAGTGCATTCTACCCACCTACAAATTTTAAAATTTTCTTAAATGTTTTGTACAATCATTAAGTTACTGAAAACATTTTGGTTTCTTACTAGGTTCTATATTTGTACAATCATTAAGTTACTGAACACATTTTGATTTCTTAGTTGGTTCTATGTTAACTAAATTTCAAGCTTTCTAACTATGATGTTCCATTTACTTTGACAGTACCATGATGACAAAGCGAGAATAAAAGATGCTGTCAAGTTGAGAAAGGTCTTAATGGAGTTCTGTTCTATGTTCTGTGCACCCTGTTCTTCTGGATGTCTAATATACTGGTAATTTTGTCAGGTTTCTTTGACATCAACCTGGACACTTGATGATTTTAAAGCTGCTATTGCAGATGATATAAGGTCTCCGCCTATATCTATTGTGAACTTGAAGGTAATTTAATTGGTGATTGTAGCTGACTCTTCTTTTATAAGCCTAATTTTTTCTTTTTTGCAAATGTTGAATTGTTTGAATTTAGAAGTCCGTTTGCTTCCAAAAACTGCTGATCTTTGAGTCCCAATATCCCAACTTTGATCAGTTTTCACTTTTTCCTGGATTTTTCATTTTATTTTGATCTTTTACTCAATTTTTGATTACTATTTCCAATTAAAAAAATAGCTAGAGAGATGATGAGAGTTTCTTCTGCTTTGCTGATGCAAGGCCTGAATATAAGAAAGACTACATATTTATATCAAAAAAGCCCACTGTATAAACTCCTCTGATATGGTCCCAGGCGTAGGATCTGGTCACGGGAGGTCCACCAGGGAATCCTCTTGATTTCTTTTGTTGGAGTTCTTCCCTTTTGTAGAAGACCCTATGTTTCTACACAAAAGGGATAACTGTCCGTGACAAAGTCTAGTCCTCCAAGCAATATTTCTCTGATAATTTGTTTGATGCTTTATTCATAAATAACGTAGCCTTATATAGAGGCTGGTTACATCAGTTTATTTAGGATAAGATTTCTAACAAGAATAGACCTACTAGTTTATTTAGGATAAGACTTCCAACAAGAATAGAGTATGGCTCATCACAATTAAAACAAGGTCCCTTTGCTCGTCTTTCAGCCATCTCCTCCCTAGACAAACGATTGAAAAACAAGGCTGAGCTACATACTATACAGGAGACTGATGTTGGAGAACCTTCTAGGGGTTTGCTGAACCGTCGCATGGTTGGCCCAAGAGCTTTTGGCTGTTGCCCAAGCTGAAGCGTTGCTTATGGCTGCTGCCCAGGCAGAAGTACGTCGAGCTTCCCACCCTGGTCCATCAATTGCTTCCTTTCAAAAGCCCTTGCCATGTTCATGGCTGTCCCTAGCGTTTTCGACTCTACAGCTCCACATCTATTTGTTTCCATTCAACTAATCTAGTTGTAAAGAGGCCCACCTGTTGTTTGGGTCGGAGACCGATGGTGCATGCTATTAAGGTTTGAAATTGACGCTAGTACTCCTCAACAGTACTCGTCTGTTTGAGATTGGCTAATTCTCCTAACGGGTTAGTACTTAAGGGGGACCAAATCTTGTGTTACATTGTGACTTGAAGTCATCCCACGACATTCCTAGTATCTCCTGTTTCACCTAGTAATACCAGAGTTGGGCCTCCCTTGTCGAGTGAAATGCAGCCAAGTCTACTTGGTCCTCTTTTGCTGTCCGTTGACTTTGAAAAAACTGATCGCAACGGTTCAACCAAACCGCAGGGTCCTCTAAACCATTGTAGGTGGGGAATTCCAACTTTGAATAACGCGGCACCATTTGAGCCTCAAGATGCCCTTTGTTCGACCTCTCCCCTCAGCTAGCCGAAGCATGGCTGCTGCTCGTCCCACCTTCATGCCCCCCACAATTTGGTTCATCTCCTAGCTCCCTAAACTGACGATTCATTGTTTCGAATTGGGCAGTCGAGTTACTCTACTGGAGCTATTCCATCTGTTGGAAACGTTGCTCAACCCTTTGCATAAAGGCCTTGAGCTCTTTCTAGATATTCCCTGAGTCGTCCATCGTGTTTGGCTCTGATACCAAATTGATATGGTCCCGGGCATAGGATCTGTTCACGGGACAATCCACCAGGGAATCCTCTTGATTTCCCTTGTTGGAGTTCTTCCCTTTTTTGGAAGACCCTATGTTTCTACGCAAGAGGGAGACCTGTCTGTGACAAGGTCTCGTCCTCCAAGCAATATTTCTCTGATAATTGATTTGATGGTTTATTCATAAATAACGTAGCCTTATATAGAGCCTAGTTACATCAGTTTATGTAGGATAAGACTTCTAACAAGAATAGACCTACTAAACTTCTAACAAGAATAGACTTACTAGTTATGATGCTAAATATTTTAATAGACTCCTTCTAAGGTAGGATCTCCTATTTTAAAGGGATGTTGTAAATCTCCCATCATCCTCCAAATCCCAAGATTCGAATTTCCAATTAAAAAAAGGGGGGCTTTTCACCAAATTGCATCAAGTAATTTCGTTTGTAATTTTCAAAAGTCTCTTTTGGACCCGAAATGTCCTCCATTGCATTTTATTGTTTATGAAAACACCCAGCCCTTCTGTTATCTATGGATGAACTTGTTGAGAAAAAGACATTATAACTTAAGTTGGTTTTGATTCATGAGTCCTGATATGATGAAATTTTAGACCAATAAATTTGAGGTGGAATTGCTTTGTAATAGTATCCATATGGAATAAGTGTGACTATCTCGTTTAGATCTAGCATTGTAAAGTTTTGATACTAGATAATTAATTTTTCTGTTCATCTTAATACACCATTTCTACTCAACATGTTCTATTTGATATGAATAAGTCTCAGAATTTAAATTAATTTGAACCGCAATCAGAGCCCAAGTCAAGATGGTATTTAAAAAAATGAAAACGAGTTGGAGCCGAGTGAGGATATAATCAACCTTTCTGGTGTCAGAGACCTTACCATCTGTGGAGGATGAAGTTATGTCTACTTTCCTTTTCTAATTCTGTTCAAGAATTTTTGTGTGTTTTTTCAAGTATCTAGGTGCATGCAGAATTTTTGTTTTATATGTAATTTTATGAATGGACTCTGTGCGTATTTCTAGGATGAATCTGAGGTTTCAGTCGATTTATAGGATCTTAACAAGAAATTTCCTACAAATCAATAATAAAGATAAGAACAGTGATGTGATTTAGTGATTGAACTATTAATTGATGCAAGTTGTTAACAACTTTTTTTTTGTGGTACTGATGGTTTTCTTAGCTATTGCTCATTGAAAATGTAATTTTTGATGTCTTTTACCTATACCAGATGGTTTTTGATGAATTACTTGAAAGAACTAAAGAGAAGGAGGAGAAAGAGGCCAAGAAACGCAAACGACTTGCAGATGACTTTCTTAGTTTATTGCAGTCTATCAAGGTCTGCAGCATTGCTTTTCAACATGTTAATTTTGCACTTTATGGAGTTGCAATATGATGTTTCAAATAAGTGATTACTGCACTGTGAATATCTTTTTCATAAATATAACTTGCCTTTTTCTTTTTTGGTAATGAGATATCAAAAGGGGATATTCTTTTCACTTTCCTCCTGAATTTTTGCTTCTTGTAGGAAATAACCACATCTTCTGAGTGGGAGAACTGCAAATGGCTTTTTGAAGGTAGCAGAGAGTTCAGGTATTATCTGCTAATTCCTCTGTCAATTTAGCATAAGCTTTGATTCGTGGGCACAATATAGTCCTACGTTGGTTAGAATGGCTGATGTTTAAGAAAATTTGAGTCATGTCCAAGATCTGTCACAGACTGTTGAAAGTTATTACACAAATCTACATGCGATTCACAGTAGCGCTCTGTCACAGACTGTTGAAAGTTATTACACAAATCTACATGCGATTCACAGTAGCGCTTCTTAATACTAATGCTTTTTTGAGAACTTTGATGTGTTCAACATGCCAAGGAGGAAAGCAAATACTAGTGTAAAGTGATAATATGAAGCATACAAAAACCAAACACAGATAAGCGAAATATGGAGAAAAGAAATGAAAAAGTTGATATTAGGAATTTGTATATGTGAGATTGGTTTATCAGATTGAGAGCAATTTACATAAATCATAATTATATTTAATCGGTTTATAGAAAGTTTTGCAGGATAAAGAGCGCCTGCGCCCTTTTCCTTATGTTATATAATAAAATAGAGCTACCCTGGGTCTAAATTATTGAACTTCTTTATTAAGTTTCTTTAATCTCAGGTACACTACATATAATTACACCAATTGTTTTTATTCTGTATCTTTAATTTCTTCTCCAAGTTACTTTTGGATTGCTATAAGACTTCTTTAGCAAATGTGCAACTAAAGTTCAAAAACAATAAACTCTTTTAATAAGTTTTTTTAAAAAACTAAAATTTAGATAGCATCTGTATCTATAGTTATGATAAGGTGAACTTGTTTTCTTCATATTGTTATGTAATTAACAATCTATTATCAATTGTTCTACTTATCTTGGAAAACTTTTAAAATTAAATTTTTTTTCAAACCTACTTATTAATTAATTAATTAACATATTATTGCATAGGATTTTTTTTTGGATTTGAAAAGTGCATATTCTATCATTCAGAAGTTCATTTTGGCATTGGTCTGTGATACGGACTGTTGGATGCTATGCAGTTCTATGGGGGAGGAGAGCATCTGTCGGAAGATATTTGATGATTACATCAATGAACTGAAAGAACTGGCAAAGGAGAGTGAGCATAAAAGGAAGGAGGAGAAGGTACAAATTAGCTTCATAAGTTTCTTGCCCACTCCCAATTCACAAAGTTATCCTTTCTCCAAAATTTGGACATAAAACAAGTTCAGATGAGGAGTTCTGGGTTTTAAAAAATGCAGATTACTTGCATTCACAAGTCTACTTCTATCTTGAACGTTGAATACTAGTTTGAATGCAGAGACTGACTGAATGATCAGTTGGTACGCGATAAAACTCTGTAGTGTTTAACTGCCACTGCAATTATTTATTGCTTATAGTGGGAAGCCTGTATAATAGTATATCTTAAAGTAAGCATAAACTTCGTTCTGCAACTCAAACTGTGTGGGTTAAGATTGACAGTTGCCTGATGTGGTTTAGTTAGGTTTAAGATGGAAGTTTCAACTTGAAGAAACTAATAGCTTTGATATTACTAGATGTTGAAAGATTCTAAAGATGTGAAGCTAGTGATGTAACAGTTTGTCATATCGTTTTAATAGAGTGAAGATGTGAAAAATGGATCTACTAGACTTTGGACCAAGCTACATAAGTGTTGTTATCTCTCACATATGCATCTTTTTGTATGATCTAGCTATGTTTAATTTCTTGTATGCTGTTTGTTTTTTGTATAATTCATATATGCTATATTGCAATGCTTGCTACTACTCAATTCTTGCATAGCTAGAACTATAGACTGAAGAATGCTCGAATTCATGGACAAGATTTTTGAATGCTTGTGATCCTTCTCAACACCTGCACTGATGTGTGCATGTCAACTAGGATCTGAATCTGCTGACTTATATTTTTCTTCTGAAGGTGAAAAGGGAAAAAGAGAGAGAGGACAAAGAAAGGAGAAAAACCAAGCATAGAAGGGAAAAGGATAGGGAGTATGAAAGAGTTGATAACGGTAAGAGGGATGAAGCAGACACAGGCAATACTGATATAACAGAAGATCATGTGTCTGATGACAATAAAAACAAGAAACATAAGAAGAGACATCAAAACTCTGCAGATGATCTGAATGAAAGTGGGAAGGATAGATCCAGAAGTTCTCACAGGCATAGCAATGACCATCGAAGATCTAAAAGAGTAAGCAGATGTTTCTCTTTTGTCACTTTTGTCGCTTCTGTTGCTCATGTTATTTCCTTTCTGATGCTATCACCTGTATGATTATGAAGCATGCCTCCACCCCTGAGTCGGATGATGGAAGCAAGCATAAGAAGCATAAGAGAGATCACCGGATAGATTCCCATAAAGATGGCGATAACGAGGAGCTTGAAGATGGAGAATTCAGTGAGGGTGGAGAAGCTCAATAATTATCATACTGCGGAAGTTAGTTCACAATTTTTGGTTCCTTATCTGTTGTAAAGATGCTAGTTTTTTCCAGCAAACTTGAGGCGAAATGTCAGATTAACTTAGGTTTGTAGTTCCTGATTAAATACGTTATACATCTACGTTACTATCAAAGGTAGTAAATTTGGTCTTCCTAATATTCTATTCCAGGTATTTGACCCCACATAGCACCAAGCACGCTCATTTCTGATGGATCATTACATGCTATCTTTCTGTGTAGTTAGAAGTGAATTGAAACCTAGTTGTTCCAAACCCTCCATTGGAGAAATATGTATAGATAGTAGTTACTTATCATGAAGGCTAAAATCAAGTTGCTGACGTTTTGAGATAACTCGTGAAAACCTCAGGACGTGCTTCTCAGCTCTTATTTTCTACGTGCATTTTAAAGTGACTTGTACGTTGATGAAAATGAGATTGAAAAAAGAAAAGAGGGAAATGAATATCATGATAATATAGAAAAGTAGAAAAAAGACAGCAAAAATTGGCTCCTTCTTAGGTCCTTGGTCTTTTTCTGCCTAGAAGAGTGCGAATTTGCATGTGAAGAAGGCTGGGATGGTAGGGTCGAATGCAAGTGAAAATATTGAATGGGAAATCTAGCTCTTGTAACTTCATTAAACAACACCATCAACTTTCATGGTTTAGGTCCAGTTTCAGCTTAAACTAATATATACAGTTTATTTACAATACATATGTGTTTGTTCTTTGATGAAAAGGGAAAAATACATTAGACACTAATAAGGCGGGGAAAATGACGTCCCGAGCAATACATATGTGTTTGTTCTTTGTTGAAAGGTCTTGAGGAAGAGCAGGTTCAGGTGGAAGAGACTTGTGGAGGAGTAGATGAAGGCGAATACTTGCTGAGGAGAGAACTTGAAGCCCATTTGGATTACGGCTATACGCCTGTGAACCCTCAAGACCTTTTGCTTTCATGCTTGTTCCAAGGTTCTCCATGTATTACTTTTCCTGGAATAAAAACTTGCACAAGTTAAATTGTGAATTCAATCTTTGTTTTTTCCTACTCTCGATTAAATGGAGATCAAGTAAATCGGTCTGCGTTTATAATTAATTGTTCATACATATGTATGTGTTCCATCAATCAAACAAGGTGCTTAAATTAAAGAAAGATATGATTGCATTGAGTTATGATGTTCATACAACCGTAAGTAATAACATGCGACATTCTTGTATGTGAGTTTGCGTAAGTAAGAAATAATGGAAGCAATTAGATTGGCGTTCGTATGATCTTCTGTAGATGTGAAAGATTTTGAATACAGAGTTATAGGATGATCACAATATGCATGACTAATAAGAATACGATGTATTAAGAATTTTGTTACGTCTTTTCACTTATTAAAGGATGATTTTAACTTTCTTTATAATTCTTAATTTTATTCTTAGACACTTTTTTTGTGGCCAAAAGTATAATTTGTAATTCAACTTTTCACATCATTATTTGATGAGTCAAAATTGCTTAGTTGTAACATAACATAGGCTAAAGTTATAACCCATATAATATAAACTATCAAAAACTTAACTACGTGGAGATTTAGGGTACTTCTAATACCATTTTAAAAATATTGAAATTTAAAGTGATATTATAGATAACGACAGGGACCAACTTAAACTTTTTAAGAAACATTAGGGGCAATTTGTTTCTTTTTTAAAATAATAACTTATATTATATTTTTTGAAATTATTACAATTACTTTAATAAGAGCAATTACTATAATAACTTACTACTATAGCATTATGGGTGCTCGTATCTATCATCTCCCAATTATAATAGTAATTGATTAAAATTTTACAGCTTTCATAGTTGTCCAATAACTTGTACAACCAACATATGATTAATGCTTATTACTAAATATATACTAAGAATATATATATATAGTGTGTGTGTGTGTGTGACTAATAAATCAATTCTTAAGAAGATTTTATATGCTATATTTTTGATCGTATCTTACATTCTTATTTTTCTTTAATCATATTGTTATTGTATTTAATTATTTCACAAAAAGATAGTAAACAACTTTGAATACATACTTCATATGAGTTGCCAGCTAAAATGACCTTTCTTTATTTTAAATTCTGTTAAAATGTATTTAATTTAATTTTATAAAATTTTCTTATAAGATTGCATTACATATGATCCTTTAGCAATACTCTAAAATAACAAAATTTAAATTTAATTCTTAAAAAGTAGACAATAGTCAAGAGGGCATAATATCGGACTTATTTAAACTCTAAGATCTCACACCTTGTAAGTTGAAATCTTAGAACTTGTGTTAATTTCTTTTTATTGTTGATTTTAGACACATGATAGGAGTCATTTGCTATCATATTAAGTCCTTTTCATTTAGAGCAGATATCTCATTTTCATGAAATGTCATGTAAATGTTGGTTCAAACATACTAATGTTTACTAAATTTCATTAGTTTAATATAAATTTTATCTTTTTAGAACTCACGTATGTCACTTAAGAAAGATAGTGACCATTTAATGTGAAAAATCGAAGAGGGTAATAGTTTCGTAAACTTTCCAATTTTACCGTAGTCAACTCTAGCACAAACAAAAACAATAGCAACCAATAACAAAATAACAAAAACATCAGAAATTTGAAAACGTAGTTTGACACACTTGTATGTGTCTGCGGGACCCTCACCTAACTTAATACTTTAACCGAAGTATAATAGATTTACTCAATGCTTTATTGAGCTGACACCACTCAATCCTTGATACTATTTCTTAACCTCACATCCTGTGAAAGTTTTTCACACCCAATAACACAATCGGCTCGTGTTAATCTCGTCAGAAGTTTTTTTCTAAATAACTTTTAATTAAAAGAAAATTAATAAAAATAACTCAAGTGATGAATCAACTTAGAATAAAAACATAATATACTGGAAATAGAAAAGAAGACAACTTCTCAATCGGTCCAGCTCCTCCGTAATAGATCTGGAAATTGTTCACCAGTTAAATTACTGTAGTTAGCTGCCAGGATTTTCCTGCCTTACTTTCAACTATGAACCATCAAGGACGACGACAAATATAACAGAAGTTTGTCGTTGAAGAATTGAAGAGCAATGTTCAGAGCAACCAAAAAAACATCAATGATAACAGCCCCAAGATAAAAACACAGTATCCACTCAAGATGATCTTTTCTTTTTGCAACCGATAAGAGTAACTCGTGATAAAATGCAGCACTCACATAGATAATCTTGGGTTACACAAGAAACTCAATAGAAACTCAACTCACACAAACGTTGTTGCACCACCACCAAAAGCACTAAAGATGCCAATTAACAAATCAAAGACCCCACGGCAAAGACCCAAAAACCATACAAAAGACAACACATCTGAAAATTCTATCAGTAAACCTTAACTCTCACATACGTAATACACCACAATCGTGATGTATACACAATCCAACTTAAGATAAAGTTCTATCATACTTAAACTATTATCCCAAAAATTCAGCAGTGCTCTACTCTACATCACCCACGTAATCCATCATACTTCTTGTCAAAATACACATTAATTAAGGATAGGACTGTATCACAACTAGAAGATTATCACCAATAGTTTTTTTTAATCCAATACATTATTCAATTCATATCTTATATGTCCAATTAATAAATAAGATGTCAAAACTAAATAAAAAGATATATACTATATATCTTAACAATCTCCCTCTTTTTGGCATTTTTGTCACAACTCTTAAGCTCCTCCTAAATAACATAATTGGACATATAAATATTGAATCCACAGTACTCCCCCTCAATGCTTCAAGTTCAAAAAACATCCAAAGAAGCAATAATGAACATCTATCAAATATCTAATCATCCAAATTTCTTCCTCTTGGGACAAAAAGATGTCAAAAAGTAAGATTAATAGTCATGGAGATACCTTAAAATCTCTCCCTAAATTGAACAGTTACCAAAAATACTGTGATGTCTCTCCCTTGGGATAAAACATTGTCAAAACTAACAATGCCTTCAACACAATCAATCTTAGTGAATAAAGAAACGTAAAAATCAGTAGTAGGTTCAGCGGAAGAATTATAAGCACGCCAAGATGACAATTTACCACCAATCAATACACATGGCAACATATCATTACTTACTTCAATTCCATCTTCATAAGACTTAATCAAATTCATAAACCTAAGAAAATAAAGATGAGTGTTGCCAACATAGTAAGAGAGAGAGATACTCGAGAGAGAGATCTACACTGATGAGAGAGGTGTAGGGTCTTCGGTGGAGCAAAATAGAAGTTACAATGTAAACTACTAAAAAGATGGGACGACAATGGCAACGTAAAAACTAAAGAACTAAAAGAAAGACAAATCTTTTTTTACGTTTCATTTTTTAAACAACACAAAAAAATACTTCAAAAATGTAAAGTACATAGTCCCTGTGCTCTTCGAAGAAATTCAAACTTGGCCTTATTCCTTGTCATATCATCGATTTCTTCTTCTAAAGTAACTGATTTATCCTTTGTCTTAACAGTTTCTTCACAAGCAGTAACTAACTGTGGATCTAGATAATTTCTTGATTTTCCTTCACAATGTCTTTGTGCCTATAATTGACTCTTTCTAATCCAAATGTGCTTCGGTACCATGGGCCGCTGCTGGAAGTTTAATAGAGAGTGTCTAGATTTTTTATTTTGACCCATTTGAAATATCATTTGTAGCATCTCAACATTATGTGCCCATAACCCCACAAAAATAACATGTGGGTACAAGTCTTCAATTCTTCCTCAAAGTTTCTTTTTGGACAGATATGGATATGTCATCTTTCTCATTATTCACCTTGGAACAGTCACCTTTGTAGTCAATGCCTTGAAGATCCCCTTTAAACTTACCAATTTTCATTAACTTTTTTGTACTTCCATTCAACATCCTCAATCTCTCTTTGATACTTACTAGTTTAGATTTAGCTTTACCAAGCTTGTCTAAAGTTGACATCAATTTCTTCTCCAAATCTTGAATAGTATTCTTCATAGAGAAGTTTTCTTCCGTCAACCTTTCATTCTTCCTACATGTTTTTACCCATTTTTCGTACATTAATTCGTAAGCCTTGTAAATGTTCTCCTTTTTATCACCTAAACCATATTCATCATTGTCATAATATAAGATCGAGCCTTGAGCTGATTGGTCTGCGTTTATCTCAAAATTTTCTGATTTACTCTCTTTTTCGTCTTCATTTACTTCCTTCTTAGTTGCTGCTAAGCAAGTAACTGGGCTTTTGCTATACAAAGAAACTAACGCAACATTATTCACAACTTCTTCTTTACTTCTATATTCACTTTCGGATTCGTTATCACTCCAAGTGCTCCTATAGGACTTCCCTTTTCTCTTCCTCAAGATATTAGCACACTCTGTTTGAACATGTCCGAAGCCTTGACACTCATGGCATTGAATTCTCTTTACCTTTCTTTCTCCCTTTTAAGTTTTGGCTTATTGTTTGAAGTTGTTATTCGATGAGCTCCCGCCGTTTTGCCTAAACTCGGATCTGTCCTTTTTCACTCTCTTCAACCACTTTTTGAACTCTCATATTAATAGCTCCATATCCTCATTCTCGTCGGATTCATTATCTATATCATTCATATCGTTTCCAGTTTCAACCTGTAAAGTCAATCATTTGCTTCTTTCTTGTTTACTCCTTAAAAGATTCATTTCGAAATTTGTAAGAATTCCAATTACCTTCTCCAATGATAGATCATTAATGTCATGGGCCTCCTCTATTGCTGCAATTTTTGGAATAAATCTCGAAGGTAATATGATCTCAATGTTTTCTTGAACAATTTCATGTTAGAATGTTTCTTCTCAAGTTGATGTGCCTGATTTAATATTTCACAAAAGTCCTCAATAGTCTCATTTTCATCCATCTTCAGTTCTTCAAACCTCACATCTAACATATGTAGTTTTGATACTATCATAGATTTGCACCCTTCGTGAATAGTATGCAAAATATCCTACACTTCTTTAGCTGATTCATAGGTTGATATCATTGAGAAGCATCCTTCATCAACAACACTGAAAATTGTGTGCAATGCTTATGAGTTTCCAAGTGCTCTTTCTTATTTGGCTCTTATCCATTCAGATGGATCATTTAGAACTATCTCTCCCTTATCATCAGTAATCATCATATGTGTCCAGCCATGTAACACCAAGTTCTATGCTCTTGTTTCCTGTACCTGAATAAAGACTCTTATCCATGATTTCCATGCAGGATAATTGGAACCATCCAATAGCGGTGGCCTAATAACTGATGCTCCTTCTCTTATGGCCATATTCACAAACTAGGATATGCGCCAACTTGTTACCAAGTTCTAAATCGATGACCTCGCTCTGATACCAATTAAAAAAAATCATAGGAGGTAGTAGTTTAACAAACTTTCCAATTTTACCGTGGAGGTCTCTAGCACAAACGAAAATAAAAGCAATAAAAAATGAAATAATAAAGGGCACCAAAAATTTGCTAATACAGTTCGGAACACCTTACCTACATCTGCGTGACCCTCACCTAACTTAATAATTTTCACCGAAGTACAATAGATTTACCCAAGGCTTTACTAAGCTGATACCACTCAACCCTTGACATTATCTCTCAACCTCACTTCCCATGAAAGAATTTCATACCCAATAACACGATCGACTCGTGTTAACCTCAACAGAGGATTTTCTCAATCCATGTTTAATGATAATGAAACAAAATAAACAAATCAAATGATTAACAAAATTCAACATAAAAAAATCTTGAGAAAGAACAGAAAAACAACTCCCCTTTAAATTCAGTTCCACCAAAACAGGTTTGAAAGTTGTCATCACAAACTATAGACTGATCAACCCAAACACCATTATTAATTCATAGCTGCAGGATGAAGATGCCAGGTATAACAACCCACACAAATAACCTAACTTTCCTTCAGCCTACGACAACACCTTCCAAAATGATGGCCACGCACATAGTAGAACACCTTCAGCTTTGTCAAATTCTCTTCCCACACACAGCAACTTCACACACAAGCCACTATTAGAAGTTAGTTTCACACTCACGTTTTACGACAATTTCTAAAAGAAGATTAATAGGTCACCAACGTAGACACATCCCACACCCAATCAATCAATGCCAAGACTCTAATAAAAAAATCACTCTCGTAATTTTTCCTATGGAAGCCTTCATTGCTATACCTCTAAAATTCCAGCAATGTTATTGGTATTAAGTATTAGCCAGCGTAGACGTGAACATGAATAGCTAGGATAAGAATGGCATACATAATGAAAAAAGATGAGAGTATAAATAGCTATAGCCTTGCCGTTAATCTTAAAGCTGCCAAATTCCACATTCTGGTTATTTCTAGGAATACAAACGCAGGAAGTGTTAAACTTAACAAAACACTGCAACTTAAGATAGAGTTCTATCACTTGTAAACCATTATCTCAAAAATCCATCATACTTCTTGTCAAGATATACATTAATTAAGGATATGACTCTATCACAACTAGAAGATTATCACTAATAGCTTTTTGAATCCAAGTCATTATCCAATTAATATCTTATATGTCCAATTAATAAATAATGCCAAAACTAAAAAAAGATATATGCTACATATCTTAACAGATTACTATGATGATCTTAGGTCAAAGGAAAAATATACATTTAAATCTTTACGATAATATCCGACTTGACAATTCATATGTAATATTAACCATTTGAAATTCTCAGTTTGGTCAGTTCAATGATTGTATCTCCATATACATCATCTATATATGTAACTTAGTAAATAAGATCTACTAATATCCATCCACTGGATACTATTACATACATATTGATCTAATTGGATCATTAAAGTCCTTATTTAATGATTCTATCATCAAGAACACTTTTAGATTAAAACCTAAAGACTTGACTCTCATTATCATAATCTCCATTATGATGGCAAGTGTATAAATTTAATCAAGGACTTATCATATTAGAATAAAAAATAAACATAATATGATAATAAAATCATTTGTCATATTATTAATCAAAATTAATAATCACAAAACTAAGGCATTAAATCTATTACATAACGATTGTATCATGGGTATAATTCCAACATTTGTTGTCGTCTCTGTCTATCATATTTACTTGCAGGAGTGTCATTTCTGACTGCAGGACAAGATGCTTTATTTTACGGTCTTGGTGCTCTATTTTGGGGTTGACGTTTTCGATTTCAGGGTTGGAGAATATTGTTGTGTTTCATGTTTTAATACAATAAAGAAATCAGAGATGTTTGAAAAGAAATTCTTGTCGCCGTATGTTAATTCATGCCACAAATATATAGAATTACAACACACCTTGAACCCCAAGAAAAATAATTACATTGTTGAAAATTCGAAAAATCTAGCTAAACTAGGAAATCCAAATATACACCACAATCTAATCTCCTAATTATTTACAATCATCTACTAAATAGATACAACTTCCTAATAAGCGATGAAGACAGAAAGTTGATGAAGAAGGGAAGGATGGTTAAGATTCAGAATTTTTGGGTTATGTGTAGTCACATAACTCCATAATGGTTTCTTTTAGTAGATGAGTACATTTTGTAGTAGCTCCCTTCCACTCTGACTTGTGCAGCGGACCCACTTTAACTTCTTCAACAATTGCGGTCTTTTCATTTTTGTGGGTTGTGGGTTGTGGGTTATGGGTTGTCCCATAACTCCATAAGATTTTCTTTAAGACGAACATTTTGTAGCTTCTTTCTGCTTCGGCTTGGGTGACGAATCCACGTCAATTTCTTCAAGAACTGCGGTCTTTTCATTTTTAAGGTTTCTGTTTGAGAACATAACACTACAAGAAAAAGGAGCATTATTGACGGAATTTACCAACAGAAACAGTAGAGTTGCCGTCAGTCATGATATTTACTGATGGAATAGACCGACGGAGACTTCCGTCGGCCTAGTCACGGTGGGTATATTTTACCGACGATACAAGGATAACCGTCGGCAATGTTTACCGACAGTTTAATGAAACCGTTTATGTAGTTGGTAGTAATATATCGATGGAAACCGTCGGTATATATGTCAATTCTTGCTGACGGTTTCCGTAATCCGTCGATAATTTGAGGCAACTCAAATGTTGACGGTAACAACAAACCATTGGTAATTGTGAACCTTCTTCAAATGTAACCTTGATTGCTTAATCCAAAGGTCGAAGCTATATGCTCGCTGAGGTCACCTTTAACTCTCTGTAAATGTCTTGTTGAATGACAATTTTTTGAAAATCTCAACGTGAAATTTTATTTCAATGTCAACAATTATAAATTATCCTTACATAAATTTTGGATTTTTCAACCCATGGAATTTGCTTAAATAGAAAGTTAAATAATTATAACAAGAAAAAAAGATTTCCTAACTGATAATTAAAACATGAAATAGTACATAAATTAATACCAAAATAATGACAACAACCATCCTATTTTCCTGGTGAGCGTGGCTAATGTGAGTTGTTATCCCTCGATCTCATTTGGTCCATGTCATTTTGGAGCTTACTTATTACTTCCATCAAAGTCTGAACTATGGACTCAAGCTGATTGATACGTTACGTTGTCGACTGTGAGCTAGATACTGCTGTAGTGGACATAGAGGACTACGAATAAAATGTGTTGGCATATGAGCCTAGGCCAAAGATCCTTCCACAACTGTCCCTACCACCCACTGCATCAAAATATGGATGGGTCTCATCAATAGCTTGTTCATATCCTACGACTGTTGCCCAATTGTTTGTTGTATTTGGTCCTATTAGGAGGTAATGCTTATATTATAATTACTAAGTGATAATTATTAAGATTGAATATTAAACTATGAAATTCACATACATTTAGTTCTCGACATCAACTGTTGACGAATGTCACATCGTCAAGTTTCTTAGTGTGAGTATGCAAAAACAACTAACGAGGTGTAGGCCTAACGCCCATAAACTTTTCCTGCATAACAATAAAATGTTATAATTTGAACTAGAATTTATAAAAATTTTGGCAGAGTCTCTTCTGTTTTTATGATATTACCCCCTGTTCAAGAAAGCAAAGTACTCAACACAGCCATAAATGGCACCAACAAATTACTCGACACAGTCATGATCATTAGGCATACTACACATATATGTTCATCACAACATTCACACATCAATTTACATTGAAATATAGCAAAGTAAAATTTGATAATATAAATGTAATATTTATATACTTAGAAGTCTCTTTGCATGCTCGCGGTGAGTAATTGATCCTCCCGTATGAACGGGAAGACTGTCTGCCCCTGACCTACCACGTCTGTTGGTAGAGTTACGGCCTGATATGATCATTGCCTCAAGTGATGCCTAGTACTTCTGGAAACGACTCCATGTGGGCTCAGAAATAAAAGAGGGTCATACACCAGCATTGCGTATCTTATTAATAAAGTAGCGATAACGTATACGAGCTCGCGACTCCCATATACTATGTATTATCCCGTCAATATCAGAACTCCAGTAAAAATGTTTTTGAAAATAAAAGGAATAAATTCGATAACTTATAATCTATTTATATGTATGTTATTAATGTATACAACAAAAAGAAAAAAATATTTATCGCATATTGTACCCCAAACTCCTCATAGTAAAATGCCTTTGTGGCCTCGGAGATCTTCTTCCATGGATAACCCTCAGGATTAATCCTCTCTTTAAATGTAGATGTCATTTGTCTTGAACACAGTCCAGACGGAATTAACCTAATATAAGAACAAATAAGTTCATAAATTTGCAAAAATTTACACATATAAGTTAATGATAAACATATATAGTGTTTGATGTGATTTCACTTACTGTTTATCGGATATTTTTATATACTTTCTGTCATTAGGACCCTCAAATCCAGGGTGCATCTCGTCTCCTTCATCTTCCATAACTGTATTGGATGATATATGACCATTGTTTTGAAAACCGGACCAGATCGGCCGGTTCGACCGGTGACCGGTCGGTTATCCGATCCGGGTCACTTCAAAAAATCGGTCCCTAATTAAACCAGTAAGAACCGGTCAATTGACCGGTCGAACCGGTCCGGTTCGACACTAGTTCAATGAATTTTTTATTTTTAAATATTTTTTATATTATTTGTTATATTTTTCTATTTTTTAATATTACTAATATTATATATAATTAAATATAATTATTGCATAATTATGACGCCACATCGATTCGACTGATGGTTGAACCAGTCAAACCGGTGACCAGTAAGACCTCCGGTTCGATGTCCGGTCTAGGTTTCAAAACCTTGTATATGACTATTGTATTGTTGCGTATCACCAGTTGCAGGTAATGATGTTCCTGCAACTGTAGGCGTTGAAGGTGGTGGTGGTGACTCAGTTGCAGCTAGAGTCTGTGATGTGCCACCCTCACAGTAAGTCCCTCCAAACATGCCTCTGAGCCTAGTCCGCATGATATGACGTTGTCTCTTTGGTCCCATATTTGTACCTGAAATTTTTTGTTTATTGAATTCTCCTTGAAATATTTAAATTTGATTCTAAATCTAATATTTTACACAATATATGTAAAAGGAATTCAGGTGATTTGT
>JAOTIZ010000203.1:33458184-33500607 GCA_027123425.1 Erythroxylum panamense
GGAAATTAAATTGGGAATTAGAATTGAAATTGGAATTAAATTTTGGAATTGGATTGAAAATTAAATGTGGAATTGGAATTGATTTTTTGAATTGGATTGGAAATAAAATTTTGAATTGGGATTTGAAATTGGATTTGGATTTGAAATTGGATTTGAATTGGGATTTGGATTGGAAATAAAATTTTAAAATTATTGTTATTTCAAATTAAATGTCATTATTATTTATTATTAAGATTTTTAAAAGTATGGTTGATGTAAACAGTAAATTAGTAAATTATACAATACAGCTGTATAATATATTAACATGGACTATTTTGCAATTTTTAAAAAGTTTAGGGACTATTTTATAAATTTAAAAAATATACCGAAACGGTACCCGGTACCGACCGGTACCGGTATCATTCCGTTCCAGAGCCCAATCCGGTACCGAGTCCGGTACGGTATTCATAACATTGGGCGAGTATGAAGGTGGCGGCGAATTCATGAGATACCCCCCGGTTGCCATCCCTATTACAGAGCTACGGATTTTAGTGATTGAACGTGTGAAAACGACTGAACTGTTTATTACTCCTGTTTGCGAATTTGGCGCGAAATCCCATTTTTCCCGCTATAAATGGACCAGCCTCACCACCGCCACCCGCAGCCAACCTTGTAAACGATTCATCGTTGCGTTACAACTAAAAACCCTACAACATGGGAAAGTCCAAACAGTATTGGCTCCTAAAGACAGAGCCAGGAGAGTGGTCGTGGGAGGACCAAGCAGCTAATGGGGGAATATCGAAGTGGGACGGTGTCAAAAACAAGCAAGCCCAGAAGAACCTCAAGGCCATGTCCCTTCAGGACCTATGCTTCTTCTACCACTCCGGTGCTCACGGCGGTCGACGCGTGGTCGGAGTGGTGACGGTGGTGAGAGAATGGTACGAAATGGAGGGCGAGGGGATGGTGGATGTGAAGGAAGTTGCAGAGATGAGGAGGGCAGTGGAGCTTAAGGAAATGAAGGAAGATGAGAGGCTTAAAGGGTTTGCGTTGTTTAGGCAGCCGAGGTTGTCGGTGGTCCCAGTTCCCAAGGAGGTTTGGGAGATTATTTGTGAATTGGGTGGTGGGTATCATGGGGATGGCAAAGACAGAGAGCCGGGTGGTGAAGCTAGTGATGGTTGAGACGAAGAAAATCAGTGATGGGTTTTATGGGATTGCAAGTTTCTGAAATTAGTGGCAAGCCCAAGACCAATATAAGTTAGAAATTTGTGGGATTGGTTTTTTGTAAACATGGCTATCTCACTGTTTGGTTGAGTTGTGATGTGCTAGGGAAGCTAGTGTATTTTGTTTTGTTGTGTATAATCGCAAATAGTTGGTGTGTTTCGTCTTGTTTATACTTCTTCGTAAATATGCGCTAATTGTGATTGATAGATATTATGTTTTCTTATAAAGGATGTATAGAGAAGGAGCACTGACCAAAATGCACACACACTTGGGACAAAACCCATTGCCAACTCCAAAGCAATTAACTCGTTAAGGCATTCTATCATACATTTTACAGGCAGCGACAGAGCCTATCAACCTTAATCCTTTTTACGTGAACAAACCCTATCAACCTTAATCCTTTTTACGCAAGAAACTCCAGCCTCCATCTGAAATAGAGGATTGTCTACAAAATGGGAGGTCTTGCGCAAATACGTCCACTTATCTTTGACGCCATGTCCCGTCAACGGCTTAAACCCTTCAGCTTCCGAGCCCTCTCTTCGACCACAGATTACACCAACCAGTCACGTGGTGGACTGTCTCGCTTCTTCTCCCAACAACTTCCTTCTTCTAAGGCATGCACATTACACCTCTGCTTCTCTCTTATTTTTTTTTTAAGTACAAAGGTTCTGAACTCAATTTTATTTTCAATTTGATGGATGATCCTTTTTTGTTGTCACTATCCTGTTGTCAATGTAGGGTGATGTAGTTCACGTTCAGGGCGATGAATTCTGGCACATGACCAAGGTCTTAAGGTTGAGCATCAATGACAGGTACTTTATAATTACTACTGTGTGTGTCAGTTACAAGACATAATTGCAGTTAGTCAATGGTTTATTTATAGTATTCCATGTAATGAAATGCAAGGATAGAGCTCTTTAATGGGAAAGGAAGTTTAGTTCAAGGGTGCATACAGCGGGTTGATCGTGTTGGAATTGATTTTGTGGCATTAGAAGATCCTAAATCAGTTCCTCCTCAGGGCATACAGTGGCATGTATTTGCAGCATTTGGTAGGTTCTGAGTGCTTCTTGAAACTGAGTACCAATAAACTTAGACTCACGCAGCTGTTTCTTCAAATATGTTTTAGGTACACTAAAGGGTGGCAGAGCTGATTGGCTTGTCGAAAAATGCACGGTAGGTACATATTGTATATATTATGATTATCTGGTCTGCAAGTGAATCATTTGTATAATTTGGTTGCAAATTTGCTAAATCTACCACTTTTCATATAGGAATTAGGAGCTTATAGTTTGACCCCTCTGCTGACAGAACGCTCCCGTTCAATTTCTGATAATAGAGTGGACAGATTGAGCCGTGTCATTTTAGCTGCAACTAAGCAATGTAAGAGTTTAAAGTATGTCATGTTGCAAAATTTAACGTATGTAAGAGTTGGAATTGTATTGAGCTTATTTATAGATCTTGTAACTGTAATTTTTCCATAAACTTTTTTCTGTAACAGGTCAAAGGCTACATGAAATGATTTTGAATCCTCCTGCACAAGTTGAGAACCTTTTACCTTTTGTGAGTTTTCTTCCCTCCTTTCTACATTAATAAGTAGGGATCAAATATTGTACATAAAACATGCGGATGCATATGAATACACCTATGAGAATTTTGTGATGTATTTCTGTTTGATAATTCTATTCACATTAAGAACTGAAAAAAAAACTTTAAGAATCTTTATTAATAGGAAAATTTGTGGTGCTTTGATGTTTGTTTAGGATAATAGATCGATGCACAAAGGTTGAATTGTCACAAAGGTTTTAGAGTTTTGACTTTTAAGTCTACGATTTGGTTCTGAATATTCGCATTTTAAGGTTTGTTTTGTTACCCTTCATTATGAGATGAAGGCGATGCAGCACTGCATAAGAAGAGAAAGTGACAGGAGGAAAGAGAGCAATTTTAGAAATTTATTCTACAAAGATTTTGACTTGAAAAAATGTAGTGCTTATCATCTTGAACAAACTAGAGTAGGCAAAAACATCCATGGCCTTTTCCATTTCTAGCAGAAACAATTTCATCTTCAGAGGAGAAGCTATTCCATCACCGTTGATGTTTAAGTAGAAATGCTCTTCATGAGTTTGAAGTTGGTAGCTGGGTATCTCATCTATTCATGTAATGAATGTGCCTCCAGTGGCTTATGTTTATCGAGGCAGTAAGAGAGAGGACGGACATATGTAATTCCCATTATTGATGAGAAATAGATTTTGATATGTTAAATTCTCTTTCTTGTAGTTAAATTTTTGGCAAAGCTTAATGCATCCTTTTTGCTTTGTAGGTTGCCCAGTCACAAATATCTCTTCTGGCAGCAGCAGGAGCAACTCCTGTTTGTAGTTTATTGCCTTCACCAAGAAAAGAAATGACTGGAATGATAATAGTGGGACCAGAAGGGGGTCGGTACACATTTCTTATTCATTTAACTCTATATTTGGGTAAAGGATAAACATTTTATGTTATTGCACTTCCAATTTTGTTTTTAGCTGCTTTTATCTTGTTTGGTTGACAATATTGTCTATTAACTAAATGTGTTGTTGAATGCATTTGCAAGTGTTTTTTTAACCCTGGTGTTGATGGTAATAGTGTTTCTGCTTCTGTTGGCAAGTTATTTATGCATCTTGTGATGGTGGTTGCACTCTCTGCCCCTACCTCCTGCCATCTTTTTGACTAGTTACTCTTCTGCTGCTGTAAAGTCTGAGCTCTCTACTCCAATACTTCTTTTAAGTGATTCTCTTACAAATCAGTTGTGCATGCTGCAGTGTTTCTTGTCTTACTTCCGGAAGTTTGAAAGTGATGTGGTTCCATTATCTAGTCTGGCATAAAAGGATTGTCATTTAACTATCTATGTCCTACCATCTACTTTGATATTAAAGAAATTTGTTACAGATTGCTAACACTCCTAAGCTGAGCAGTGAAAACTGTGTCCCATTTGTTTCAAGTTTGAAGGCATAGTTTCTTTTCCCACTTTGTCAAAACACGAAGTTGCCAATCTGACAACAATTGAAACATACTATGTTGGTTTCTATTTTGAAATGCCATTAAATTTAGTAGACAATGAAGCTGTGCTATGTTTCAGATTTCACAGAAAGAGAAGTAAGCATGGTGTTGGAAGCAGGCGCTAAAGCTGTTGGTCTTGGCCCTCATCGTTTGCGTGTTGAAACAGCGACAATAGCACTTTTAGCAACTCTAATGTTGTGGTCTGATCCTCAGCAAATCTAGTGCTTTAAACATTGGGAAGGATCCGTTTCTATTATCTGCTTATGCATTCTCTCCAGTTTGTTACTACACTGAGGTCAGTCATCCCTTCAGATAGGTTGGAAAGAATCCCTTAGAAGAGACCGGAATTGATTGCAAATCTTCGTCGTTGCTGCGAGACCACTATTTGGGATATGGTGCAACTTTTTTACCTCATTTTTACTTTTCTATTAATATGAACTAATCTGTGGAAGACGTGTTGCCATTTTCTTAATACAATTAACTCTTGTAGCATATACATGAGCAGGATGTCAGGTCAGGTATCTTCCCTAGATTTGGGTTGAGCATTATCGTCTTTAGAGGTAAGTAAATGCAACATAATCTGCCTAATGCCTATGAGAGTTTAACAGTTCTTATTATGAATGTTCAGATAGAATGCTTTATGTTGCATTGCGGTCTATAGTACTCCTTGATTTTTGCATAATTTAACCCTGTTTCTCAGTTCCTAAATTTGACTCAAATCAATAATCTAAAATAATTATAATAAATTATTAATTTGAATTATATTTAATTGATTTTGATCAAATTTAAAAGTTCAAATCATAATATTGTTAATGTTTTGTTGTCATTTTTTACACAAAAATATAAGAAAAATCTTGTGTTATAGAAAATTGAAAATCATTCAAAAAAATTTCAAAGATTTGAAAAACTTACTTAGAGGACAAGTAAATCCCAGACTTCTTACTCAATCGAAAGTGGATGAAGAAGGAAAATCAGCAATGAATGTAGCTTTTACATATGTAATGAAACGTTGAGTAAAAGGAAAATATATTGGCAAAGTTAACGATTAGGCACCTGAAACTGAAGCCCATTTGTTCTAGTGATGCATGCAAGCATGGGTAATCCTGTTGGTTCTAGGGCACATTTCTTCACTTACTCCATCAGCTTCCTGGAAAGAACATGATCTTTCCTCCTCAATTTTCCCAATCTTTCCTAGCCGAAGGCTGTAGCTCCTTCCCTTGTCATCATCTTCCCCTTTACAATGCTTTTTGAATTTCTTTGACGTTACTGTTTCTTTGACCTCACCATCACTATAACTGGTATGAGGCATGTCAGATACTTGAGCTGTGGGGCTTCCTCCAGAGAAATTCCCATGGTCGCAAACCACACAAGCCATCATTCTCTTTATGTTGATCAGTTTTTCCCTCATTTTCAAGAATTCAAGTGAGATGAAGAACAATGAGTGAAAATGTCGATGCATTTATATCCTGTCATCGTTTGACCTCAAATTAAGTTCTATCTGATTTCCGAGAAAAGTCAGCCCTCTTGTGGTCAAATTAGTTGTATTGATATATTGATCGTTAATTTTCAGAGCATGTAAATTGTACTGCTAATCTGTTTTCTGGCTTGAGGATAGCTAGTTACAATGTTAATTGGCTTTGCATTGACTGACAGTTGTGACTTGTGAGTAATAAATGATTCTAATATTCAATTTTACATATACAGCTTACTTAGGTTTGAACCGCCAGAGATGCAGCCAGATAATAATTTCTAATTAGAGAGCTTAAAAGTCCAAAAATACCTGAATTTTAATCATACTCTTTTTTTTTTTGGGTTAAAAGGTAATCTTTTAATATATTCTCTCTAATTTTTAGCTAAAGAAAGTAGTTAAATGTCTAAAAAAATGTCAACTATAGTTTTTACCTATGTTCTTGTTTCGTCACTCAAAACGTCGTTAAATCTTTATAGCTGAAAACTATAAGCGACGTTTTCAGAAATCGTAGCCAATAATTTTTGGCTATTTTTTTTCCGTAACTAAATACTATCAGCTACGTTTTCAGAATCGTAGCCAAATGCAAATTCTTTAGCTATGTTTTTGGGATGTAACTAAATCTTTTTAGTTACGTTTTTAAAACTATAGTCAAATGTTATTTGTCATGTTTTACACAATATAGCCAAATATTATTTGTTGTGTTTTTAATAATGCTGCGATATGTTATTTCTTACATTTTTAATCCATGATAATGAACAATATATTTTCTATATAATGTATCAATATTTTTTATTGTGAATTTATTATACTAATAAATCATATAAAAATATTATTAATTCAAAATATTGATCATTGTATATAAAAAGTAAAATTATATAAACATCATTAAATTATAACAATAAAAAGAATATTTTTCCTATACAAGATATTAATGACAATTTTAACAAATCTTATGGATAAAACAATAAATAAAGAGATCAGTTCATGAATTATAAATACTCATATTACAAAAATATTATTGCATAACTCCTACATAAGTGATGCTTCTTAGTAAATTACAACTCAGCAGGAACAACAACAATTTACCTTGTGTCCAATTTCTGTTCATCTTTCACCTATTAGTGATTCTAAAAATGTAGCCTCTTCCTCCTGCAAAACAACAATACAAACACAAATGCATGAATTTTATAGTTAAATTCATTAACCACATCAATGGTTGTGGAAAAAAATAGTTGCTTACAACTAGGACAATGAACAATGTCTGCTCGTCTACGACGCTTATTATGTTAGGTCCTTCAAAAGATGTTTTTAGTTGAAAGAATAAAGATGTTCGAATCTTGCGTCATCTATAAATCAATCAATCTGTCAATGTTATTAGAACTTATGCAACACCACTTAAAAACCAACTTAAAACAAACTAATTGCAGCAAAAAATACAAACTATTAAGCAGAAAACAAAAGAAGGTAACAAACAGGTTCTATGATGAAAGTATATGTTTACATCATCAATTATATGTAGTTCCCTATTCTAATCCTGCAAAAATAGATCTAAATTTGGTAAATACCACACTCAATAGGTGAGGATAAAGAAAGGGAGATAAAGGTAAAGGAGAATAAATACGACAAATAGAGGAGAAGAAAAAGAAAGAGAGTTTTAACATAACCAACAAAGCAAAAGCTTCAACCATGAAGATTTCCATTATAACTTCCATTATGTTTTTAGTAAATTTAGGGTTACATAATAATGTTATCACAAGTATTGATTATATAACAGAGTTTAATTCACATTTTCAATATTAGTAGGCTTAAACTTTGTGGTCTTCCTCAATGGGTTAACTTTGTACTTGGAAGTAAATAGCTCATAAGATATAACTTTAAGCATCATCCAAGTGAAAGCAGTACAAACTGAGGCCTAAAAGTCAACTTCCTAGTCTACAAAAGATTCTCTTCTCTGGATTCCTTAGCAAAATAAAAGCTTCTCACTTCTTAACACTTACTATTACTAGGTGAATGAATACTTTTCATGCCAAGACCTACTTCAGGAGAATCATGATTGAAAAATTGGTATTCAAAGAGAGCAAAAATGATAAGTGATTCTCAAAATTGAATAGGAAAATGATATGAAGTTGTTTAAAGAAAAGTCTCGTGTGGTTTACTAATACATCACGCTAAAAAGGTTCTATGTACTTTCACATATTATAGAGTAAGCTTCAGTTTATTTCATCCAGCATTAGTCAATATGTAGCCAATAACAATTCATAAACAATTACAATAATTGTTTATACAAATTAGGCTAAAATATTACCAGTTGAAAGCATGTAATTGCTATACCTTCACTCAGCATGCCGTTTATATCCGTACCATCATTTACAGCATTATAGAGCAAGCTTCAGTTTAATATGACGTATAAGGAGAAGATATTAAACCATAATTCTACACAAAATTTGAAGCCTAAATGTTCCTTAACTTCAGAATCAATCAAAATCTAAAATTTGTTTTATTACCAAAAAGAAAAAGAAACATGAATTTTTTTGAATGGTTGGATTCATAAATAAGGAACTAGATCCATCGTCTATTTACATTGCCTGAAGAGTAAGAGAATAAGATATTATGAGTAAAGGCCCCTAAAAACTAAATGTCAAATAGGAGACTATAAATGGAAATGACGAACCATTTCTTCATGTCATTTGTGGCAAAGAAACAAAGGAATAATATATAGAGAAGATGTCTTAGGGAAAAAGAAAGATATGCAGAGAAAAACTTAAAGGAAATGTAAATAATGATCAACTAATCAATGAGGTTAAAGAAAATTGAATAACTAAAACCTTCAAAACAATGCAATATCAACAATAATCAAGTAACAAAACAAATCACATTCAACATATGGACTACACATAATGCTTTACACAAATAAACAAAATTAAAGGTTGCATAAGAAGATCAATTTTTGGCAAGCCCATTAAGGATAAACAAATAAGGTTCCCACATAAATCTATGACTCTTAAAAATAAAAGGTGATGCAAATCCATGTTCCATAAAAGGTTATGCAGGGAACCTTTCCCCAACTTAGCCACAAAAAGCCAAAAGGATACTTTAGAAATGCCAAATCAAGTTATCCACTTTGGGAGTTCTATTATATGAAACAGTTTGAAGAAGTTTGCAAAAAGGGAATTGCCTATTTCAAAATCAAATATAGAAATTTATCATTTATCAGTTCATATTAACATGGCTGCTTAATAATAACTGCCCTACATAAATACATAAATTGTATGGGGCCCTAACTAGAGTTGTTATCACTTAGTGTAATAATTTCTACCTCTATTTTAAAGATTAAGAGGTATTTAAAATATATGTAAAAATGATTACAACAAAGTGGTTGGAATTTTTTCTTAAAATAAAAAATTAATGTGATTTACGAAAGAAAAAAGTAATTGTCACCTTTAGAGAACTTGTTTATAAAAGACATAAGTCACCTTATAATCCTTATCTCTCCAGAAAAAACCCTTAAGTAAATTGTTTTTGTAAGATTTAATTGAACACAACATTGACACAAAAACAGTGAAAGCATTCATACATAATTGCTTACGAATGTGGCAAAAAGCCAAAGTAAAATGTGGCCTTAATGGTTTAATAAAGAGGCAGATTGACTTTAATATGAAGCAATGTAATTTTAAGCCCTTTGAATCAACTTTGAGAAATTTGTTCCTATGATCTCACCCACTTTTGAATGATATGTTATTCATACAATGACGTTTACTGGTGGGTATCCGAAACTCTTCACCTTTAATTCCCTAACTTACATTAACCAAAAATGAACTAAAATCCGAATTACCTAGAGAAGAAGAATCCTCGTATGAATATTGAGAATAGAAATTGGAAATTGTTGGAGAAAACACGACAACATTAGAGAGAAGAGTGATGAAGACAAACAAAGATGAACGAACACATTAGATAAATACATTGGACTAGCACATTATAGCTATTGGAAGACAAGGTACAAAGATGAAAAACATTCAATAGAGGACGAAGGCTACTTCTCAATTAGGTTATCAATATGCAAAAAACGATGTCATTTTAGTGGACAAAATGATTTCATTTTCATTGTCTTTTGCTCCTTCTTTTGGCTACGAATAATATTTTCATAGCCAAAAGTTTTTAACTGCAAAATCTATTTTCATGGCTGATATTATATAATTTGTGTGTTTTAGCTACAAAAATTATATCGTAGCTAAACATATTTTGCTCCAAAAATAAGTTTAGAGTTAAAAAAGTCGTTAAATGTTTTTAGCTACAAAACATTTTCATAACTAAAAACATTTAGCTACGAAACTAAGTACACAGTTAAAAAAATTGCTAATTCTTATTAGCTACAAATATAAAATGTATCTATACTAAATTTCATCAATAGTGTTTAAAAACTCGACAAACCATTTTACCGTAATGGTTTTATTTCCTTTGGTTACAATTTTCAAACCATAGCCAAAAGCCAACTTTGTTGTAGTGTTTATTATAAGTTCTAGACTCCATGGAACATCAAAATCATGTTGAATATATTAAGGTCCTGTTTGGCAATCAGCTGATTGCATTAGCTATTAGCTGATTGCATTAGTTGTTAGCTGATAGCTGATTCTATCAGCTGTTTTGACCAGCGGATTGCATTAGCTGTTTGTTAGAGATGTTTGGTAAAATTAGCTGTTTAGTATTAACTGTTTATGGGTAAAATGACTTATGAGGACATGACTTAAAAAATTTATAACAGTATGAATATTATATATTTTGATATTTTGTTGAATATTTTTATAGGAATTTATATTTTAGATATTTAATTCTACAAAAATGAAGTTTATAACTTTAATAAAAAATATAGAACATATAATAATAATAGTGATGATGATGATGAAATTTTTTTTATGTTTATAAATTAACCACTCCTTTTTAAGAAAATTTGTTTTATTATATTGGTAATTTTTTATAAGAAATATTTTTACCAATATTTTAAAAACATACAAGAAGTTTAAAGTAAATAAGTGGTTTAATAGTTAGATTAATACTTCTAATATATTTACAATAACAATATTAAAATGACATTATTTTAATTATAATCAAACCAAATTTGGGCTAAGAAAAAGTTTGATGAAAAAATTAGCTCTTATTCTGTCAACTTACACAAGATGCCAAAACTTATTCTAATAAAACCTATGCTTATGTCTGTTTCGTCACTGAGAAAATAAATGTTTCTCCAAGAAAATTTAATCAGTAATTCATCCTACACAAAAAAATTAACAAGTTGCTTTTACTTATTGTTTCTCAGCTCAATGAGAAACGTACATCTATAGTGGGTCAATAAAGTGTAATGATGTGACATTTTGAACTCTAGCGCTACCTGATCTACGGTGAGAAACAAGAAATGGGAGAACGCAAGGAAAGAGCAGGAAAATTGAGGGCATAAGCGGCAAAGAAAATAAAAATATCGGCTGATTCATCAAAACGCTGCACTATCGAGCTTATTCAACATCAGCTGATTGGTTTAAATAAGCTAATCGAAGCAGCTGATAACCAAACGATTCAAACAGCTTTTTTATAAAGTCAATCAGCTATTTTTTAGCTGATCAGCTAACAACCAAACACACCCTAAATATAAAATACAAGATAATTTGACCTAATATAAGTGAGGATGTCATTTGATTGAAAGGCTTCATGTCTTTCTCTTATAAATAATTATCAACCTTACCTATCTAGTAAGTAACTTTTAATTATAAATATATCGTTCATCAGTATTATCATAATGCCAGAACTACTTAGGGTATCCATTTGTATAATTGGAACTCTTTTTGCCTCTTTGTTGGTGATTTAAAGTTTGTAAGTTCTTAACTAAAATGTGTTGCTTTTATGTAATCAATCTCATAATTGATCACCTTTTAGATACATTATTTTTATAATTAGGACAGAGCTTAAGATTCTTCAACATATTTATATTTAAAAAATATTAATTCCAAAACCAACTCCATAATTTGAGGTTTTAATAAGCTAAGTCTTATCAAACCATCATCATCAACACTTAGTTGAAATCGCACATAAACGCAGGGTCTGGGAGAGTCTAATAGTACGTAACCTTACCTCTATTTAGTAGAGAGACTGTTTTTGATATACCCATGCAATGTGACATTAATATATTACAAAAATTATACATAGATGCACATAAAAAATAAAAATAAATAAAGCAAATAGACATAAAAGGTAATAAAATAAGTAAATACAAAAATAAAATAGAATAAAATAAAATAAAAACAATTGTAACAGCTTAATAACAATTTATCAATAAGATGCACAGCTTGTCAATCAAATGCATACCTTGTCAACCAGATACACACGTCAAGGTATTCATATACAAATCAAACTTTACAAACATAGTAAAGATGCATTTAAGAGGTAAAAGTAGTAGTCAGAACGTATGTAGCCAGAAAGATGAAGCAACTAGATAGTGAGATATAGACCGTTATGAGAGCCTTTACAAATACAGAACCTGAAATTGGCAGTGGGACTAGAGTCAAAGACAAGCTCGCTCCTAGAATATATTTTCTAATTAAAAGTAAATTCATGTTTAAACTCACTTCAATGAAGAGTAACTAATGTATTTTCTAATTAAAAGTAAATAGTTAAGGTTAAAAAAAGATTAAAGGACTCAAAATGAATAGTTTTCAGTGATAATTTAAAGATTATTAGCAAAGAAATAATGTAGCCTTTTGTCTCTTTTTTATTGTGAATTTTGCCACCGTAATTATATATATATATATTGACTGAAATAAAGAAATATGTTGTTTGTACTTTGTAACTATCCTTTAAAATTGATTTTCATCATTTTTTATGACACTGACATATTGGATGATCATAAATGATGATATGAATATGTAGGATAAACATCTTTTGTCTTTTTGTATTATTAATGTTTTATAACTTTAGATGTTAGTGCCTCTTCATAATTTTTAGTAACTAATATACTTAAATAGTTTAAAAATCCTCTTTTCTTCTAATTAATTAAATTGATAATAATTTAAAATATTGACCAATTGGATAAAGATTTATAGTTATAATATAATAAAAGTAATTTTTAAATATCAATATGAAAACAAAATACTTGATTTAATTTATTTATAATACATATTGAATTGTTTTAAGAATGTAACTTTACATTCTTCTATAAGATTCATTCATTTGTATGTTTGATAAAATATTTAATAAACAATTATATTTACGAGTGTGTGAAAAGTGGTGTTAAACTCTAGAAATGATTCAAACATTATTTTAGGGAGACATTTTTTTATGATAACCTAACTATAAAAATGGTTAATACATCATTTGTTAGATAGTTGTTCTTTATAGTCTTGAGTCTTGCCTTTTAATACCTAAATTTTCTTCAATTACAACTTTATTAATGTAATAAATTTATTGATAAGCCTTGCGGAATGCTGATTTCAAAATTAAAATCATATATAAACTATAGATGAAAATGACTTTGATTAAGAAGTAGTTAGGTTAACATCCCAAATGGTACTTCTTGTCTCCTTTTTGTTATTGTAAGTATTACAAGATTGATTTTTTTTCCTTTGAGTGTATGCTATAGGTACTAAATATTGGATCATTGGGTATTGTTTTATAAAATCATCTATATCCATAATAACAATTGTGTAACAAGATGTCCATGCATATTACAAGTATGGATAAGAGTCTCTTTCACAGAGTCCTTGGATAGGAAAGAAACTTTGGGTGATGGTTGTCTGGATGTTTGAAATATAGGATAAACTCTCTATATATTTCAATTAACTTTAAGAAAAGAGAATTATTATTACAGTAATCACTATTTTCATTGTTTATGGTAAGAAAATGAATGTTGTAATTTCTTCAAGTGGTATGATATATAAAATTTTACTCCAAAATGTATAGACGTCATAAATGGTTTTTAAAAAAATGTTAGTAATTTGCAATGAAATAAGGGAGATGACAGTAAACTTAGTACAATATGAGATCTGATAATCTTATCTTGGATTGTGTTTGGTGATATCATTAGTATCTATATGTACAAACAATAGGAATGAACTAAATCTTTATATATCTATATAGAAAATGGAATAAGTAAGTGTATTTATATGAGTAATTATAATGGATAGTAAATGTGTGATATTTCCCAAGTTAATGAAAACAAGTTAAAGTTGTATAATGTTCAATTGTAAAATTTCAAAATAAATTCATAAAAAGATGTTCCAAACTAAAGTGGCATCGTGTACGATTCTTATCACATATTGTATAAACAAAAGACAATGTATGTGTGTTTGATAATATGGTTAAAATTAAAAAGACATTTTCATTTGGGATTATCTATAAATTCATAAATAAAAACTATACTACACATGAGATTGTCAAAAAAGCCATTAATATAAAAGATAGTACACATGAGATTGTCCAAAAGATCATCAATGTTACACATGTGATTGTCTAAAAGGTCATAAATACATAAGACCGTCTATTATACATATCAATATAACTAATTAGGTGGTCTGTATCCATTTCTAAAGGTTTTGATTTTAGCTTTATTTCTTATCCTTTTGGCTGGTTCAATTCCATTTTGTGTTTTTAATGTTTTTAAAATCTCGATCTTCCAACTTAATTATTGGTTGCTTCCTATTGGTTCCTTACCCTTATCATGTGATGCATTGATAACTACAGTTTCCTAAGAAGACTTATACAATTATAGATGTTATCATTTGTATAGATTATATTATTCATTAATATTATATAAGAAAGCTTACTATTATTGAAGATTGGGAGTTACTCATGTCCAAGGAATGAGATCTTACAAGTTCTAGAATTATGTTCAATATTTTTTCATTTCGTATAGGTGACATATTCTTTGGTTCTTGTAAATAAGGTACCCGTCTTATTATTTGTGTTTTCACCACAAATGCATGCTAATATCAACGAGTATAAGTCGATTTTTCAAGAACTATATCTACTATTAATAACCTTCTCTTTATTATCCAATATAAATAAAAAAGTGATGAAATTAACAAAAATAAATAAAATTAAGATAAACAAATGAGAGTAAATCGGCCAAGATAATGGATAAAAACAAACAATTAGTAGATAGATAAGACGTAGATGTAGAATCCTCTTTGGACTTACTATACTGGAATTTATCTTAATTCAATTATTAATCCTAGTTACTTAGACTAATGTAAATTTCTAAGTTACAACTATATTCTCTTTTGAGCAATTAAGTCCTTATTCTCAAGCTAAATTGACGAAAATCTCTTTCTAATCAAATTATGCATTAACTCGCTTTGTAAATTCTCATGATAAGTTTCCTCTAACTTAGAAAAATCATGTGGTTCTCTCTCAAGCAACCCATGCAACTCTCATCATTCATGTTATAATCTAAATATACAAATCATCTCTTGATCTTATTGTATGCATTTGATTATTGATCTTTAATTCTTGTTCCTTTAATTCAACATAATATAAAAACATGAACGATTCTCAAGATGACCATAATATTTCATTAAACTAAATATCAAATCAAATTATAATTTTAGAGTTCATCATATCTAAATCGATATCCCAATTTATATCATAACATAACAATGAAAATTAAAAAAAAAAGAGATAAGAGATAAGAACGAGCTCATGGTTCTTAAATCTCAAATTTTTATGATTAATATTGATAAAATCTTACTTTCGATGAAGTTCTTTTCTTTTTTATGTGCTCTTAAGTCTCTTCTGCATTGGAACTAATTTCTATTCCTCTTAGAGGTCTTTCCTCGTTTCTCTACTCTTTTCTCTTTTTTTAATCATAAAACATATAACTTCAGTCAAAAACAAGTCAAACACAACCTCTTTTAAACCCTATGATACTTATGTTCAAAAATAAAAGAAATAAAATTAAACAACATAGAATACATGTTAAATACTTATCAATATTGATCCCATGTTTCTATTGATCCCATATTCCCCTTGTTCCAAAATATGGGTCCTTATTAGCTCTTTATTGCCCCTTGTATTCCAGAACATGGGTCCTTATTTCCCCTATATTTTGTAATATAACTCTTTGTTGGGCCATATATTGATTCCTTCCTCTAAAATGATTCTAAATTCACTTCAACTCAACTCAAACTTACTCAAATTTATTCATTTTTAATAAAAGAGCTAGAAAATGGCCTAAAAAATTAATTAAGTTCTAAATCCTATATAAATTATCAAAACATAATCTAAATTTTCTCTAAATTATACTAAAAATATATTGCAATTAACATATATCATTTATCTTCACTAACTTTTCTTATTCTCTTTTTCTTTAACCTTCTAGCTCTTTTTCTTATTAGTGGGAGGATTGATTGGGCCATCATCACCTCAATGCCTACTTTAATACATACTGGGCCATCATTATCCTTAATTATCTTAATATGATATCTACTGTAGGGTCATTAAGTGTGCATAATTTGAGATATCTATCTTTATATAAATACTCCTAAATTGCCTTTATTTTTCTTCTTCAAATATTTGTATAAACATCCTTATACCATTATCATTATGTAATAGTCTTAAACCATCTTCAAATGATTTATGTGAGAATTTATTCGTAATCTTTCATGCTTACCCACATCCTAATCTCATAGCATTGAGCATAAAATCAACCACGATTATCTCATTTACCTTAATACTAAAACAAATTGTTTCTCTAGCTTCGTATCTCATATCTAGTTTGAATTTGAAATATTAACCACAAGAATATTAAAACCTAATTCTAAGGTCAGATGTATTGGCTATTTCTTAACTAATACCTACAACAACCAGTACCAAAATGAAGTGTAACAGAGAATAGTCCAAATTAACTAAAGCCGAAGGTGTGTTGCTGTATGCATAACCTAGCTCCTGCACTGAAAAGTAATACAACCCCAAGGCTAGGTTTAGAGCATGGATAATTTCTGGCAGTCCACTTTCAGCTTTTTATGGAATCTTTTAATTTCACAGCACCACTTGCAAACCGACAATTCTTAATCATGTAAAGATGAATATTTCTTCTGCGACAGGATGTCAAATCAACAGGGGAAGAATCGAAAAAGCTATATGATGCTTTTCCTTCAACTACGTACACGCATGTTTGTTACAGGATTTTCTCAGCACCGAAGTATCGCATTGAAAAAGAAACAACGAATTTGTGGGCATACTAGTATAGAATATAAGTGCATATGAGTACATACTAGAATGGATGAAATCTTTCAGACTACCTGCTCCTGATAGAAGGAGGTGACACTACATCCACGAGGCTACGTTTTCATCGAATCCTACCAAGTCTTCTATTTCCCTTTAGTCCTATTGTTAGGGTTTCTTACAGTAGATAAATACAGCAATCTTCACGGTGATAACTAATGATGCACGTACCGAAATGGGTTGCAAAATCCGGTGTAAACTGGGTGAAGGTCATACATCTCCAAAATACAACGAGAAGGGAAATAGGCAAAGTTGTAAGCAGCTTGCGATATGAAATATGAAAAATCATTGACAACATCGTCAGCAGAAAATATAAACCAAAGTAAAACTTTATTGGTTATGCTCTGTGCTATGTACACTCATTTCTTAATATAAAGACATAGCAAATACTACATCTGAAGCAATGAATGCGTGCCTCAGCGCCATTGCTGCCTACTCACTTATATTATGGAGTTCTTTCAGTTTCTTATGTTCTATGCTATGTACACTCATTTCTTAATATAAAGACATAGCAAATAATCTGAAACTATGAATGCGTGCCTCAGCGCCATTGCTGCCTCCTCACTTATATTATGGAGTTTTTTTGGTTTCTTTTAATTCATTGCTGTACTGAGGGAAACAAAGCTTGGAATATAAGGGACAGCTTCAATTGTTGTTCCAGCCCCGATAACCATTTCTCTGAAGCTTCTTTTTGTTCGACAATAAGAAACCAATGATGATGAATCACAGTTCAACCACATGTTCCCTTCTCTCGTAAACCAGATCGGTCGATGCTTAATTCCTATCTCCAGCCCGCAGTAGTACTGGATATCAATGCTAAAATTTTTAGTCCAAGACTCTTTCACCCCATAGTCATTCATCACCCACACATCAAAACTAACACCTTCAAAAGCATAACAGAGACACAAACAATCACCTAAAGCCCCAGTATTGATCCAAGTTATTTTCTTCAAAACATCAGTGTCTAAATTATTTGGCAGTGCAATCGGCATGAATGTATCAGTGTCAAGATTGAATGAACACAACATTCCTTTAGTTCTACATCTATCAGAGATCCAGTGAAGAGCACCATTCACAAAAGGGTCGAGAGATTCCACAGGATTGCCTGCTAGGGAACAATCAACTGACGTCCAGGATTTCCTTCCAACAGTCAGGACCTCAGCTACTACCTTGGCTAGTTTTGACACAAAACGAACGACCTTGAATTTGTTAGTATTTGGACTGAACCCAAAGGCTGAAAAGTTGAGGTAGTTATGACCGATTGCCAATGAAGGAGGGGACGGCATAAGCATGATCTCATCTAACACTGGATTGGAAATGTAGTACTTAGGCTGGTCTCCAGAATACATACATAGAAACCCGTTGCAAGAATTCACAAATACCATCTTCTCATGGAGTTCAGATAACTTTGCTACAAGCTGCTTCGGAGGCACTTGGCATTTAAAGTTAGAAAGATTAGAACTGCTCATACGTTGTGATGGCATTGAATCATCCTCATAGAAATGTATTTTCTTCCTGGAAGCTTCCCGAACCAAGTAGGAGGTGGGTGCTCTTGAAATATAGTGCTTAGAGAAATAGGGATCCCTGATTAAACCACAAAAACCTTTGCACACACACTTGCAGCGAAGAACTGACAGGAAAGGCAGCCTAGCAAGTATCTCAAAAATAATTCTGTCTGGCAGTTCCAAGATTGGAAATTCCATCTCATACGGAACTTCAAGATCTATTCCTCTTGCCACTTCATTAATTCGCCCGAATTTCTGCAACGGATTAGCATCTCTTCCTTCCATGATAATCTCTTAAACTTGCCTCTTTAGTCAGGATACGAGACTAGAGAACTGCAAGAGAGAGAATTCGGAAACTCCATTGTAGCACACGAAGAATACCTTCAAAAGTGAAAATCCATTTCCAAACCCAAAGAGAAAAAAAACAAAAAACAAAAACCAAATACTTTCACCAAGCCCACAATTACTGTGACACCCAAATGGAAATTGTCACTAAACCCATGTCTAATTACAGTTTCAGGCACGACCCACATTCCAAAACCACAAAAATTGAAAGCTAAAGACTAATAAACACACAGAGAAGAAGATAGCACAAAAGGTTGAACTTTCTTACGCGCTCAATATGATGCCTTCAATTACTGTCGATGCGACAACCAGGGCTCCTTTCTTTCCTCCAAAACCCCACATGAACTCTCAATATTGTTGCTTTTATTGACATACGCAGGGCACAGTGATTCAATTCAATTGCGAAGAACAGGAAAAGAGCTTGCTTGCTTGTCTGTTTAACTGGGTTTTTTTTTGGTTGACTAGGAATTTATACAGACGAGGAGTGTGGGGAAGATTTGAAGAAAGTCAATAGCCGGTCAGCGTCTAAGCAACACGTAGTCGGAGGGACAGCAACTAATACGGTGTCGTCGGAGGGAGTTGTTGGGTTCAGACCTCCCAAGGTTTTCATTAATGGATGTAACAAACAACAATACTATCTTAGCTAGAATACAAACATTTTAGTCAAACATGCAGCCTAATTTAAATTTCATTTAAAATTAGTAGCATTTAATTTTGACATCTTAAGGATATAATTAGGTAATTGCCATACATGTTATTTAATTGGCTTTTCTCAAATGCATCTTTGAAATTTAACAACACCCGTAATGCAAACCACGTTATGCACAGCCAATTGTCCAATTAAACAAAACTCATTTAGCAGAGCAAGAGAATTATACTGGTGGGCGGTATATAAAATAAAAAAAGAAGCCATAAAAACTCTTGGGCTGGGCTGAATTTGGTCTGAAATTTGACTTATTAGAAAAAGTCTATTGATTACGGGTCAAGTCTGACGAGGCTTAGGCCACTTTCATTCATATACTACATAAGATCTTCTCATCATCAGCAATATAACATCAAATTGGTTAACCTCATTTTGCTTTCCTTACATGAATTTGTGTATAATTACTATAGATCTGTTGGTTCAATTCAAGTAATACTACCCTGATATGTCAAAGCAATATTTTATGAGTCGTTTGGTCCACTTCTATTTTTCTGTTGTTGTTTTTTGTTTCTGTTTCCTGTTTTTTGTTTATGTTTTTTCCAAAATAAACGAAAACTTGTTTGGTTGAGATTTGTAATATAAAAACCGGAAACAAAAACCTGCTTGGTTGAGATTTCTAATAATACATTTTATTATCATACTTCTATTTTTTGTAATTATACTATTATATGTAATAATTATAATATAATACATGATATTTTTAAATTAATTAATTATATACACATTAATTGTATATAATAAAATTACATAAATTAGAAATCATATTAAGTCGTTTTAATCAATAAAATATCTCCATCATAATTACCAAAAAATAAATTATGTCCATCATACTATAATTCTTGAAAATATAATAGTACTATCATTTACAAAAAGAAACATAAATCAATTAGAAATAATATAATCACTCCATATTTGTCTAGTGATTTCATCTCGCTTCCAAGACATACCTCGAAGTTGTGTTGGAATGATATTATACTCTACTTGAGAACTTACATCTTCATTTTCATTTCCGCTAATTTGTTCTTCATTTTCAGCACAACTTTTAAATAATTCATCGCTTTGTCTACACATTCTAATATAATTGTGTATAATACAACAATCAATAACGATGTATTTTTGTTCCTTCATATCATAACTCAACATGTTTTTAAGTATAGGGAGTCTTGCTTTTAAAACTCCAAAACATCTTTCAATAATATTTCTTAATGAAGAATGCCTGTAGTTAAACAATTCATGTGGACCTTAAGGTCTTCTTCTGCCTCTATAATCTTGCAAATGATATCTTTCACCTCGATATGGTGAAAGAAATCCAGGCATATTAGTGTCAACCAAATAGTGCTTACCTAACATAGAAAGAACATAATATTAACAAAAAGATAACATAATATTAACAAAAATATATTAAAAATGAATCATAATTACTATGTTTATTTAAAATAATATAATACCTTGTGGAGGCATAGGAAATTGTTTTGTTGGATTTGTCATTGTTTCCAAAAGAACTCGAGAGTCATTTGCAGTATCTTCCCATCCTGTCATTACATATGTAAAACGCACGTCAAATGAGCAACAACACATAATACTTTGGGTTGGATTAATTCTTTTAGCCCTGTATGATATTTATTCATCGGTCGGAACATGTGTATCAATATGTGTAATCTGTAGCTCCTATACAATCCTAAAAATTAAAAAATATATCAAAATAAAATTTAATCATAAGGACATAATTGAAATAGTAATTAAATATATGATTGTACCTGAAAATATGAAAAGAATTTTGAATTATGTTGAATCTCAAGAGGTGTATTAGTAAAAGATGGTAGAGAAATGACTCTTTTTGCAAGACGATTAACTGCATATAAAACTTTTTGAAAGTACTTCGAAATTGTCCAAGTTGAATGTTGAAAGCGTTCTGCATTGACTATAGTTGTCTCACTATGCCTTATAGTTATCAAGAAAATTGTTACTTGTTCCTCCACAGTCAAATGATTGGTTGCCTTTAAGCTTCCTAAACTCTTCAACTCATCAAGAAGATTGTCTTTTTCATTCTTAAGTTTTCATAAATCCTTGTAGGATTTCCATTCAGAAGTTCTAATATCTAATCATGACCTGGTAGAGCAGAAGTTCTACATGGTTGCTTTTGTAAATGAAAATATTTGTTCTCTCCCGCAGCTACAGAAATAATGATTACCTTCTTCAGTTCATCATTAGAATCTGATTCGAAATCTGATAAGAAATTCATGTATCCACAATGTCAACATTAAATAATTAATAAAATATTCAATCAAATATAGAAAAAAATATTCATACAAAATATAAACTTAAAATTAAGTCAACTATTCATACAAAGCACAAACTAAATATGTTCAAAATATAGAATAGTGCTTAATATAAAATGTCAAAACAACAAAAATTTGACATGCAATAATATGACAATATAATTAAAGTGACATAATCCAATCCAGCTTCCTTGCTTGTGTCATCTTCGAAAAAATATCCCTATAAAGTGGAGAATCATGTAAAGCCTTCACAGTTTTTCCATATTGGACACCTTCAACACCCAATTCATCTAAAGAATTCAGACATTCCATCATTATGTTAGACTCTTGAGATCTACTCTCTGCGGTGGATGATGTTTCCTTCAATTTTTTCTCAAGTAAATCATTCTTACTTTTTGATTGTTCACTAAATATAAGCAAGGCTTCTTCTACAATATTAGAATGTGTCTTCTTTGCCTTCTTGTTCTTAGGAGACTTCTTTCTCGTAGATGGAGAAATTTTATCTTCATCTTCTTTTCCATTATACGAGTATTCTTCATCAATATCATTTCCATGTTCCTCTTCTATACTATTCGATGGAGATTTAGTTGATGGATGTGCATGCACACCAGTTGCAGTAGTATCTCCAAAAATATAACATAAGTCTAAAAATTCCTTACATCCTTTTTTCTTGAATCTGTGAGCCATTTTATGCACCTATAATGATGAAAAAAATAAATGAGAATGAATAGTATATAATATGATATATTAACAAAACAAAAGATATATTTTACCTTAAATAGATTTTCCCAACATTCATTTGTAGCATTAACTTCACCAGTACAAGAGTTGTAACCGATTCCTGTTTCTTTGAGTAAGTTCTTGAAATTCTTCAATCTAGCCCTTAGTCCATTATACTTATTCTTCAATTGAATATCAGTATACTCCTTATTGAACTTTGTTTGAAGCCCTGCTTTAATATTCTTCCAACCAGATTTCGAAAAGGTAGTAGTTGTTCGATTTCCCTTCTTCACTTCTTCAACCATCAAAGAGATTAAATACATCTCTATCGTATCATTCCATACCCCATCTTTTTCATTTACGTCCATACAATCATTGTCATCATTCATATTGTTCAAGCCTTCCATAACTAAATTTAATAATATATAAGTGACATCAATCATGATAATATTTACAAAGTATTAAATGCTAAATATATTTTAAAATAAACTTGTAACATTTTAAAATAAATATGTAACAATACATTGTAGTCCACACTTAAAAAAATTGTTTCTTTACATTAACAAAAGGTATTACATGATGACAATAATAAAAATAGGAATATACGTGTTGATTGGCATGAAAGGCACGCATTTAATGTTTGAACATTGCATTTAATGCATGAATATACGTGAAGGCTGAATGAATACACGTGAAGGCTGAAGGCTTACGGGAAAGGCATGTAAAGCATTTAATGTTTCAACACGTGAAGGCTGAAGGCTTGCAGGAAAGGCATGTCAAGCATTTAATGCATGATCTTTGTTTATTATAAAGATGAATCTAGGCTTTTCATTCAATAAAATAGTCAGAAGGCAAGAAAATGGAAGGAGAAAGAGTGAGAGCTCTAATGGTGGTTGGTGTGGTGGTGATGGGGTTTTTGATGAGGTAGGCCACCCCACTGCAGAGTCTTTTAGTGACTGGTACAAAACTTATGTACTTCTATGTGCCATTTCATCATCCAAATCTGTTGCTTCAAGTGCCTTCAAGTGCTTGAAAGTTTGTTTCTTCAACTCCAGTTCTCTCCTAGATAACTTCGGTCTTCAGAGGAAACCAGTGTCCTTTCAGATTTATAATTCCTTTTCTTCAATTTATGAGTATTATTGCGGGTCCATTAGTACCTTAAGAGAAGATGAATGCTGGAAATATCAATCCATCTATACTTGCAGTCTTCTTTTTCATTTCCTATAACAAACTCAAGAAGGGTTGAGTGATTTAGGCCTCGTCCTATCAGGTTTCAGGTACAGTTGAATCTATACATCAAGTGCACAAAATATCATCTTATTATGTTTCTTTCCAATATGCTATTATCCTGGAGAGTTTCCAGAAATATCTTACGTTCACATACTTGATTCTTCTTAGCTGCACTGCATCATTCTATTTCAATATGAAATAAGTGTTTATGATAAACACCAGCTTTTGTTTTTTGGTAGGATATTGATTAACTGAAGAACACAAACTTAAACTAACTATACGTAAAAACCTAATCAGTCAGAACTCATCGTTACATCTCAGAAGTAAACTTGTAACCCAAAAAATTTGCTGTCAACTACTGCAAGTTGGAACTGCATAAAGCATCTTGGCCATAACAAATTAACACAGTTTCATAACCACACTGCCAAAACAGAGCATGCAATACAAGGTCATCTAATCACCTACATAACAGTAGAAAGCCATATCCACATACCGAAAGAGAAAAGGAAAAGAACAAATACAAACAGATAGGAATCACGCACAAACTCCAAATATGTGGAAAAATTATAGAAATAGAATAATAGAGCTCAAACCTAGAGTCAACCAAAAAAAACACGACAAGCCCTGAAGATGAAGATGCGGCGCAATAAAGAAAAAAAAACGGTTTTAGAGTAAAAGAAAACCTGTTGTGAAATATTAGAGAAACATATTTTTCTTGTGTTTCATAAATTGATTGTAGTTTTTTTATTTTTTAAAACACCATAATACAACAATATCTAACCAAACGTGATTTAATAGAAGGTTTCATTTTTAATGAAAACCACAACCAAAAACGACAAAAAAAATGAAAACAAACAGGGCCTTAATTTATGCTTTATTATTGAAGTTTTTTTTATAATGTTTTATTATTTTATTATTTCCTACTTTATTTATTTTTTTAATATATTTTAATGCTTTATTCATATCATTATCTATTCTTCCTAGATATTTATTAAAATGAGAAATAAATAGACTAAATATAAAAGCACTTTAGGCTAAAGGGACACAACACTTAATTACTATCATTATTATTATAAAATAATAATCATATATTGCAAAATTAAGACTAATAAAACAATATGTACATTTGTAAAGAAGATAGTTAAATTATTACTTAAAAGATTAGAAATATTTTCTAGGCCCTAAGCTCTTTGGCCTTAAATATTTTGTATGACATGTATCCCTCAAACAAGAAGGTTTTTTAAACAGTTAGTAAAAGGATTAAATGAAGAACTAGTTCCCCTAATACAATAATATAATAAACCAAAATAATTATTTTTGCACTAATAATAGTTCAAACATTCGAAAGAATAGATCTTATTGTGAGCAAAAACTACTACTGCAACGACAATGACAACATTCCAATAGAAGTCCTGCTAAGATGTGGGATTTGAGGAGATCTAAAAGTATGTAGCCTTACCCTTAATTAAAAGAAAGACTACTTTTGATAAACCCACAGAAAAAAGAAAAAAAACTCGAATAAAAAGATATAAAATAAAATAAAAATAAAGATTAACAAAAGATACATATAATAATAATAGACATTAAAGATAATATTATTAATAATATATTATAAATAAATATGTACAAATAAAAATATGAAAAAACAATGCAATAAATAATACAATAAAGATAAAACAAGGTAAAGAATAAAAATAAAAGATAAAATAGAAATAGAACTAAAGAATAATATAAGATAAATATTAAAATGATGAAATTAATAATAAAATAAAAATAGACATAAAGGATAATAAAAATAAAATAAACACATACATAGAAATAAATATAAAAGTAAGTAATTAAATAAATATTGCAATAAATATAGAACAAGGTAAAGAATAAAAATAAAGATAAAATAAGTAAATAAATATACAAACAAGAAAGAAGATAAATAAATAAATAAAATAAACAAGCCAATATAACAATAATGTGTAGGCTAGGTAAGAAAATGTTTAGGCTAATAACTAAGAGTGCAGTGCCACATGTTAAATGTTCAGGCTAAATATAAGACATAAGATTCAAAAGAAAAGGTTTAAGAGACTTATGAGAAAGAGAAGGATCTCTTTCTGTGGGATGCTTTACTTGTATCCTAGTACACTAAAGTTTTCTATTAAGGACTATATCTTCGGTAAGTTCCAACAGAGTCATATCATTTTTTATCACCTCCATTAATCTTCTAAGGATGTATAGCTTCTATCGTAGACCTTCCTAACATGAAACCAAATTGGTTCTCCGAAATAGGTGCTTCCTTTCTCATTCTATTCTCAATCACCTCTCCCAAAATAACTAATAAGTGTTGATGAAAATTCTTAATGCAAATCTAGAAATTTTATCCAAAACCTAAAATTTTTTTCTAATTTTTGTATTTTCTTTAACCACTTATCAATCTCTTCCATTGGTATTAAAATATAATATAAAGTGCATTTTTATAGGCATTTTTATGTTTATTTTAGTAATTATAATATCAAAGCTGACTCTAGGTAGAAGATCTTGTAGGCTTTAATTAGGGTATCTTTTAGGCTTTATAGACTTCTATCTATTATAGCTTTAATAAATCTTGTCCATTATAAAGTTAATGACTGCTATCATTTTTTTAAAGTTTTTGTGATATAGTTACACTAATTCTATTTCTTCATTGTCCAGTTTAAAATTATAAAATACATATTTTCTTCTTTGATTAGTCTAAAACATATGAGCAAGAAAATAAAATCAAATATACTTTTAAAATTCTTTGTAATGATAATAAAGTAAAAACTTAGAAAAATACATTAGTAGAAAAAGTACAATAAAAAAACCACTCGTTTATTGAAATTAAAGTACCTTACAAAACAAAATTTGTTATAGACACTCTTCTCAAAGTTAAACATGAAAATGGAAGCACAAACTGAAAAGATATTAAAAAGAACATGTGCCAAAATATTTATACGAACGACTATTTACATGTTATAGGAGGATAACTTTATAGAATATAGAAAACCTTAAAAAGTCCCACAATAATTACTTATAAGTCCTTAGTAATTCATCTTTTTAGGTTTATATTTAGTACATTTCGCTTGTTTATCTGAGTGTTTTTATTTTTTTCTAATGCTTAACTTGTTCATATTTCATTTTTCAGGTCATGATTCACTTATTTGTAGCAAAAGGAACAAATTTAGATAAGTTCAAAGTGATTTGGAGTTGTTTTGACCAAGTTAGTAAGAATATGACCTAGCACACTACTATGTACTTGCCCATGTTCTACATTATTTCCAAATTTCCAAATTATATGGTCATGTTTGAAGAGTTTAAGGCATGATGATATATTATATTCCTATGTTTAAGAGGTACACAACCTTATTATATATTAATGAGCTTCTATTCACATTTTGAGCCTATATTTATGCACATGTTGGCTCTAAATTGAAGGATATTATATTTTTAAGCATAAATCCTAGTACACATTTGTGTACTTGATGTGTTCCACCTAAAATCTAAATTTTGAAATACGAAAGGCAAAATTAAAGGGAAGAGAAAAAAAGGAATTTTGGAAGGTGCAAATAGACAACCTAAAGTGGTAGAAAAAATGAAAAACAAACTAGAAAACAGATTTAAAGTAAATTTTTATTGATTTAAAGGGCATTTTATGAAGCTTAAAAGTGATTTCATTATGTTTCTTTCAAATATCAATTTTTCTTTTAATTTTGATGTTAAGTTTTCCATGCTTAGGAACTAAACCTTTATGGTATATAGATGTGAAGAATAATAAGATATATCTTTTAGTTTGATTTCATTTTTTATTCAATTTATTCTTTAGCTTCATTGATTTTTAATTATATGTCTTTTACCATTCGTGAATCAATTTATTCCAATATATTGATTCATAATTGATTTCATGCATTTGATATTGAGAAATCATTTATATGAAATGATATAGTATAATTGAAAAGAGTTGCATGCAATCTAAAAGATAGGTCGATATAAATCTTCCATATTAGGGTCAAACCTAATAGAGGAATTCATAAATTGGTTAATGCAAGTATAAGGGTTTAATTATTCAACTTAGGATTAGTTGTTAATAATCCTGAGATAGATATTAGCATAACTGAAGATTTTCCATGGTCTGATAAGCTTTAGGTTAAATTTATGTGTGAGGTCTTATTTACACGAGAAGTCCTAATGGGATTCACTATGCGGGTACTATTGTCTTTATTGGTTATTTCTTGGCTTAATATTTATTATAGTTATTTAATTATGTTTATTTGTTTTAGTTTATTGCTTTAAATTTGAATTTGATCAACCAATTCATCATAATTTATCAGTTAGATAATAAGAGGATGCTGAAGGATTCTAACTTTTTTAAAGGGATGCTATTAAACAAAAGGAAGTCAGAGGGGTTATCTACTATGACATTAAGCAAGGAGTTCTGCCATTTTACAAGAGAAGCTGCCCAAAAAGCTTGAGGATATAGGGAATTTTACTATTCTTTGTTTAAATTATTTTTTTTATTAGGGAATTTTACTATTCTTTGTAAACGATCTAGAAGGGGGTTGAATAGATCTTTAAACCTTTTCGTAAAGTTCTACAAAAAATTCAAAAGTTAATTCACACAAAAACAATTTAAACAAATTTAAATACAAAGAATAGGGAAGAAGAGCAAACACTGTTTTTATAGAGGTTCGGTGCTAAGACCTACGTCCTCTACCTAAGGTCCCACTTAGGATTTGGCAAACTACTTTACTACACAGTTTTTAGTTTAGTGTGAACTCTTACAACAACACTTGATTTCCGGCTCAAGCTACCTTTACAATAGATTTGTTTTCCGTCACAAATCCTACCTCACAAGTGACTTTTCACTAATCACTCCACTCACAATAATAATGAGATAAAGATGAAAGAACAATGCTCAATACAGATTTGAAACAAGCTAAGAGCAATATAGAGCAAGTTTGGAACAATAGTGGAATTCTTTTGCTTTTTAGACTTGAGTTATTTGATCCCTTGATTTACCACTATTATCTGGAGACTAGAGATGAATATAGCCATTGTAAATCCTCTTCTAGCCGTTGCTTAATTTCTTATAGACGTTGCTAAACTTTCTCCTTTCCATTTGTGAATGATTCGGATAAATTTTGTTCAGCTCTATCTGATAGTCGACTAGTCGAGCTGTTATAGTCGACTAGTATCAACGTTTTTCACTGCAGGTTTCATCTCCGCTCTTCGATCAGTCGACTAGTACCATGATAGTCGACTAGTGCTCCTATCCACTTGATTTGTAGTCGACTTGTAACACATTAGTCGACTTGTTTCAAGCCCCATCTGATGAATCTTAATTTATTAGTCGACTTGTGATATGTTGGTCGACTTGTACTGACTCCAACGGATATATTTAATCAGATCTTCCCATAATCTTTATGTTTAATTGTCTCTAGCATGTTGAAGATTATTTCCTTCTTGATTTCACCATGATTTATAATGCTGTCTTGATTTCTTTCAATCCAAAACACCTAAAATAATTTCTTAACCAATTCTATACAATTTATTATTATCAAAACATAAGTAGGATTTAATTTGTCAGCGACCATTGGTCCAGCAAGACAAGCCATACTCAGCAACCTTTTCTTGCGACTTTGTCGGTACTATATGACTAGCAAGCTGGGGCAGCTCAACAGAGACCTCCATTCCATGGTCATCAGCCACCTACTGCATCAAGTTATTTACCTCACCCTTAGGTATTGAAAGTGATGTTGAGCCAGCCATTGCAATCTCCATGAACTCTGCCTGCACTTCCATGTTCACAAACTACTTCTCGAATTGATCCATTATCATAGACATCTTTTGCAAGTTACCTACAATTGCGACGAGAGTAGGATCTTAGATTTTTTTAATAGAAATTTGAACGGACTAATGGAAGAACAAGTAGAGAAATACGAGGGGAAAATAAGATACAAGAAATTTACGTAGTTAACCACTTTGGGATGGACTACGTCCACAGGACAAGACAATAAAAGAAATATTCACTAAGAGAAAAATGAGAAAATTACAAAACATTCAATATTTTCTCTCAACCCTTTAACCCAATTACGCCAAAAATCACATATACTACTCTCATATTTTCACTCAAAACACCTCACAAAATTACCTCTTGTTTTTCACTCAAACTCTCTCATCACCTTTTGTTTTTCACCTCTCTATCTCTTTTTCATGAATACGGTAACTTTCTTTTTAAAAGCAAAAAAGAGTGTAAATTTTGTCAAAACAAATCTTTGGCTCATATGCATTTTGCATGATTACCAACCATTGACAAAAGAAGAGGGACGGTGCCAACAATTTTTGAAAAATTGTCAACTTCGACAATTTCAAAACATACCTAACAAATCTTCACCTTCTTTTGAAATTAGGACTCTTTGAAAAATTCCTTCAATTATCTTCGCCATTGCCCATTTAGGGCATTTATCATGATTTACATATTCCGATTAAGTCCAAGCAATGCTTGAACTTGCTCATAGGTAGAGGTTTTGTCAACTTGTTTGCTAGATTATTTATAGTATCAATCTTCTTCACAATAATATTTCCTTGCAAAATAATATATCGGATGAGGTGGTACTTGACGTCAATGTGCTTTGATCTTTCATAAAACATTTGATCTTTGGTCAGATGGATATCCCTTTGACTGTTACCACGAACAATAGTCACCTGTTGATTTGAATTCAATTCACCAAATAAGTCTCGTAACCAAATAACTTCCTTAATTGCCTTATTAGCAATCATGTATTCTGCTTTCGTAGTGGAGAATGCAATTGTACGCTATAAGGTAGCTTTCTATTTGATGATGTTGCTTCTAAAAGTGAATACATAACTAGTGATTGATCTCTTTTTATCCAAATTACCAGCATAATCTAAGTCCAAAAAACAAGTTACACCATTCTTACTCTTGCCAAACTCCAAACAAGAGTTAGTGGTACCACATAAACATCTCAAAATTCATTTTTCTGCATGCCAATATTGTTTCCCTATATTAGCCATATAACTACTTACTATACTGAGAACATATGAAATGTCAGGACGTGTATAAACTATTGCATATATCATACTACCAATTGCATTAGAGTAAGGAACTTATGTCATAAACTTAATTTCTACATCTGTTTGTGGTGATAAAGTAGCTAAAAGCCTAAAATGAGCAGCAAGAGGAGTAGTTACAAATTTAGCTTCTTTCATATCAAAATGCTCTAAAACCTTCTCAATAAAACTCTTTTGAGTAACGTAAAGTTGCTTACAAGTTTATCTATTTGAAATTTCATCTCCAGAATTTTCTTAGCTGCTCTCAGAGCTTTCATCTCAAAATTGCTATTGAGTTTAACTTTCAACCTATTAATGTCATAAATATTCTTAGCAGCAATAAGCATATCATCAACGTAAAGCAACAATTAAATGCATATGTCATCATCAAGTTTTCTAAAATAAATGCACTTATCATATTTTCTTCTAAAATAGTCGTGATTTACCATGAATGAGTCAAACCACTTGTACCACTGCGTAAGAGATTGTTTTAAACCATACAATGACTTCTTCATCAAACAAGCATAGTCTTTCTTTCCTTCAACTTCAAAACCTTCATGTTGTATATGTATTTTTCTCCTTTAATCCACCATACAAAAATGAGTTTTAACATCTAACTGCTCTAATTCCAAACCATGCATTGCTACTAATACAATTAAGACACAAATAAAGTTATGTTTAACAACTAGTGAGATAACATTATTAAAGTCAATTCCTCGAACCTGATTGTAGCCTTTTGCAATCAATCGTGCCTTGTATCTAGTATTTTTAATGCCAAAAGTTCCTTCCTTCCTCTTAAAGATCCATTTTCATCCAACAATCTTCTTGTTCTTTAGTGGGTTGACTAACTCCCATATCTTGTTTTTATGGAGAGACTCAATCTCTTCTTACATAGCAAACATCCATTTGGCATAATCATCACAAGAAACAACTTCTAAATATGTGGAAGGCTCATCGACACTTTTTATTTCTTATGCTATTGAAAATGCATGTGCCACCAATTTTGCATTAGCATATCTCCTTGGTGATTTAATTTCTCTCTTGGGTCTATTTTTTTGCATTGGAATACTCCTCCTCTTCTTCTAATGAAGTTTCTTCCTCTTCCTCCATTGTGGGTTCCTTTTATGTGATTGTGGGTTGCAAATATGCTCCGGAGAGATGTTTTGTAAAGGATGATTTTCCATCTCAAACTCTACCTGCTTGAGCATAATCTTCACACCTGTATCGGAAGAAATAGAGGTCTCCTCCTTTCGATGAAGCATAGATGATTCATCAAAAATGACATCCCTACTAATTATGAGACACTATAATTTATATCCTTTGATGCTATCAGGATATGCAATAAATATGCACCTTTTGGATCTGGGTTCTAATTTTCATCTTTAACATGTATATATGCTACTACTACTGTTGCTGCTATTGCTGTCTATTTATTTATTTATTTCTTTATTATTATTATTATTATTATTATTATTATTATTTATTCCCCTTCTCTCTCTCTCTCCTCGAACTTGATTGTAGCCTTTTGCAACCAATCGTGCCTTGTATCTAGTATTTTCAATGCCAAAAGTTCCTTCCTTCCTCTTAAAGATCCATTTTCATCCAACAATCTTCTTGTTCTTTAGTGGTTTGACTAACTACCATATCTTGTTTTTATGGAGAGACTCAATCTCTTCTTACATAGCAACCAGTCATTTGGCATAATCATCACAAGAAATAGCTTCTGAATATGTAGAAGGCTCACCGACACTTTTTATTTCTTATGCTGTTGAAAATGCATATGCCACCAATTTTGTTTTAGCATATCTCCTTGGTGGTTTAATTTCTCTCTTGGGTCTATTTTTTGCAATGGAATACTCCTCCTCTTCTTCTAATGAAGTTTCTTCCTCTTCCTCCGTTGTGGGTTCCTTTTCTGTGATTGTGGGTTGCGAATATGCTCCGAAGAGATGTTTTGTAAAGGACGATTTTCCATCTCAAACTTTACCTGCTTGAGCATAATCTTCACACCTATATCAGAAGAAATAGAGGTCTCCTCCTTTCGGTGAAGCATAGCTTATTCATCAAAAATGACTTCCCTACTAATTATGAGACACTATAATTTATATCCTTTGATGTCATCAAGATATGCAATAAATATGCACCTTTTGGATCTGGGTTCTAATTTTCATCATTAATATATATATATGCTACTACTACTATTATTGCTATTGCTATTTATTTATTTATTTATTTATTTTTATTTGTATTTTTTATCCCCCTTCTCTCCTTTCCCCCTCTCCCCCCGCACCCCCTCCCTCTTTCTTTCTTTTCGTATGAGTTATTTATAAACAACCTCTCTACTAGCTAGGAGAGTAAGGTTACGTACTACCGCATATCAGCGAGATTCATACTGCGTGTTGTTGTTGTTGTTATAATATATGTATACGCTAGACACCCCAAAAATTTTAAAATTTGAATAATTAGTTGTTTGTCGAACCATACTTCTTCTGGAGTCTTCCAGTCAATGGCTGTCAATGGAAAGTCATTTATCAAGTAACACGCTGTTGATGCTGCTTCAACCTAGAAATCTTTTAATAGGCCAAAGTTAGACAACATACAACGAACTTTCTCCAAAATTATTCTATTTATTCTTTTTGCCGCACTGTCTTGTTGTGGCGTACCTATGAATGTTAGATGGTAGACTATTTCTTCATTCTTGCATAAATCATTAAATTCAACCAGAGCCTTTCATTTTTTGAAAATGGTAAACACTTCATTCTTATATTTCAGAAAATATGCTCATACCTTTTGGGAGTAATCATCAATGAATATAAGCATATACCTGGTACCATCTTTTGAAGAAACACATGCAAGCCCCCAAAGATCAGAGTGAATGTAGTCTAGAGTGCCCTTCATTTTATGAACAACAATAGAAAAATTGACTCTTTTTTGCTTGCTGACTACACATTGTTCACAAAATTTTAATTTTGTCACTTTTTGGTTACAGAGACGACCTCTTTCATTCATATGTCCCAGCCTCATATTCCATAACTTGGTAACATCTGATTCTGACAGAGCTGCTCATCAACTACTCCGATAACAGACATTCCTTACAGCACATACAACTTGCCAATTTGAAAAGCCTTTATCATGACCAGGCATCTCTAACTACTTTGAGAACTCCACCTCTACCAATGTAACATTAGCCTTTTGAATCCAAGGTACTTAAAGAGATGATATTTCTCTTTAAGTCTAGAATACGGAAAACATTTGTCGATGTTCCTACTACACCATCAAACATTTTTAATTTGATAATGCCTACACCAACCACTTTAGAAGCTTGATTGTTGCCTATTAATACAACTCCACCATCAAATGGATCATAGATGGAGAACCAATCTTTATGGGGACATATGTGAAATGAGCACGTAGAGTCAAGGATCCATTCATCTCGTGGTCCAGATCCCTATTCAGTCACCAAAAGAACATTTGCTTATTCCTCCTTTTGTACAACTCTAGCTTCAGTTTGCTTTTCTTTATTCTCTCGGTATAGCTTGTTTTTAAGCTTGTAACAATCAGCTACAACAAGTCCTTTTTTTGTAACATCTACAAAATCTATTTTAGACTTTGGATTTTGATATTGACTTATGCCTGTTACTACTACTAGAATTTCTGTTTGTTGGTCTTTCTCTAACAATCAGTCCTTCTGCAAGATTACTTTGGTTTGAGATGAACTTCTTGTCAATAATATCTTTTGAAAGTAAGGCAAATTTGCCCTCCTCTAATGTGAGAGACTCTCGATCATAAATAATAATCTCTCGAAAATGCTTATAAGATGGAGGTAAGGAGTGGAGCAACATGAGAGTTTGGTCTTCTTGATCATACTTAATGTCCATATTCACGAGATCCATGAGAATTGAGCTAAAATCATCATGTAATTTGAGTGAACCAATATCTGCCGTACGGAGCATTTGCAAATGGTGTTTTGCAACTAACTTGCTAGTGAGACTTTTTGTCATATATAGAGATTCTAACTTGGGCCATAATGAAGCAACTGTCTTCCTGTAAATAACTTCATATAAGATTTTATTTGAAAGGCTCAAGTAAATGGCAACCACGACTTTTTCATCCATGTTTAGCTTTTGGGCGTAAGTTAATTCGCCTAGTATTCTGTTCTTTCCCAACAAGACCTTCAACACACCATTTTGTATCAAGATTGCGTGCATCTTGACTTTCCAGAAAACAAAGCTGGTGATACAATCGAACTTCTCAAAATCAAATTTTGTTGTTGCCATCTTCAAACGAAACTTTTAATCAGAAGCTTTAATACCAAATTGTTGCGACGAGTATAGGATTGTAAAATTTTGTTTGATAAATTTGAATGGAGTAATGAAACAAGTAGAAAAATATGTGTAAAAAATAAGACATAAGAAATTTACATGGTTTGCCCTCTTGAGACGTGCTACGTCTATGGGTGAAGACAATCAAAAAAATGAAAAAAAGTTACAAAACACACAATATTTTATTTTAACCTTTTAACCCAATTACACCAAAAACTCATGTATAATAATTTCATATTTTCACTCAAAAATAGGTCACAAAATGACATCTTGTTTTTCAGTTAAACACGGTGACTCTTTTTTTTATAAGCAAAAAGAATGAAAAATTTGTCAAATTAAATCTTTAGCTCTCATGTATAGATTTGCGTGGTTAACAACTATTAACAAAAGAAGGGGACAACTTGACAATTTTTAAAAAGATTGTTGGCACTAAGCTAATTAGTCAGCGTCTGCAATTATTTAGAACCTGTGGTGGCAAGTCTATGGAGCTTTCGTTGGAAAGCTTGGAGAAGTTTAGGAGTAGTAGCACTAGTAGCAGGCGGTGGCGGTGGCGATGGCAGCAGTGGAGGGTGAGATATATAAAACCCAATTGAATCAATGTACCAACCACTCCTTCCCATGAATCCCACTACTGATCCTGATTCAATTGTGAGTGTAAATGGTGTTCCCCCTTCACGTCCAAATGGTCCATATGTTCTCCTGTTGCTCTTGAACATTAATGACTTTATCACAGTGCTGTTCCGGTGATTACCATAGTACCCACTCACACTTACCAAGAATTCCTCTGGATAATCCAACGTAATCTGTCAACATAACAATTCAAACCTCCCAAGTGTCAAGATCGAAACTTGAATTGTAGCAATTCTATTGATATTTAGCATGCATTATTCGAATATGGAAATGGTTGAAAAGGAAATGAAATGATAACAGCTAACCTTAACAGTTCCATCACCTCCAGTGCCCCCATGTTTGTTGACTGTCACAGGTTTGCCATTGTTATCGTATACTACACGTATGGAATCTATGCAACTTCCGTAAGCGAGAGTGATCTCTCTAACTCCATGGTAGATACTACCATCATCCCAGCTATCGCCACCATTTCCTCCCCAAGGTCCTACGAGTATGCTCGTCCTTTTCCTGTTTGTTTGATCCTTACCGTTAGGTTCCTGCACAGTTTCATTGCGTGGAACTTGCATTAAGAGAGAAGATGGTGTGCAAAAAACCAAGAAAAAATAGAACACCAGAAGAAAAAGAGCTTCCAAGTATCAATGGAAATTGGAAAGAGACAACAGGCCTTTGATTAGTTATGAGAAGAGCTTAAACGGTTGGTACCATTTGGACTTTGGAGATATGGTTGATCGACAATAATGATAATCTGTATATGAGAAATAGATGATAATATACAGAAAGAGCAGAATAAGTGATATGGCAGTATCAGATTCTTCTGTTCATGCACTACATAAAGAACCAGAACTTTGCATTATCTTTTCCTTTCACTCTAATACTTTTCGTAGGTGCGTTAGACAACTTGAAATTGATGCAAGATGTGTTTTGGACATCGTACGCGTATCACCAAATTGTTGTCCCAATCAAAGATTCTCGCTCCAGGCGACTTTCTGACATTAACACTTTGCTTGTGATGTTTTCTAGCTGGAGGAAAAATGTGATTATTTAGAGCAAAAACTGGCTGATAAGATTCCAGGAGAAGCCAGTTGCAAATTTTTCTGGGCAGATCTTGTTAGGATATATGTTACATATCTAAGTAAATAGTTTTGACATTATCTAGTAGTTCGATATATAAGATATAAATTATAGTGGGATTAAAAATAAGAGGTTGTAGTTGTGAATGAATTCTACATTACATTAGAGTCTACTATTATGTTGATATTGAAATTATCTTATAGCTGAATATGTTGCAAATTATTGTTAGATTTGTGAGTTTTGTGAATTGATAAAATTAAAAGGATAAGATTGTTGCATATTTGAATTTAAATGGGACTCTAATTGTGTAAGAGATTCGTAAACATCTGGTATTTACGACAGAAGTCAATCTAGCTGTGCGGTGAGTGTGTGACATTGAAGAAACGTGAGTTAGTTGTTCAATGAAAGAGTTAGTGCTATGGTGCGTACGTCTTGAAAAATAGAGCTGATTGTATGTTGTTGTGTGAGACAAAAATAATTGTGTAGTGAGTGCATTAAGTGTGCTGTGGGTGTACCATACAGGGAGTGAGTTCTTTAATGGGCGTACTTATGGTTAGTGTTTGGCATTGATCAGTTGGAGAGAAACGAAAACCATATTGTTATATATTGAGGATTGCTGTTGGCAAAGAAGCTATGTCTCCAAGTTCATTACCTGCTCGCATCCCTACATTTCATGCAAGCTGTGACTTTGTGTTGGTATTTATGTGAATTAGCTTATTATTATTGCGATGACTTTCATATTCATTTAAGAGGAGTGGAACTCATTCAAAAGTTGTTCTTTTTTTATCTCAAGTGTATTTGCCTTTGTTTCTAGTTATTTCAATCATTTGAGTTGTTTATTTAAATATCTTTTTTTTATTAAAGGGAAAGTACAGGAAATTTACAACACTAGTCTGGGGAAGTAGAGCCCCGACAGATCCTCTAAGAGGATACAGTGGCACCCAAGAGGTGTAATATCAAAAACGGTGAGGCCAATATCCGAAGGTACAACATGGATGGCTAGCCAGTCCGCACATCTATTGCTCTCTCAATAAACGTGTCGATGAACAACAAACCAATTCCGCGTAAGTAATTCGTGGATACCCGTGACAATGGGGTGGGAAGCCTGAGAACGAGTCGCAGCGGAAGAAATGAGGCGGTATGCGGTCAGAGAATCCAGCTCTAATTCGATCCGGCGAAGTCCCCGGTCCCAAGCGAGTGACAACCCGGAATAAACACCTCAAAGTTCTGCAGTCAACGGCTCGCACCAACCGATATTCTGAGCAAAACCCACAATCCAGTTGCCCTTCCAGTCTCGTAAAAGGCCACCTGCTGTAGCTGAGCGTTGGGAGCGATTACAAATCTTTATTATTAAACAATGAGTGTAAATCCTTTGTTGAGGTTATTATGAGACGGTCGTACTATTAGGTGTGAAATTCTTTCACAGGAAGTGAGGTTGAGAGATAGTGTCAAGGATTGAGTGATGTCGGCTCAGTAAAGTCTTAGATAAATCTATTGTACTTCGGTGAAAGTTATTAAGCTGGATGAGGGTGCCGCAGACGTAGACAAAGTGTGCCGAACTGCGCTACCAAGTTTTTGGTATTCTTTTTATTTCGGTTTTACTTACTTTTATTTTGATAGTGTCAAAGAAGTTTACGAAAAATTTGTGAAACAATTAACACTTTCAGTTTTTCAATTGGTATCAGAAAAAGGTCACCATTTTAGAACTTGGTAACAAGTTGGTGTAGATCTTAGTTTCGCGAATATGACTACAAGAAAGGGTAAAAGGAAGGCAAGGAGAATCCAATGTCATGAATGTCAAGGTTTCGGACACATTCAATCCAAATGTGCTAATACTTTGAAGAAGAGAAAATGAAAGTCCTTCACAAGTACCTGGAGTGAGAATAATTCCGAGAGTGAATATGCTAACGAAGAAGAAAAAGCTAATGGTATTGCGTTGGTTGTCTTACATAGCAAAAGTCCAGTTACTTGCTTAACAGTAACTAAGAAGGAAGTAACTGAAGTTGGAAAAGATGGAAAATCGGGAAATTTCGAAAACAACTTATCTCAAGACGTAATATCAAATTATGACAGTGACAGAAGTGGCCTAAATGACAAAAAGCAAAATATTTATGAGGCATACAAATTAATATATGAAAAATAGGTGAAAATATGTAGAAAGAATGAAAGATTGAAGGAAGAGAATGTCTCTATGAAAAACACCATTCAAGCGTTAGAAAAGAAATTGATGTTGACGTCAGATAAGCTTGGTGAAACTAGAATGAAATTAGTAAGTATTAAAATGAGATTGAGAATATTGAATGAAGGCACAGAAAAAATAGAAAAATTAATGAAAATTAGTATGGTTAAAGGGAATCTTAAAGACATTGGCTACAAGGGTGAGTGTTCTAAAGTGAATAAGGAGAAAAATAATATGTCCAGATTTGTCCACGAAGAAGAAACATTGAGAAAGAATCAATGATTTATACCGACATGTCATTTTTGCGTAGTTATCAGGCATATAAAGCTGAAATACTACAAGATGTTACAAATTATTTTTTCAAATGGCTCAAAATCGAAAATCTAGACGTTCTCCATTAAATTTCCAACAGCATCCCATGTTATCGAAGTACACTTGAGTTAGAAAGGGTTAAGCACAAGTACAAAGACATGTGAAGGAAAAACAAGTTGTCTAGATTCACAGTTAGTTATTGTTTATAAAGAAACTGGTCAAATAGAGGGCAAATTAGTTACTTCAGAAGAAGAAACCGATGACAAAAATAATGTGACGAAGAAAAAGGCCAGGTTTGAATTTTTTGAGAGGCACATGGACTGTGTACCTTATCTTTTTAAGTATTTTTTTTGTATAGGTAAAAAAATATGAAATGTAAAAAAATTATCTTCTAGTTTGAATTGTGACTTCTATTTGGTTCCACCGAAGACTCTTAAGCTCTCTTATCAATATGGATCTCTCTCTCTCTTTCGGACACATCTCTCAGTGTTTTGAATGGTGGTAATTTGTCTTCTTGACATGCTTATGATTCTTCCGCTACACCTATTGTTGATTATTATGACTATGTGTTTTGATATTGTTTTAACCTAAGGGGGGAGATCAGATTGTTTATGGTGAATGTTCCATTCAGGGGAAGATTTCAAGGTATATATGTGACTAATCGTCGTACTTTTTGACATTTTTTTGTCCCAAGGAGGAGAAATTTGAATGATTGGATAATTGTGATATTCTTTTGAACTTGATATTTGGATGATTGGATAATTGTGCATCAACTTGCTACCAAGCTCTTATAGTGGAGTTAAAAATAAGAGGTTGTACTTATGACTAAATCCTACATTATATTGAAGTCTACTATCATGTTGATATTGAAATTATCTTATAGTTGGACATGTTAGAAATTACTACTGAATTTGTGGGTTTTGTGGATTGATGAAATTAAAAAGATGGGGTTGTTGCATGTTTGAATTTAAGTGAAACTCTAATTGTGTGAGAGATCGTGCACATCTAGTATTTACGACAGAAGTCAATTTAGTTGTGTGGTGATTGTGCGGCATTGCAGTTAATGTGAGTGTGTGGCATTGAAGACATGTGAGTTAGTTGTTCAATGAAAGGGTTAGTGTTATGGTGCGTACGTCTTGAAAAATAGAGCTGAATATACGTTGTTGTGTGAGACAAAAGTAATTGTGCAGTTAGTGCATTCAGTGTGCAGTTGGTGTACCGTACAAGGAGTGAGTTATTTAATAGGTATACTTGTGGTTAGTGTTTGGCGTTGATCAGTTAGAGAGAAACGAAAACCATATTGTTATATATTGAGGATTGTTGTTGGCAAAGAAGCTATGTCTCCAAGTTCGTCACTGCTCGCGTCCCTACATTTCATGCAAGCTGTGACTTCGTGTTGGTATTAATGTGAATTAGCTTATTGTTATTGCGATGACTTTCAGATTCATTTTAGAGGAGTGGAACTCATCAAGAAGCTGTTCTTTTTTATCTTAAGTGTATTCGCCTTTCTTTATAGTTATTTTAATTACTTGAGTTATTCGTTTAATTATCTTTATTATTAAACAATGTGTGTAAATCTTCTGTTGAGGTTAGTACAAGATGGTTGTACTATTAGGTGTGAAATTCTTTCATAGGAAGTGAAATTAAGAGATAGTGTCAAGGATTAAGTGGTGTCGGTTCAATCAGCTCAGTAAAGTCTTGAGTAAATCTATTGTACTTCATTGAAAGTTATTAAGCTAGACGATGGCAAGGTATGCCAAACTACGTTACCAAAGTTCTGGTGTTCTTATTATTTCGGTTTTGCTTACTTTTATTTTGTTTATGTCAAAGAAGTTTACGGAAAGTTTGCGAAACAATTAATACTTTCAATTTTTCGTAGATTTCTTATGAAAAGGATTTAAGTTATTATGATTTACATTCTCCAAAAACTGTCAGCCAGATCAGGTTGAAGGAGATAAAATGCAATTAAGCACTTTGATGCTTCGTTAACTCTAAGCTAACTCTAAAGGCACTGAATAGTGGGCTTTTTGGTAGACTTGTGGACTTCTAATAAATTCTTAGGTTGTAAACGCCGTCTTTTGACGAATTAACAGCGCGTGATTCGCCACTTAGTCATCGATAATCGCTGCCCTTCCTGTGGGTAGGAGGAGACCACGATTCATGTGGTCAGGGACTGTCCTCGGGTCCGAGCTCTCTGGAGTCTTTTCCCTCAGGTGGGGGTGGATGGGCCCTTTTTCCAGCAAGAAGTGGACACTTGGCTGACGTGTAATCTCACTAAGCAGACTCCGGTGCAACAGGAAGTGTGGGCTACCGTCTTCGGGGTCGCTTGCTGGTTCCTCTGGAATTGGCGGAACAACAGCATCTTCGACCCGACTTTTCTTTGGCCTACGGCAGGGTCCCACGTTATCATGGACTACGTGGGTTGGATTTCCAGAGCTAGGATGATGGAGAAGTGTGTCTTCCCAGGTCAGGGTTTACCGGTGGGTACCCGAGTGGGGTGGACGAAGCCTGAGGCGGGCTGGGTGAAAGTTAACACTGATGGCGCTTCGCACCCCAATTCCATCCAGTCGTCCGTCGGGGGTCTGATCCGGGACTGCCGTGGGGAGTGGCGAGGGGGTTTCACGCACAATTTTGCGAAGAGTTCGCCGTTAATAGCGGAGTTATGGGGGGCACACTCAGGGCTCATGTTGGCCTGGGAGCTGGGCTATCGTCGAGTTGTCCTCGAAGTCGATTCGCTGGAGGTCATTCACCTTGTAGCGCCCCCTCATCGTAGGGTACACATCGGGACTCCCGAAGGTCGCTCCGACACGTAACTCACGATAAAGGTGCACTACTAGAAAGTCCGACTAATAATCCACATGGCATCGCAATAATTAAATCACAATATAACAGAAATCACTAAATTTAAAAACCATAATATCAATCTGATACAGTCATCCAATAGCAGAATAGACAAGTCTATCAGTCCCCTAAACAAAACTCAAAAAGGAAACTGATACAAGCGTCTATACTAAGTCATCCGCAAAAGTCCAACCCAGCTGACCGACCTGTGTGCCATCGCTTCTCTTGCCAGCACGCTCGCACGGC
>JAOTIZ010000203.1:33504517-33538169 GCA_027123425.1 Erythroxylum panamense
TCACCTTTTTGAAGGCTTCTAATACCTCTATTTCACATTCCTCTTCTTTTGATTTAGTCGACCTGCAAGGGAAAGGAGATACATGTGCATAAGTTGCTATTAATAAAGATATCAACTTTTTACCTTTATTGACTCTTGAGTTAGAGGTTCATCTTTCTTTTCTCCTTTTTCATACTTTTCTACCTCCGTTGGCAATGAAGATTCAGATTGAATTTCCTTCATACTTCTCAATGTCATTGAACTCACATTCTCCTTAGAATTCACCATCATTTGTGAAAGTAATTTTTCTAATGTTTGCCCTTCCAATTTACTAACTGAGATGGCTAATTGAGTAATATGCTTTCTTAAGTTCTAAAGACTTGCTCTTCTTTCCTGTTGAAATTCTTGAGTATTAGCAGCAACTACCTTAATAATTTCATCCAAAGAGACACCTAAATTTGAAGATTGAGATTAAGCATAGGTAGGGGCTTGAGGTTGTCTATTGAAATTGTGAGGTTGATATTTTATTACCCTCCTTGATTTTCATGGCTAAAGTTTGGATGATTCTTCTATCCTAGATTAGAATGATTGGTCATATTTTCGTTGAGGATGACTAGAAAATCTCCCTATTATGTTAGCTTCTTAAAAGGAGTCTTGTTGGAATTTAGAGCACATATTCATAGGATATCTAGACAATGAGCTTATTCCATACACTTGTGTCGATTGTAAATGACACACAACCATTTTATGAATTAGAGTAGTTAAATCCAAAATTTTACCATCAAGGTTTGTATTACTTTCCTCATTCACACACTTAACAACTTCATTCATCCCTATCCCAAACTGTTAAGAATTTTGGGCCCTATTCAATATAAATTGCCTGGCTGTTTTTGATGTTTTTTTTTACCAAAGTTCCTCCACTAGCTGCATCTACCATACTCATATCCATTGGTAATAGCCCTTCATAAAAGTAATGAATCAAAAGTTGGTCAGGAATATGATGGCATGGGCAACTAGCACATAACTCTTTGAACCTCTCCCAATATTTATACAATGTTTCTCCAATGAATTGTCTTATCCCACATATCTTCTTTCTGATATTAACTGCTCGTGACGTAGGAAAGAACTTCTCCAAGAATAACCTTCTCATCTCATTTCATGTTGTCATTGAGCCAGAGGCAAGATAATATAGTCATTCCTTTGCCTTATCTTTTAATAAGAATGGGAAGGCTCTAAGATTAATTTTTACTTTAGGCACTCCGATTCTAAAGCAAATACTAAGAAATTCTTTCAAGAGTTTAAGTAGATCTTCACCTGCTAGACTATGAAAAATAATGGGTAATTGAATCAAACTAAATTTCAATTGAAATCTACCTCATCATCTAGAAATCATATGTATAAGTGTTGTTGATTCAAAATTGGTGCCACTAACTCCCTTAGTGTTCTAGTATTAAGATTTACCATCTTTTCTTCAAACTTTTGGAAATTAAAATCTTCACCAATTGTTAGATCTATCTCAATTGTTATCCAACTTTTTATTCTTGACATTTATGTTAAGCATAAGTCTCCTTTGATCCAACACATACAAACTCTTTGTATAAAATTGGATCAACTACTTTTACTTAACAATCTAGTTTTAACCTTGCATTGAACATTACAATAATGTTGAATCTAAATTCAGTATCAAATGCTCATAAGCATGTATAAGAAATACACATGATCTCTATCATATCACATATAGGCAAGAAAAGTCATGCAATCATTTTCTTCTAATGATATCTATTATCATTCCATAACAAAGCGTTTAATTGTAGTCTATAATTATGCTTTTAGTAGGCTAAATTAAGTGGAATAATTTCAATAAGGTACTATATATTTCAACTCTACTTTGTACATCCACTTGCATCTTGTTATCATGGTGTTGACATACATCTTACATGTTTTCATCAAAGTTTATGAGACATTAGTCAACTCAAAATGTCAATACATCTTGTCATCCACAAGATTTTGGCATATCTCTAAAACTTTAACTCCAAATCCTCAACAAGGATTATAACAAATTTGTATAACGGGTATACAATTTTCTTTTCTAACTTTTGAGAACTCTTCTCAAACATAACCTACGTCCAAGAAATTTGGTTCACTAACTTAGCATCAATTATGCTAAACAAGGTTGTTTTCACTAATAATAAATAAATGTAAGAAAGCAAGTATTCAATTATAAGTCATGACTATCACATAAGATTAGGACTTTAATCATGTATTTGGTTACTCACACTATTTTATTTGAAATAATAGCCTTCGCTACCATTCGAAAAGATTACTCTAATATTTCTAGTGGGTTAGGATCTCATTCAAATATAGTTGATCTTGAGTTTGCTCAACAAACCAACTAGACCTAAACTAGGTAGAAAATAACTTTATCAATCACATCTGATGTGACTTTTAGATTCTTTAGGCGACAACTCTTGCCAAAATATATCTTATATATTGTCCCTAACCTTGCCTCTAAATTCATTTGATCACGAGTTTGCTAATCCAAATCACACAAATTTAGTTAAGTAGTACCCATTATCATAAGATTAAATATGTTTGAGTTAAAGCAGCATTGAGTTTGCTCAACAAGCCTAAAATAAACTGAACTCTCGTTTATTCTTATAACAATGGAAGGCAACAGTCACATTCTCAACGTGTACTTAATATTTTAACGAGGGATTTTAATTTCATTTGTCTCATTAAACACAAAATTGCATATAAAATATCACATATATAAAACATACAATTTAAAATACATTCAATATATATATCAACCATATAAATAAAGTATGTTATGCACTTATAATCAAATTATATGCATAAAGCATCAAGCTTCGTTTGATTTTAGTTATTGGTCTTTATAATATAAAATACCATTTCCAACTTCTTGAAAAACTTAAATTAGATTAAAACCATTGATTCCTAAATAAATTAAATTCCTATTCCAAATAGAAATTTAATTTGATTTGAAAACAATTTTTAAATCCAATTCAAAACTATTTCTAATTATCTTGACTCCTTTGATAAAATGTAATTGAAAACAATTTTCAATAAATTGTACTTCTTACTTATTATAATTTAGAAAAACTCTTTTTCAAAATTATATAAATAACACATTCAAATTTAAATAGAAAACTATTTCTAATCTAATTAGAAATTAATATTTCTAATCTCATTACAAATTGTTTTCTTTAATTAGAAAACTATTTTCTAATATTAAAAGGAAACAAATTTCAAAATTAAATAAAACGCTTTTAAATTTAATTAAGAAAGTTATTATATATTATTTATTTAGAGATTTATTTCTTGACTAATAAGAAAAACCTTTCTTTAATAAGTTAGATAAATATTTGTAAAATATTAATGATAACACATTTTTCTTAATTAATAAATGAAAACACTTTTCAAAATTTATTCAAGAAAAAAACTTTATCTAAAAATTAAGAAATTTATTATTCATAAATAAAGAAACAATTTGTAAATAAATTAAATAATAATTCTCTAAACAAATAAAATTATAAATTTAGTTTATCTCAATCAAACTGAAATAAATAAATTTAATTAAGAAACATCTTTCTTAATTATTTAAGAAAAACTTTTCTTATTTTTAAGGAGTTCAATTAATTAATTTCAATCTAATTAAAACTAATTAATCTTATTTTAGAAACTACTTTTCTAATTAATTAATTTTAATCTAATTGAAACTAATTAATTCTAATTTTAGAAACTACCTTTATCTAGAAATCAAGAAACTTATTATTCATAAATAAAGAAACAATTTCCAAATAAATTAAATAATAATTACCTAAACAAATAAATTTATAAATTTAATTTATCTCAATCAAATTGAAATAATTAAATTTAATTAAGAAACAAATTTCTTAATTATTTAAGAAAAAACTTTTCTTAATTTCAATCTAATTGAAACTAATTAATCTTATTTGAGAAACTACTTTTCTAATTAATTAATTTTAATTTAATTGAAACTAATTAATTCTAATGTTAGAAACTACTTTTCTAAAATTAATTAGGAATCAAAATAATTATTAATCTTAATCAAATTAAGAAAAAATAATTATCTTAATTTTGGAATTGAATGGATAAATTAATATAATTTAATAATCCAACTCTTTGAAAAATTAAACTAAATATCAAATCATTCTGAATAAAATTAACCCTTTGAAAACCATTTTCAAAATTAAAAAAACACTTTTTCAATCCCATGTTTTTACTTCTTTGCAACCTTCTTATTCCTATCTAATGTTTATAGATGTGACAAATAAAGATGGTGGTCCATCTCAACTATTCACGTCTCTCTCAATTTGCTAACTGCTTCCCACATTTCAGCTTCCCTCATGCGGCCAATGATGTTCCTTTTCTCACCGTGTTGGTGGCCAGCTGCTTCCTTAGAGCCTTGCCTCTTGTGGATTTCCTAGCAGTTTGCTTCGTACGAGCCGTTTGGATATGAGAAATTTAGGTGGAAAGACTTGTTTAATTAGCGAGATACTGAAGGAAAATTTGTTGCCCTCTGCTTCTACATAGGGGTTTCTAAAACACTCTGCAAGTTTCATCAGTGGCAACACCACTGGTATGAAGTCATCACCAGACATAGAAACTTGCAAAAACTTCATTCTAGAAATCGCAAACCCAAAGCACAATCTTATAATATTTCGGATCTTTTCTTTGGTAGCCATAAAACTAGAATGTTGAATTCTTATGGGTTTCCAAAACCCACGTTGTTTCCATCAACGCTCAATGCAAACACAATCTAACACACAAACACAAAACAAACGTATATCATAACTATTTACCAATTTTCTACCAAAACAATTCTGGGTTTGTTAGTTTCTTAATTCCAGAACTTCAGAATTAATCAAGTGTTAGATCTAATATGATTTTTTTGGATTCCAAAATTCGATTAATAACAATCAAACATTTAATCAAATTATAGAATTAAAAACTTGCTCTGATACCACTGTTGAGAAACCAGGTTGAGATTCGATCCTGAATGCATCAGAATAATCACGAAACTTTTTCGTGACTTTTGATTCTTCAAAAACTAAGATATATTTAATTCTATAAAATGATTAACAAATCATAATAAAGCGAAATTCAATTCGTACCTTATTCCGAAGCTTAATCTTTATCTTGTCGTATCCCTCGAATGATTCCCAAAATTGATCCATCTCAACCACAGTAGCCACACAAGTATCTAGCTTCTAACGGTATCTACATAACATATTGAGAGAACTCTATAACTCTTACAGAGAGGGTTAAGCAAGAAGTGCTAGCTCCATAGATCTTAAGCCTATGTATCTAATTTCAATGAAATTACTAAAACATTCAAAGCTTATTATAAATAGACTTAAGCTCTATTAATTTCAATAAACTTTAATTAGAATTACAAATAATTCTAATTAAATACCCATTATGCCTATATAAGATTCAATATCTCATATTGATTCTTATTTATTAAATATCTCATATTTAATCATAATTTTTTTCAAACTTTTCAATCAAATCCAACTTGATTAAATTAACTTTGCTCTCTTCAACCCATTCTATATGTGAGACCCATTAGGTTTCCAAATATGTTGGGAATGATTATAAAATCTAATTTTAATTTATAATTAAAATTAAATAAATTAAAACTCCTTTTAATTATATTTAATTCTCCAATTAAACAATTTATAACCATGAATCAAGATTAGCATTTAGCAATGCATCATGACCACTCAAATATTTAGGAATGTCAAAATGGTTTTGACTAACCTTTTCGTGCATAATTTTTTCGTATAATTCAATCCTTTTATCATAATGTTTTGATTAAACATAGAGCATGATATTAATGTCTACTCTATTTTGATTCTAATCGTATTAATTCTCTGTCATTAGCTATCGATTCAATTAATGACATTTGTAAACTATTTACAGAGTATCATTTCACCTTAGCCAATGATTTCTTGAATCAATACTAATCGAGAACAACGAAAATTCTCCTTAATTACTTTAGGATGATGAATTCTATCTTAATTATTGAACTATCTCCATATCTTTCATGCTACATCCAATGACTACCGATTAAGCGAACTATGATTAAATAGATCATAAGTAGTATCAAAATACAGCAATCCCTATACAAGATAACTTTGATGACCTCAAGTCAAAGGATCACTTATACAATCTTCACAATAAAAATTTTATAGATATATAAGTAATGTTTTAAATGGATTTTTCATATCGGGTCTGTTCAGTGAACTTGTTCTCTATCAAGCACCCATATATTTGTTTAAATATCTCTATACTTTAGCCTAAGAGTCGACTATTTCCTTCATAAGAAAAAAACAAAAAGGGGGAGATTGTTAAGTCAAGAAGACTTCACTTCTTTTATTAATTTTGATGACATTCAAATAATAATAATCATAGAAGTGTGTGAATTGTTTTGATGAGTTTGTTAAGTGCGAAAATAAATATAAGTAACACAAATCGTCAACTTGAGACGATACATAATCAAACCCAGACGATACTTAAAAACTCAAGACGGTTAACTCAAGATGGTCAACTCAAGATGATACAAGGTCAACTCAAGACGATACAAGGTCAACTCAAGACGATACAAGGTCAACTCAAGACGATACTTGCTCATATGACAAAGCGTCTTAGACACATAAGACGAAATCGCGACACCAGATGAAAACACGATACCAGATGAAGCAACACTAAACGAAGCATAGTAAATGAAAAATATTCTAGAACATCAATCAGTTAGTTTGTTGGAGTTAGTTACAGGACTCAACTTTGTTTAAATTAAATCGTCTAAATGCAAAATGAACATTTAGTTAAACTAAATGAAGAAAAATTTAATCTTCATTTAGTTTAAGGAAACTTTGTTTACTAACACTGACCTTGACATAAATTTCATAGTGTTTTTGTGACCTTGTTGTAGGATTATACTGATGTTTTTCCTAAAGAGGTACCCTATGGGTTATCACCTTTAAGAGGGATTGAGCACCAGATTGACTTGGTACTAGAAGCTCAAATTCCTAATCATCTAGTTTACCAGAGCAATCCAGAAGAGACAAAGAAATTACAAAGGCAAGTGGATGAATTGTTTAAAAAGGGGTACGTAACAAAGAGCATAAATCCTTGTACTTTGCCAACTTTTTTAGTATCAAAGAAGGATGGAACTTTGACGATGTGTGTGGATTGTAGAGCGATCAACAAGATCACTATAAAGTATAGTCATCCTATTCCTAGATTAGATGATATGCTAGATGAGTTATATAGTGCTTACATATTCACTAAAATTGATTTAAAAAGTGGCTATCATCATATCAGGATGAAAGAGGCTGATAAATGGAAAATTGCATTTAAGACCAAATATAGATTGTATGAGTAGTTGGCTATGCCTTTTGGCTTATCTAATGCACCTAGTACTTTCATACGCTTAATGAATCATGTTTTGAGTGAATTCCTTGGTAAATTTGTGGTTGTTTACTTTGATGACATATTGATTTAGTAAGAACTTAGATAAACATGTCATACATGTTAAGGTTTTTTTGGATGTGCTTAGGAAAGAGAAGTTGTATACAAACCTTAAGAAATGTTCATTTTGCATGGATAAAGTTGTCTTCTTAGGATTTATGGTGGGTTCTAAGGGAGTTAAGGTTGACTCTAAAAAAGTGAAAGCTATCCAAAGATGGTCGACACCTAAATTAGTTAGTAAGGTTAGAAGTTTCCATGGATCAGCAGGTTTTTATAGGCCATTTGTTAAAGATTTCTCTATTATTTTTACTCCATTGAATGAAATCTTTAAGAAGAATGTTAGTTTTAGATGGAAGAAAGAAAGGAAAATGCATTTAATACTTTAAAAGAAAAGCTATGCACTACACTTGTTCTGCGTTTGCCTAATTTTTCCTAGACTTTTGAAATTTAATGTGATGCTTCTAGGATGAGTGTAAGGGTTGTTTGATGTACGAGAATAGTCCCATAGCATATTTTAGTGAGAAGTTGAGCGAAAATTTTATTTATGATAAGGAGCTTTATGCCTTGGTGAGAGCTCATGAAGTTTGGGTACATTACTTGCTACCTAACGAGTTTGTGATACATAGTGATCATCAATCTCTCAAGTACTTGAAGGGACAAGGGAAATTAAGAAAAAAGCATGCAAGTTGGGTGGAGTATTTTGCAACATTTTTGTATGTGATTAAATACAAGCAAGGTAAGGGAAATGCTGTGGCTTATGCATTATTGACAAAGTACACTTTGATTTCTATATTTACTTCAAAGTTACTTGGATTTGAGCATTTGAAAGAGTTGTATATGGATGATGTTGATTTTGCTACTGTATATCAAGCTTATAAACATGCTACATTTGATAAGTTTTTTTGAAAAATTTAAATTAAATAAATAGTAAAAAATAGTAACAAGAACGTTACAGCCTAAAAGAGTAAGGATACTCTTTGGGGGTCACAAAACGAGAACACAAGCTATAGACCACTAAAATATTGATAGACTAGGGGAGCACTATAAAACATTAGACAATAAATCAACATAAGGTGGACGATAGCATTTCAAGATACATGAACGGTAAAAGGGGAAAAATCTCGAGAAGTTTCTGCAATGCGATGTTAAATGATTTTCCAATTAAGGTTAGAGATGAAACGATGATGAAGGCTAGTTGGTATACCAGATGGACCATAAGTAAGAAAGTGTTCATTAAATGCTCCTTCCCTTTCTCATAACTATATATAATCATTTTTTACACCATTGTTACATACTTCTCAGGCGAGATTTATTGAATCAGTATAGACTAGAAGATCGTCAGTCAAGTTCAGTCGAAGAAAGAGATCTTGTTCTATTTCCCTTTAAGCGCCATATATCTCCCAGCTTATTAGTTGTTCTCTTGCATTCCTTACGATTAACATCAAAACATCAGTTGAATGTCCTTTGTGCTAGAATTTTCTCCAATTTCTTTCTTTCCATAATTCTTAAGAGGCTATGGCAAGAATCAACACTTTCCACTTCCAAAGTAAGGTGTTAGCTTGAGCTTGAGTAAGGTTAACAACTATCTCCATTAGGGAATTTGATAGTTCAGTCCAACAAAAGTGTTCTTTGATTAAATTCCAAATTGATTTAGAAACAGGGCAAAGAAAGAACAAATGCTTCCTAAGCTCCAGGTCTTCCTTGCATAAACAACAAGTCCCATCCAAATTAATTAAGTAGTGAAGTCTGTCCGTTGTAGCAATTTTGTTCTTAATCACTAACCATAGGAAAAAGACGTGTTGGGTCTTAAAAAGTTATTCCAGATCACTCTAGCCCAAGGCACATCTTATTCTAAACTATAAATCCATTTCTTATAGGTTTTACTAGAGAATCTCTCGATAGGAACTCCAATCCAAAAGTAGATATCCTGAGAATGATGATCTGGAGCATAGGAAAGTTTCAGTTGCTAAATAGCTTGTGGAAACTGCAGCCACTCATTGTGGTTGATTAATACAACAACTTTCGCCTTATTATCCACTCCAACAAATGCTAAGACAACATCAAGGTTTTGGGATAGGGGGCAACAACTGTCTAGTCATCATACTATAAAAAAGCTGATTTCCCATCTCCTATTTTGCAACTAACATCATTTACCACTTCATCCCCTTTTCTTCAAAAGATGATTAAGAAACCAAGAGAAGGAAGGTCTAGATGATAGAGACCATATACTGTTTCCCTTAAAAAATAACTGTGAAGCCATCTCATCCATAGAGAATCTTTATCTTGAATCACCCACCAATGTCTTTTAATAAAAAAAGTATTATTGGCTACCTTTATAGAGAAGATATCCAACCCTCCTTTCTCCTCAAGTTGACACAAATTAGCCTATTTTACTTTAGGAAGACTTGGATTTCCATTTGTCTTACCCCATAAAAATTCTCTCGATAATTTCTCCATGGATTCGATCAACTTCCTTGAAAAAGGAAAGTGTGAACTCCAATATAAGTGGAGGGAGCATAAAATGGATTTAATTAACTAAACTTTACCTCCAAAGGAAAGAAATCTATCAGTCCATTTACTAATTGTCTTCTGAATTCTTTTAATGAGTGGTAGACATTCACTGAAAAATAGTCTTCTGGTATTTATAGGAAGACCAAGATATTTCAAAGGAGGAATTATCCATTTCATAAGTTCTATAGACATGAAGGATATCTTTTTAGGGGTAAACAATTTTGTATTCCTGCATGTTTTATTAGAGAGTTGCTTGTTAGAGAATCACACAATGGATAGTTAATGGGGCACTTTGGTGTGCAAAAGACCTTAGAGATGTTTAGAGAACATTTTTATTGGCCAAATATGAGAAGATATGTGGAAAGGGTTTGTGCCAAGTGTATTGCATGTAAGCAAGCTAAGTATAGGTCTATGCCCCATGGTTTGAATACACCTTTACCTATACCTAGTGAACCTTAGACTGATATATCTATGGACTTTGTATTAGGTTTACCTGGGATTAGGAAAGGTAGAGATATCATATTTGTTGTTGTGGATAGATTCAATAAAATGACTCACTTCAGTGCTTGCCAAAAAACAGATGATGCCATAAACATTGCTGATATTTTCTTTAGAGAAGTGGTACAACTTCATGGTGTGCCAAAAACCATTGTTTCATATAGGGATGTTAAGTTCCTAAGTCACTTTTGGAGAGTTTTGAGAGGAAAGTTAGGCGCTAAGCTTTTATTTTCTACTACATGTCATCCATAAATTGATGGACAAACTGAGGTAGTTAATAGGACTTTAGGAACCATGTTGCGTGTAATTGTTCGAAATAACTTGAAAACTTGGGAAGATTGTCTATCATTCATTAAGTTTGCATATAATCACTTTAAATATTCTTCTATAGGTTATTTTCCATTTGAAATTGTTTATGATTTTAATCCATTAATCGTGTTATATTTTATGCCTTTACCTTTGATTGAGATTGCTAGTTTAGATGGCAAGAAGAAAGCTAATTTGGTTAAAACAATACATAAGAAAGCGCATGAATAGATTGAAAAAAAGAATGACATGTATGCACAAAAAGCAAATAAAGGAAGAAAGCAAGTTACCTTCGAACCGGATGATTGGGTTTGGCTGCATATGCAAAAAGAAAGGTTTCCATAAGAAAGGAAATCAAAACTTGATGCAAGGGGTGATGGACCATTCCAAAGTGTTAGAACGCATCACTGACAATGCATACAAGATAGACTTGTTAGGTGAGTATAATGTTAGTGCTACTTTTAATGTTTCTGACTTATCTCCTTTTAACTTTGATTCAGATTCAGGAACTAATCCTTTTGAAGAGGGAGGGAATGAGGTGAGCATGACCATGACACTTTTTAGGAAAAATGGAACCAAAGATGAGCTAGTAATGCTAGAGGGACCAACAACAAGATCAAGAGCTAAGAAGTTCAAAAAAACGCTTCAATCTTACATGGGCATAATTGTAGATGGCATAGAATCTCAAGAGACAATCAGGGCCAATGACACTAATCAAGTTAGGTAGAATGTGCAATAAGAATTTCATTTTTGTTTAATTAATTATTTTAGGTTAGAAGCATAACTTTAGGTAGCTCATTCATTGTGTTTTAGGCTTGTTTTAGTAAGACAAACATTTATTAACTTTCAACTCATTTAATTTAAATATTTTAAGTTTAACGGACTATATTTTAAAAATATTAGTTTGGACTTTAGTTATTTTGGTGGAAGACTCATGTTTAAAGGTCTTTTACATAGTTAGGGTTTCTTTATTTTCAAAGGGTATAAATACATCATAATAAACATTGTTTAGGGATTATTGATGAATAAAGTTTCTCTGTTGGCTTGGCAAAATTTTTTGGGGGAGGATTGCTTGTTGGGGGAGGATTGCTTGTCGTCTTCTATTGTATCAAAAATATAATTCTTATCAAGGTAATCACTTGTGGCAAATTTCTATTCTTGTTTTCTAATCAATGTTATTATATGTGTTTCCTTTCATATAATTGATTTCGAGTTTATTAAGGTTGGAGATTTCTTCTTGTTCATATTATATCCAAAGTGTGTATTTAAAGGGTTTGGGGTTCTTTAGCCTTAGGTTCTGCATTAGTATCCTTTATCATCATCCCATAACGCATAGGCTTCTTCATCATGGATGACATTATCACTAACATCCATCATATGTTACATACAATAATTGCAACTTAAACGTAAATATGGACAATTGAAAATGGAATTCACAAAGAATAATAACAAAGTTAAAATAAAATTTTAATAGAGTATTAACAAGGCTATAAAATTAAGGTTAAAATTGAATATTTTTAAAATATTATAATTTAAAAGACGTTTGAGATTAAATTGAATTTTACACGTTAATTACGATTCAAATTAACCGTTTTACTTAATATAAAAATGTCAGTAGAGTTACAAAATAATTATGAAATTTTATGAGATTCTTCCTCTTAAAATCATATGATTCTCATTTATTTATAAAAATTTAAAAATGTTCCATAACATTAGTTTTAGTGATCTATATTAGCTTATAAGTGGTTATATAAAATTTTATTAAATTTCCTTAATTTATAAAATCAATCATAAATTATAAATCTGTAAATAAATGAAACAATAAATAAAGATAAAAATTATTCCTAAAAGAAAATTGTGTCTCTTTCAGTGGCCTTATATAAGCTTATATAAGAAGGAACAAATAATGAGTTTGAAAAGCTTCCCATGTCATGGATAGACTCAATCTCTCACATATGGACTTGAAGAAAACAAGATACCAATCAAGCCTTTTGATGTTGTTATTTGGTTTAATTTAAAGAATATAGTTTATTGATTGTTCATTTGACTCTTGCAAGGCCCCTGCTTTCTATGTAATAATCATTTAGAAAAAACGTGGAAAAAGAATAATGGTAATTAATTATAAAGAATTAAATAAAGCTACTATCGGTGATGCATATAAATTACCTAGAAAAGATTATATTATCAATAAACTTAAAGGACATCACTGGTTTACAACACTAGATGCAAAATCAAGTTATTGGCAATTAAGACTATACAAAAACACAAAATCATTAACTGCCTTTACATGTCCACCACAAAAACATTATCAATAGAATGTATTACCTTTTGGATTAAAACAAGCTTCTAGTATTTATAAAAGATTTATGGACAACAATTTAGAAGGATTAGAAGAATTTACTTTAGCTTATATTGATGACATTATTATCTTTCCAAATAAAGATAAAGAAGATCATTTTAAAAAGGTAAAAGAAGTCCTCACTATATGCAAATATAAATATTAATTTTAAGTAAAAAGAAAATTAAACTAGCATAACAAAACATCGAATATTTAGGTATAGAATTTCATAATGGAATTACAACCTAATATCCTTAAAAAATTATGTCATTTTCCTGATAAGTTAAAAAGTATAACTGAAGTCCAAAAATTTCTTGGATTATCAAATTATATTTCAGATTAAGCATTTCTTAAAAATCTAGCTAAAGAAAGAAAAAAGTTACAATTCAAATGTAGTACTAAAACTCAATGGACATGGATAGACGAGAATACAATAACAATACAATTATTAAAAAATATTTACTAAGATTTACCAGCATTGTATATTTATAATAATAAAGACACATTACCAGTACAAATTGATGCAAGTATAGATACATGGGTTGGTTGCCTTCTGGCATAACCACCTCAATCAAAGAATTATCTCTTATGTAAATATATCAATGTGATTTTTAATCCCACTGAAAGGAAATATCATATCTATGAAAAAGAAACACTAGTATAGATCAAAACATTAAGGAAATGGAAAATTGATCTATTATCTGTCAAATTTTATATTCAGACAGTTTCCAAGTATTTATGTGGATTTACTAAATATAATATTAAAACAAATTATAATCAAGTTCGTCTTATTCGATGGCAATTAGAATTAAATCAATATAATTTTCAAATACAATATATAAAATCTTCAGCTAATAGTCGTGTAGATACATTAACCAGAGAATGAAAACAAATATCCTAAGTTTGAAGGATTCACTCAACAAAAAGGAAATCGAATGATTGGATTTACAACAACAAGTCGGAGCTGTTACTAAAGAAATAAATTAGTTAAGAGCAACCATTACTCTTTTGAAAAAACAATAGCTCTCTATTGAACCAATGCCAAGTGTATAACAAAATATTCAACCTATCACACCTTAACAAATTACCCAAATAACTTTACTCCATACTCCAGAACCCAATATTTCAACCACTCACCCATTATCCAGCACAGTTGTATCTACCTCTCAAAAACAAGAAGATTACAAAGAATCCAAAGTTTATGTCATCTTTAATGGACCCATGGCTGGAATATATGATAAATGGCATAAAGTAGTGATCCACATTAATAACAATCCTTCAATTATTCATTACAGTTATACAAATTATACTGAAGCAGAATTCAAACAACCTTCCTTAAGACCTCAATATAAACAAGCTCTTAAAAAACAACCATATATCTCAAAAATGAAATCTTTAGGAAAACCCATCAGTCTGGAAAAAAATAAATGTTGTCCCTACCAGAGCACTCAAAGAAGAAATGAAAAAGATCACTTCAGAAATTTTCTGTGATTGCTTTCAAGCACTAAATAAGTGGAAAGAAAACTAAAAAATATTCCAACACTATCCTCAGAATAGGGGTAGATATGGACCTAAAGCTATTATATTTCCATATGTAGACCTACTCACTACCTACCTCTTCCATATGTAGACCTACTCACTACCTACCTCTTTTTTCAAATGGGGTTAGTAGACACTATTTATCTAACCAATTTAAACACCCTCACAGAATTCCTAGCAGGATTTGTTTTGGCAATTAAAAATTACAAAGAAAGATTTGCCAAAGACCGAGAAATGTTTATGAAAGTCTTTAGTAGTTACCCCATTTTTAAGCAAGCAAAAAGTCTCAAAGAAACTAAAGTTCAGATATCCAGAATTGCATATGTACAAATTGGAATCAGCAATAGTATGTATCCACCAATAAATACTCCTCCCAATTATGAATTCAACTAGGATCTAGTAAATTAGTTTAATTTGCAATGTCTCGAAGGAGTTTATCAACAATGCTTAAAAATCAATCCCTAATTTTTATTCAAGATAAACTATAGAGGAACAAATATGTTAATGACATCAACATACAAAGCACCAATTTCTCCAGATTCATTCTAGTTAATCAAACAATTTGAAGCATCTTTTTCAACTCTCACTGGAGTATTTATTAAACTATCTGACTAATAGAAACAAGCCTTATGTCAACAACTACATCAATATTCACAACAACATTGTCAACAGTGTCCCTCAACATCCCAAAAAGAAAAAGAAAAAGAAAAGAAGATAGCTCATTTGAAGATATAATCATTGAAGAATAAAAATCTTCAACATGTAGGCCACCTGTCAGCCTTTATTTGTAATTAGTCAGGCCATCGGTCGGCTACCAACAAAAATAGATTCTTTAAGATCTGCTTTTTGTTTTTATCTTTTGCTTGTACCTTTTGCTTTTGCCTTTTGCTTTTGTCCTATTGGACGATAGCATACGTCCTTGGTCTATATAATGTAAAAACTAAGTCTCGCTCAGATATGAAAAAATAAACTCTCAGTTAATCATATTCCTAATCAAACTCTCTTAATCTTAAAGGCTTCATATTGACTTTCAAGAGAAAACAAGAAAACCATGTATGTTTAATTATGTTTTTAGATTTTCATCAACATTATTTATCTATTTCAATTTAATCTTTTAAATTATCTTATTAATGCCTATTTGTACTATTTGTAGAAATCTTCATCTAGCAATATTACATATTGAACGAAAAATTTCATTTAGTAAGAAACTTATTCAAATTCAAATGCCTATAATTATTTCAAACAAACAGAGGCTTCTGAAACTACTCTTTCCAAATTTGAAGATATCCTATATCGTAATACAAAAACCTATAACCAAGAAAAACTAAAATTAAAACAACTCTATACACTATTTCAATAACATTATAAAATCCATTATTCATGAATAATTGCGTATCAGTCAATTTATGTCAACTTTATTTTTAATGCATAACTATACAATTTGTAATCAATTATTAACTGAAATTATTCATTTAGAAACTTTAGTCATTGAATCTAAATCAGAAAAAGAATATTACGAAAGACGTTATAACTATCTACAATTTTTTTATTAATAATAATGGTCTAATTCCCATAAAAGAACGATTAGACACTGCAATTAATATTTATAATTCACATAATAAACATTTAATCTTTAAATATAATCAACTTACTGAACATCAAAGAATCTATCATTAAACATAATCAACTCAAAATGACTGAAATAATTCAAAAATCTAATAATAATAATAATAATAATAATAATAATAATAATAATAATAATAATAATAATAATAATAATAATAATGTAGACACTTTAGAATTAATTGAATCAATGAGAGTTTTCCATATTAATACCTATTATCATAAGAAAAAAACAAATCACAAAAACATAATTAAATTTAAAAGATGGACAAGATATTACACACCATCCATTCAAAAATTTAATCAATAGAAAAAAGATTATTTACTACGGAAAAATTATACATGAAACGCCTATCAGAATAGATCAATGTTATGGACATATTCGCATAAGTCTAACAGATCAAGAGCAAATTTATAAACAGTTACAAAATATTTTTGAAGAAAAAAGGAAAAAAATTGGATATATGCATCTTTCAACCGTTCAGATTTTATTAAAATATACTTTTCAAGAAAGAATTGATTCTCCCATTAGAATGACTCTAATTGACGAAAGAATTACTGATTTAAAAGACCAAGTTATAGGAACCATAAATGGAAATTTAGCTTATGGAAAAATCAAGTTTAATACCCATCTTAAATTAAGAATTCCTTTCCAATCTGAAAATTTGGATAAAACAATAACTATAGCCTATAAATTTTATCGCGAAAATTTAATGACAACAGGATAATATCTTTTTTTAATTACTTATCAAATTAGCTGTGTTTTAACTAATTCTTATCATAGTATTGAATTTAAAAATACAAATCAAATTTATATTGATTAATTATTTAATGATGTAGCTAAAGTAGGAATAAATCTAAGAACTTGTCTAAGAGAATTACCAAATTTCAACTATCCTATAAAATTACAAAATATATCTAGTTCTCACTATATACCTCGTTTATCTTTAAGCGAAAGTAGATTATTTAAACAAGAATCTAACCTTTTAAGATCGTATTCAACAAGAATAGAAAAATCTATTAGGTTTACTAAACCTAAAATATCTAATAAGGAAACAGACAAAAATTCAGAATAATTAGTTGATGAATTAATTGATATAAGAAAACAACTTTAAGAATTAAAAAGTCATCTTCAGAATAAATTTATGAGTGTTAGTAAGCAATTATCTGAATTATTAGTCAAATAACTTAATATTAAAGATCAATTAAAAGAAATAATATAATTATCAAATCAAAATTATCAAGTTCTTGAAATCAAAGAAGTTTATAGAATATTAGAATCTTTGCTTAAATGTTATGAAAAATGATTTAAAATAATATTTCCAATAGATGAAAAATTAGAAAAATAGAAAATCTAATAATAAAAATGTTAGGCCAAAAATGGGTGTTTTAGACTTGTTGCTCCATATTATCCATGTTTACGTAATAGCATTGTGATTCTTCTTATTGTTCTGTTAAGCCATTCGAATTGCGTGTAGGGTCAACTCAACATGGTGTCTGAGTCTGACTACGTACATGATAAATTGGAATGTTCAATCTTATATCTTGACGTTTCAAATTTTAAAGAAAATAGTTGAAAATAAAATTATGATTTTTTTTAGTGAAAACTGAAAAGTATTATTTTCTAAAATAACAATTTTAATATGTAATTCATTTATAAAAACCCCAGACAGCCTGCGGCCAGCGTCGTCCGAATCGCCACCTCCGCTACTGATAAGCCCCAAAGGCCGTCGTCGATATGAGGCACAACCCTTCACCCATCTCCAAGTCCACAAATCTCCAATTCCATGAAGAACCCGACCCGATAACCAGCAGACCCGCTGCCACAATGTTGTCGACCCGAAAGAAAGGAATCGGACCACGAGCATGGCTAGTACTGGATTCCACTGGCCAGTCCCAGATAGTGGACGCCGGAAAGCACGCCATCATGCGCCGGACGGGCTTGCCCGCTCGCGATCTTAGGATTCTGGACCCGCTTTTGTCATACCCATCTACGGTTTTGGGTCGAGAGAAGGCGATTGTTATTAACTTGGAGCATATTAAGGCGATTATCACTGCCCAGGAGGTTCTTTTGTTGAATTCTAAGGACCCTACTGTGGCTCCGTTTGTTGAGGAGTTGGAGAGGAGGATTTTATGTCATTGTCAAGCTACCAAAGCTGCGGTGAGGTTCTTGTGGTGTTTAAAGTTCGTAACTTTTGTAGTTGTGATGGTTGGATTATCGATTTTAGTTGTTTAGTGTATAGAGATTGAATTTTGATGTGGGTTCGTCCTTTTTTTCCCCAAGAACTGAGGTTATTGTTGGATTGTATAGTTTAGTGTATTGTTACTGCAGATTTTGTTGTGTACTGAGTAATTAATTGAGAATCTGATAGTTCGTGTTAGCTTGATGAGTTTTATCAATATTTATTCCTACCTTACTTTGCGTGTGGCAAACTGAAGAATGAAACTTCAAGTGGAAAAGGCCCATCATTGTGGGTATAAATTTTCAATTCTCTGTCTTTTGTACAGGAGGGTAACGGTCCTGATTCGAACTGGACAAACTTATATTATCCGGATGAGAGTCAGTCCAGAATCACAAGTCCTAAAAGTGGTTCAGGTGGCTTTTCACAATTCCAAAATTGTGATGAAGGGGGTAAGGCAATTGGAAAGCAGGCTCCTGAAAATCGAGACGGGTTTAAAGTTCTTCCATTTGAGTTTGTTGCTTTAGAAGCGTGTCTTGAGGCTGCTTGCAGCTGCCTAGAGAATGAGGTTGTTATCAATTTTTAATAGTTTACTTAGAAGATGCAGTAATGCCCTTTGTTGATTCGTTAATCAACTTCTTGACAATTTCTAAGCTTATTTCCCAATATTGCGTTTCTATGACATTTTCTTTCTCACTTATCTAACCAGGCTAAAACACTGGAGCAAGAGGCCCATCCTGCATTGGATAAACTGACTTCAAAAATCAGTACTCTCAACTTAGAACGTGTTCGGCAGATTAAAAGCCGTTTGGTTGCAATAAGTGGCCGGGTTCAAAAGGTTGGGTGATTTTGACATGGTTTAATACACTTTTATTGTCATCTGGTCCAATCAGTTGATACAAATTAAACCCTTGTGTGTTATTGCAACTCTATTTAACTACTTATGATTTAAGCACAACTTACTGTTTGTGAGCTTGTTTATTGTTAGACTTAATTATTTATTCATCACTTTTCAGGTTAGAGATGAACTGGAGCACTTGCTAGATGACGACGAAGACATGGCTGAGATGTATCTGACTGAAAAGTTGATGCAGCAAAACCTTGAAGATTCTTCCACTTCCTCTTTGAATGAGAATGATAACATGAATGAAGAGGATCTTCAACCAGCCTTCGGTGACAGGTATCAACACCTAAATGATGCAATTCTCTCTCTCTCTCTCTCTCTTTTTGTTATATCATCGTATAACAACAATCCCCTATTCTTTTGCAACAGGATTCCTGAAGACTCATTTGAAGCTCGTGGAGCTTCTACTAGCTATGAAGCTGATATTAACAATGGGGACAACCCACATGATCATTTTAGTTTATCCAACGAACTTTTGGGTGACAGCCATGGGACTCACACAAGTACCACTCGAAGTTTTGTAAGCAAGCACTTTAATGTAGAAGAGCTGGAAATGCTCTTGGAGGCATACTTTGTACAAATTGATGGGACATTGAACAAACTATGTACGGTAGGTATCATTTTTTTTTTAAATTTCTGTAATATAGGTACTAAATTTGCTTATCAATCTGAACTTTAATCCTGACTCAGTTTCTATATTAATGTGTTTTTCTTGTCGAGGAGCTTGTGACCCTAATTGGAGACTATTACCATTGGTTTAAAGTTTTCTTGTTGGAGCTTACTGCCTCTGCGAGTATAAATATATGACCATTGCAAATGGAATGTTTCAAGTACTATGTCTTCCTAAAGGCTAACATAAGCTTGATTTAGAGCCAAATTTGTGACACAGAGAAAAAGCATACAAATCTTTGATTATTACTTGCGAGATAGCATCTGCTTGAAATTATGAGCCTGTTTGCTGATGTATTTAACAAATTCTGCAGCAGTTTTATGTCAAATTTAACTAACTTTTATTCCAATAATTGCTTTATAGAATTCTACCTATCTACATAGTGATTGTTTGATATTAGTTTGAATCCTGTGTTTCAATTCTATTAAAGGCATTTATTGTTGCTCTTTTCTGTGGTTCCCTCTTAAAAGCTAAGGGAGTATGTAGATGACACGGAGGATTATATCAACATAATGTTGGATGACAAACAGAACCATCTCCTTCAAATGGGTGTCATGTTAACGACGGCAACTCTAGTGCTGAGCTGCTTTATTGTTGTTGCTGGTATTTTTGGCATGAATATCAAGATTGACATATTCAAAGAATCTGTGGATACGGGGATGCCCAAGTTCTTATGGACTGTTGGTGGAAGTGCCACTGGGAGCATATTCCTTTATGTATTCGCTATAGCCTGGTGCAAGCGCAGGCGATTATTAGAGTAAATTGAGGAGTTCAATTTGTGTGTTATGAGAACTCTCTCCTTATAGTAAACATCAGTGTCAGGATTTTGTGGACTATACTTTTTAGAAGAAAAAGATAAGTTTGAATTTTTATGTATTTTTGGTTCAGTATATAACACCTATAAGTTTTCGCTGCGTTTTGTGGCAATCATTTAGTTAAAATAATAGCATATTTAAGAACGAATACTGGCTCATAGATGCTCATAGATGCAGTGGTACTATCAGACCTTTCTATTAATTAGGAATAAGGTTATGTATTACTAGACCTTCTTAAATTTCATGTTTTAGCAGAATTTATACTTGATGTTATTTAAAGAAGCACGCTGCAACAGGAATATTGTCATGCACGTGCACTTGGTTTTGATGTTATTTTGTGACGGACTTGATTATTTTTTTGTGCGTTTTAATTTTTTTAAACATCTCATATATTTGAGTGGAAATCCATAGTTGGAGCAATGGCCCGTAGTTTAAACGACTAAACTTCGAAATTTTTGCACCTAGCTTTGAGTTTGGCCCTTGCACTTACATACAAGGTGTTGCAATCTTAACATTTATGCAGTAGCTAATGAACAAACTGTGCGAGATTATGGTGGCAAAAGTTGCATTCCTTTTCGAGAATTAAGATATTTTATTAGCAATCTCCATTAAGACTAATTTGGAGTACTGTTTAAAACTTCTCTAAAATCTTCTATCTAAAATTCCTCTCTCCAGAAAAAAATCTTTTTTGGCAATTCAAGCCTCTTCCACTTTCTTTTTTTAATCTTTTTATAAAAGAATGTAAAAATAGTTAATACGATTAAAATTGTCTAAGTCAGCAACAGGTACATGTAGAGTTTTAATCAGCACAACATGGCTAAATTTCTGGACCAAAAAATATTTCAATTTACTTTAAGATATTTTATCATCATATTATATTTGTTAAAGCATTTCTTGATCTTTAACATAAGTTGGCTATATTTTTCCTATTATGAAGCATTTATCATTGTAGTTGCATTGTTTAGTTAAATTACTCGAACCTAGGTGGTTATTTCTTTATTAGTCTATTTGAATAATATCTTATGTAATTTGAATTAGTCTTGCATTAAATACATTTTGTTCTAGTATTCTATTTCATCTTCTCTCTACTATCTTAGTTCTTTTCACATATAACAATTTCTATCAGAGTCAAGTTCACATCTTGATGGCCACTGAAAACTTTGTTCAATCCTCAATCCCTTACTTTAATAGACACTACTATAATCACTGGTGTTTACCAAGTTTGTGAGAAGATTCTTAAGTTTATAAGTACTAAGTTTAGTTTATATTGTTTGCACTATTGAAGAGTCACTTGACCTTGATGAACTCATTATTAATTAGGAGTAAAATTATTTATAAATATATGAGCAAAAAATCATGAAGTGGAAGAAGGAGTAGCAACTATTATAGACACAAATGTAGGCACTACAAATCTCTATCATGCCTGGTATAAGAGACAAAAGTGTATGGAAAGAGAAAAGACCAAGGAGGTTGAAGGAAATCAAAGGAGAAGGTTATGAGAAACTCATAAAGAGGGAGTTTAAGGAACATATTAAATGCTTTAGATTCCACATATTTGGTCACTAAATATATGAATGCAAAATAAACTTAAGAAAGTATGGAAAATCTAATTATGTTGAACAAGAAGAATAGGAGGCAAATGTGTCTTTATTTATGGTGTGCCATGATAAGGAGATAACTGCCAAGAACATGAGATATCTTGAATGTAATAACCATGTGTGTGGTGATAAAAAAGCATTTTGTAAACTTGATGAAAGTTTCATTGACATTGTCAAACTTGAAGATAACTTAATCATAGCTATAAAAGTTAAAGGAAAGGTGAGAATTCACATTAAATATGATCAAATACATCAAATTACCAATGTCCTGTATATACTTAAAGATAAACTTGGTGGTTATTGAGAAACTCTAAAAGAAGGGTTACAAGATATTAATCAGGAATGGAGTATGTCAAGTGAAAGACACCAAGCTTGGTTTAAAAGCTCAAGCTAGGATGAAAAATAACATGATATTTTCTGTACATTTATAAAACACAAGCTAAACTATATGGTAGTAAAACAAAAGGAGTTTGTTTATCTTTAACATTTTAAATGTTGACACTATATTTTGGAGGGTTTAAAAAGCTACGATAAAAGAGACTTGTAAAAAGTCTACGAAAACTTGAAATGTCTACTGATATATATGAAAATTTTGTCTTAAGTAAGAAACATCAAGATTGATTCCCAAAAATCTTTACTTGAACAAGTGTTAGTTCATACTAATATTTATGGCCCTGCTACCTTATATATAATGAAGGTAAGCTTTATTTTATCACTTTTGTTAATTATTATAGCTACAAGACATGGATATATTGTTTACAATACAAATTAGAATCTTTGGAAATATTTAAGAAGTTCAAATTATAAAGCTTTTAAAAGAAAAAACAAAACCACTTTAGATAAGTAGAGAAATATCTTAAAAAGAATCAAACTATCTAAAATATTTTGGCCAGTATCAGCAATTTAGAATTTTCATATGTTGAATAAGTGTCCTTCAAGTACACTAAATAAAACAACATAAGAAATTTGGATCACTTACAAACTAGTAATGTAGTATTTTAGGACTTTTGGTTATTTTGCTTACACTTATGTACTAGATATAGAAGAGGAAAAACCTTAAATATAAAGGGGAAGATTGTATATTTTTAGGAGTCAATGATAAGCCTACAACATATAAGTTGTATGATACAGTTGCAAGGAAGCTTGAATCGATAGATATATGATTTTTTTTCTCTGATAATTAGTTCTAGACATATAATTCAACAAAAGAAAACCATAAAATAATATATGTAATTAATGCACAAGATGTTGAAATCTAGTAGTAAGAAAATAATATAGATACAACAGAATCTAGAACCATGTAGACATAACCAATGTAATAAGGAGTAGCAACCTATAGATTCAACAGAATCTGGAACCATGTAGACATAACCAATGCAACAAGGAGTAGTAACCAATTCCAGACCTTAACATACTAAAAGGAGGCCTACCTAGATTTAATATTATGAGGTCAACATCTTCTTAATGTTGAAAAAATCTCATAGTTTGCCTTATTTGTAGACTTTGATCATGTTTCCTTTGAAAATGATATATAAGAAGAAAATTTGAGGGAGGCTATGTCAAAAGAAATAAAACCAATAGAAAAATGGAATATAGGAATTGGTTGATTTTTTAATAGAAGAGAAAGTTATTGATACCAAGTGGGTATATAAGACCAAGGTCAACATAAATGGAGAAATGGATAAATTCAAGATATGACTAGTTATGAAAGGATACAAGCAAGGGTATGAAGTGGACTATACATAAAATTTTCTCTAGTAGCCAGATTAGACATAATCACATTAGATATAGCTTTAGTTGCACATAATTTATGGCTTATCAACTAACAAGAAGTCAAGTCAACTTTTTTGCATGGGGAGATTTAAGAACAAGTATTTGTGGAACAATCCAATAGCTACTTTAAGCATGGCAATGAGTAGAAAGTTTATAGGCTTAAGATAGAACTTTATAGACTAAAATAAGCTTTTACATTTTGATACAATTGAATTGATTCCTATTTTATTAGAAAAAATTTTCTTATATTCCTTTATAAATATACCTTATATGCGAACTGTGATGAAATTAAAATGATTTTAGTATGTCTTCATTTGGATGATATGTTAGTTGATAGGAATGATTCTAACTTTTTTGTAAATAGTCTCTTTATTAATTAGGAGTAAGGTTGTGTATTACTAAACCTCCTCAGACTCTACGTGTTAGCGAGATTTCTACTGGGTGTTGTTGGTTGTTACACCATTTTCTTAGCATATAAGTATCGCAAACTAATGATGGCATGTTTATATATCAAAAGAAAGACATTAACAGTTGTCGACAAATTTGAAATTGGGAATTGTAACCTAATCACCACATTAATAGAGGAAAATAGTAAATTAGTGAAAAAGCTAGGAGTGGAGCTTGTAAACAACACTTTATATAAGAACATTATTAGCAAAATGATGTATATTTCATCCACTAAACCTGACATCATGTATGATATGAGTTTGGTGAGCAAATATATAGAGAAACAAAGGGGGAAAAAAAGCCTATTGAATGTAAAGAAGATTTTGAAGTATTTAAAGGGCATTGTAATTTTTTGTTTGCATTATAAAAAAGGAAAATCAATGTAGAGTCGCATATTATGTTGATAGTGATATTATAGGGAGCTCAGATAATAGAAAACGCACTTTTGACTATATTTTTACACTTAAATGAGAAGGATCCTTGAGGAATTAAAGTTTGAGCATAAAGAAAGAATTTGTATATTTTTTAAAACAAAATTTTAGCTATTAAATTATCCAAAAATCAAATTTTCATAGCAGAAGAAAGTACATTGATATGAGATTTCACTTCTTATATGAATTAGTTAAGTAAAGAGCTACAAAAATGAACTACTATAAAATGGAAGATCAAATTGCATATATGTTTACAAAACCCCTAAAGGTTGTAGTATTCTACAAGCTAAGGAAGATTATTAGTGTGTGCAATAAGGAAGAGTAAGCATGAAGGGAGGGATATGCTCTTCTTTTAATTGAACATATCTATTCAGTTTAAGGGAATATGTAGGGTCAAAACAAAGGAAGATAACTGATAGATTTTAGAATATTTAAGTCAATAATGTAGTAAGTACTATTGAAGATTAAACTTGATTTGGTCCAAAATAAAGTTAAAAAACAAGAAACCTAATTTTTTGAAAGAGTATCCTAACTAATTAATTCTTTAAGATTTATTTATGAGTTTTTCTAAAAATAGGTATGCTTAAGCAAATTATGTGGAGAATATCAAAAGATATCAAGAGATATTATAAAAAAATGTGTAGTGTACGATGATTTAAATTTTCTATAAATATCCATGAGTTCATTTTGTTAAAGTATCAAGTTATAAGAAAAAAAGAGTTATTAGAAAAAAGAAGTTTCATACTCAAATATGAAAGAGTTGTGTTAGAGTTGTACTAAAAAGGTTAAATAAATTTGTTTTTATTAATTCTGGGCTGAGTTGAAGTGTAAAATCCTTGTTATAATCTTCCTTACTATTATATACTGGTATCAGAGTTGAATATGGCAATATAGTAACCAAATCAAAGAGCCTAAAAGGAAGAACGCAATGATTCAAAAATCAGCCTGGCTAGAGTTCATCATTGGAAGTTTGTTAGTTGAAACTAATTAAGCTCACCTAGTTAAATCGAGCTAGAAATGAGTTTGGTTTAGTTAAGCCATAGACTAGTCATCAAGCTAATTTACAAGCCATTGAATTTTTTAATCTTTAACCAAAAATTTGACTACGTTACTCCTAAGGTGTTTTAATGTTTCGATTCCATTAATGTAGTCAAAAATTTTAAAACCTTACTCAATTTAAAGTTCGAATACTTAAAAATGATAATTATGATAACTCGAGTTGAAAACAAAGGCTTTGTTAGGTGTATATGATATTTGGGAAGTTGTGAAGGAAGGTTATAGTGAGCTAGATAATGAGGGCCACTTTATTTTGAAAGATCTAAGAAAGAGAGACAAGAAAGCTCTTTATCTTATCTATCAATCATTAAACGATGATGGATTTAAGAAAGTGTCAAATGCAACTTTTGTTAAAGAAGTATAGGAGAAGCTTAAAACATACTACAAATGAGAGATAAAGTGAAAATTTGCTCTTTCAAATACTAATAGGTGAATTTGAATCTCTAAATATGAAAGCATTTGAGTTTGTTTCTGATTATTGCTTTAGAATTCTAATTGTTATAAATTTACTAAGAAGACATGGTGAAAAGATATAAGATATAAGGATTATGAAAAAGATACTCCACTTAGTAAACTCAATATTTGAGCATATTGTTTTGGTAGTAAAAGAAACCAAGATATTGGAAGAAATAAAATTTTTGAGAAACTTCTACAAGCCTTTAAAGAGAAACACAAGAAGAATTATGGGACAATTAACAACTCCTCAAGCTATAACTCAAAGAAAAGCATGAAAATCAAAGTAGTCAAGGTAGAGTAAAAGGACTAAGATAAGGTGGAAGCCATAGTCACGGATAAGATTTCAATGATAATTATGAAAGAGGAGAGATCTCATCAAATGGTCAAAAGCCATTCCAAACACAAGAAGCAACAAATCTCAAGTTGAATGCAACAAATATCATAATTTTGGCCACTATGCTTTTGAATGTAAAGCTCAAAATAAAGTTAAGGAGATGATCAACATCGTGAAGGAAAATACCAATGAGAAAATAAATGATTTTCTAATATGAAATAATAATAGTTGTAATCAAGAGAATATATGGTACCTTGATACTGGTGCAATCAATCATAAGTCTGGTAGAACAAGCATGTTCATGGAGTTAAATCAATCAATAAATGGTAATATCTCATTCAAATATACTTCTAAAGTAGTTGTGAAGGGGAATGGCAACTTTCTTATCTAATTGAAATATGGAAGCTACCAATTTATTTCAAATGTTCACTATGTACCAAGCATCGAAAACAACATTTTGAGTTTAAGATAAATTTTAGAGAAAAGTTATGGTATTCACATAAAAATCATTATCTTTTTATAAGATATAATATGAATAATAACATCATCTAAGTCCCAATGTTGAAGAATGAAATGTTCCTACTCAATATATAGAATGATGTTGCAAAATGTGTAAACTATTGCTATAAGGATGCATTATGGCTATGACATCTTTGATTTAGAAATCTCAATTTACTTGAAATTACTATCTAAGAAATAGATTGTTAAAGTACTACTTTACATTAATCATCTTGACCAACTTTGTGAAGGATGCGTAGGTGGAAAATGATTCGAAAATATTTTTCCAAAGAAGCTAGAGTTAATAGCCAAGAAACAACTAGAGCTCATAGATGTAGATGAATATAGACCAATCATAATAAGTTCTATAGGTGAAAGAAATTACGTTATTCTTTTTATAGATGATATTTCAAGAAAAATATTAGTATACTTCTTTAAGCTTTTAAAAAGTTTTTGAAGCAAAAATTAAATGATTTTGAAGCTTTAAAAAAATTTAACGCTATAGTAGAGAAAAGGAGTGGACTATAAATCAAAGTTATAATAACAGATCAAGGAGGAGAGTTCATTTCTAAGGAATTTCAAGAATTCTATGAAGCAAATGGAATTCGTAGACACTTGACAATCCTAAGGTTCCCATTAAAAATGAAGTTGATAAAATAAAGAGTAGAACAATATAAACATAGCTAAAAGCATACTAAAAAAAAGAAATTACCAATCGAGTTACAGCTAGAAGTTGTTGCCTGCATAATCTACTTGTCCAATTTGAGAATGTATGGGAAAAGACATCATAAAAAGCATAGAGTGGAAGAAAAGCAAGCATCACTCATATTAGATTTTTTGGAAGCATTGCATATGTATATATACTAGGAGAAAGAAGAAATAAGCTAGATGATAAAAATGATTGTTTCATATTAATTGTCTCTTATGTAGGTTCAAATGATTACAAGTTTTACAATACAAATAATGGAAAAAAGTATAATAAGTTGAGATATCATTTTTTTGATGAAAAAGGAAAATATGATTTCAGTTCTCAAGGAAATAAACTCAATTTCTTTCCTTAAAAAGAGTAGAAATTAACAAATCAATCAAAAGAACTTTAACAAAATACTTCACCAACTTCACTAATATCAACCACTCATGATAATTCACTATCATCTTTTTTAAAAGAAAGAATGAAAAATTGTTCAAAAAGCCTTGAAGATCTTTGCGAGATGAAAGAAAAATTTCAAAATCTTAGTTCTTTTTGTCTCTTTGCTTATTACGAACCAATAAATTTCAAAGAAGTTGCACCAATCATCTGTCTAGCAACTCAAAATAAGTGGAAAGGTCATCATTTCTCAATAAAGAGCTCGAGAAAAAAGTCTACATCAAGAAACCATTAGAATATGAAGCAGCAGGATATGAAGACAAAGTCTTAAATCTAAAAAAATGCTCTTTATAGACTAAAACACGCACCTAGAGCATGAGATAGTCGAATTACAAAGTAATTTCAAGAGGATGATTGTATCAAATGTCACTATGAGCATGCTCTTTATATCAAGATCATAGAAGGAGATATTTTGATTTTATACTTATACGTGGATAATATTATCTTTACTAGAAGCAATCCAAGTTTGTTTGATGAGACTATAAGCAATCCAAATGTCACTATAAGCTCCTTGAGAATTTATTCAAGGAGCTTATTTTGATATAAAAAAAGTTGTCAAAGATTTATGTTGACAAAAAAATACAATATTTCATTATCAAATCAAGCATATTAACTCCAGTTTCTAATTTTGAAAGATGCAAAATTGGAGTTTATAAAGTATCATAAAAAGTTGTAGATATTTTAACTAACTCACTTAAATTTCAAGATTTCGCAAGGAGATTAAGTATGCTTGATGTTATAAATCAAGTTTAATAGGAGAGGAATGCCAAAGACTAAATTTTATTTTGGTCTAAAACAAAGAAGAAAAAATAAGAAAAAATTTTATTATGCAAGTTTTTTATGATTTTTTTTAGAAATAGGCAAGGTGACAATAATCTAAAATTATGCTTGTTAAATGTACATTTGGAATGTCAAAACAGAAAAATTATTGCAATTTATCTAATTTATTCCTCAAATTTAAATCTCTTTCTCTTTGTTAGTCCATTTAAAAAATATCTTATGTAATTTAAATTATTTTTACATTTTTATACGAATATTTACAGTAACAAGATACTCATATCTGTTAAATACATTTTGTTCTCAAGTTATATTTCATCTTCTCTATATCTCCTGGTCCCTTTTAAATATAATAGTTTTGGGGATAGGTTTTTTTTTTCATTTGACATTTTATTTCTTTCATTAAATTTTAACATCTTGAAAATTTTTCCCTACTTAGTTACTTATTGTATGTAACTTCTATGAAAGAGAAAATGTTAGTCTTTCATATTCTACTAGAATGTATTGCAACTTCTTTTGATATGTCTTAGAGAAAAATGTCAGATCAACTTCTTCCTTATATTTAGGTGATTTGGTAATGGCTTTTCTTTTTCAATGGAGTTTGTCTTACATAGCATAATGCATCTTTTTTTTATTATAGAGGATATTCTTCACCTTTGGGAGATTTAAATTGTGCTTACTAACTATGGTACATGATGTTTATATTACAAATTATGTGCCAATTTTATTTTATATAATTTGTCCGAATGTTGACATATTTCTTCACTTACAAACCTAGTCTTATTGATATAGTCAATCTTCTCCTAAAGGAATGAAGTCTTTTCATAAAAAAAGAACTATCAAATTAGGAATATATTCTTTTCATTATCAAACTAAATATTACTTTTAATAAAATTTTAATAAAATAACATATAATGTGGTGTTACTATCATCTCTATACTTAAATTAAATCATAAATTTCTATAGTTTAAATAAATGTATTATAAGAGAGTAGGAATCGTTCCTACGAGGAATTCTAATTCATTAACTATTACATAAGAAATATTTAATGAAATGGGAGTTGCAATGATACAAAATTTTGTGATAAAGAAAATAAATGAAACTCTACAATAATAAAAGGAGAATTATTAGTGAAATAAACCTTAGTTTATGGTCACTTCCACTATTAGAACTAGATTGATCATTGACAAAAAAATCATTAATTAGATATTCGATGTGGTATTAAATACATGTCTTTTCTTATGATTAGCTAATAAAAAATACATAATTCAATAAACTTTTATTGTTTAAAAACCTTAGATACGATATAAAATTTAAATTAATAATAGTTATTAGAAAAGAACATCGAAGCAAGAAAACATAATATATATAGCTACATTTGATCTAATTGAATGTTTTTCCTAAACGTTAATAATTTCTAATAGAACAAATTAAAAACTCCTAGTCACTACAAAGATTTAAGGAATTAAACTTTTATGTATGCAATATTTAATCTAACAATTGATTATTTTAATAAATAAACTAACCGAGCACATTGTAAATCAATTAAAACAATTATCAAAACAAAAGCATAGAAGAGCAATTCAATATATGAATAGGTAAACCACTTCATATTAAAACTTAAATATCTCTCTGTCCGCAAAGTTTCAAATGCTTCAATCTCTTTAACCAAGGTAAAGAAAGTTAGTTAATAATGGTCATAGAATGCTCACTAAAAAGAAGAAAACATATTTGTGAGAGGCTGAAAAATAGAGATAGAAAATTGGATGCCTTTCCTCCTTCACTTAGATCCTATTTATAACTACTTCAGCCTTACACTTTTGTTGATGTTAGAATTTTCTTGTTGTGATTCTTTGGCTTCAAGATATTTTAACTCTGCTAACTGTCATCTAGACTTAGTCTAGATAAGATTTAAACAAAATTTAATGTTCTAATTGCACATTTGAAATTTAAAAGATGGAATTTTTGGTGAATATACCGATGCCTAATTGTTAATTTTGTTTATGACTGTAGATGCATCTTATTTTGCGACTTTTTTTTTATTTTTTAACTTTAAATCTGTCAAGAATTATCTTGACATAAAAATTAGTAAAATTTTAAAATAGAATCAATAATTACACATAAATAATAAAATTAAAGTTCAAAATCAATATCTTTAATGGTCTTATCACAATATTGTAATAAAAAGTGAAGTTTATTATAATACAGATTTTGTAAAAGACCTTTAACCAAAGAATCTTAGTCTTAAGTTGTTTTCTTTTCCTTACTCTGAATCTGATCGTCTAATTATTTTTTCCTCTTACTTTTTTATTTTTAATCTTGTAAAAATTTGTTAAAACTGGAGTGTACTTATATATGGAAATGGGTCATCTAGTTATCGAAGTTGGAAACGAGCAACCTCTACAGATAACACACTTTAGTAAGGTTGTCTTGAACTCAGTCCCTCTTAATAATGTACTTGTGGTTCTTAGAATTACCAAAAACTTACTGAGTGTGTCCAAATTGATTAATGATTTTGATTTCTCTGTAATATTCTATGGAAAATTTTGCTTGGTAAAGGACAAGAGGGAGAATGACCTTCTTAAAGGAGTAGTTGATCATGGTCTCTAAAGGCGTGAAGTTCAAACTAATCAACACCATCAACCCAGAAATAGGTATCATGACAAAACCACTTTATTTGCTTTCCAAGAAGTTGCATTGCAACATGAAAATACTCAATGTCATGTTCAGTGTCTTGGAATTTTCCAACAAAATGTTAATAGCCATTACTCAAAAACTCAGCATATATGGTAGTCGAATGATCTAAACGAAAAGTCAAGTTCATCAAAACAACCCTATTATGTGTCCAAAATAGATATTATTCATAGAAATTTAGGACATTTAAATGACAATACCATGAGAATTACTCTGAGCTGTAACTCAATTATACCTAAGATCAGCACACTTAACTTCAAAACTAGTTTCTATGAAGCATGCCAACACGGAAAACTTCATGAATTGCATTACCCATTCTCTAAACATAAAACCTCATAGCTACTTGAAATTGTATATGTTGATTTTTGGGGACCAACACCCATACCTAGAACTAATGAGGCTAGATACTATGTCAACTTCCTGGATGATTTCACCAAATTTACTTGGATCTATCCCATTGTCCGTAAATCCCAAACTTTAGACACTTTTAAAACCTTCAAAACTTTGGTTGAAAAACAAACTGGGTGTGTAATTCGAGCTCTTCAGATGAATATGGGAAGTTAGTTCATTCCTTTCACCACCTAACTCAAAACCTTTGTCATCAACCACATACTTACATACCCTCATACTTGTCATAAAATGGAAAAATTAAGTCAAACATAGACATATCATAGAAATGACACTCACCTTGCTTACTCAAGCCAACATGCCACTTGACTACTGGTGTGAAGCTGTGGTCACAGCCACATAACTAATAAATTGCCTTCCAACACCAACTTTAGACAACAAGTCACCATTCGAAACACTTACACACAAGAAACCTGACTATAAATTCTGTAAGACTTTTGGTTGCTTACTACCTAAATTTGAAACCTGACAATCGTCACAAGTTTAACTTCCATACTACCCTCTGTGTTTTCATTGGATATAGTTCTCAATATAAGGGTTATCGCTGTTTACATAGCTCAAGAAGAATTTATATTGCCCAAGATTTTGTGTTTAATAAACAGACATTTCCTTTTCGAACCATGTTTCCCTCTCATATTCCCAAGTCTAACATATCAGCTGAGTCTTTAACCATACAGTTTCTATCCATACCACTCACTAAAACTATCCCTCGGTGTGAACACAATCTTCAGAGCCAACATCAGCATCTTCACTAAGTGGGCTAACTCTAATTTCTCATCCTACTCAACACCACCATCAACCTATCGTCACTTTAGAAGTACTTTAGTCACAGTCCAATCCCCATCATAACATTGAATTCAGTACTATACCTATCTCTCATAGTGAGTTGAAAGAAGTAAGAGGGGGAATTGTACCTATAAATACTCATCCTATTGTTGGACCCCGATCCTTAAGTGACAATTTAGAGATATGAAATGAATTTAATGAGTGTTTTCGAATATGAATTGTGTTATAGAAGTTTTTACGCCTTGAGGAAATTGATGAGAAAAAGAATTTATTGGTTTTGATGACGTTGAAGATTAGTTTTGGTTATGAAAGTTTAAGTGGATGAGATGATTGAAATGGAAGTTGAAATCAAGAAATAGAAAG
>JAOTIZ010000203.1:33540787-33561649 GCA_027123425.1 Erythroxylum panamense
TCTATTCGGACATTGGATGACTGTACCAGATCATTACTTTTTGGATTATTGATTTACTGATTATTGTTTTATTGTGAATTAATTACTGCGATGTCATATGGATATTTAGCAGAATTTTCTGGTAGTGAACCTTTATCGCGGGATACGAGTCGGAATGACCTTCGGGCGTCCCGATGTGTACCCTACGATGAGGGGGCGCTACATTTATTTACATGGTATCAGAGCATTCTTGATCTTTTAAGGGACCTGTGATTCAAAAACAACAACACAAAAATACTTAAAACCTCAGTCACTCTCATTAGGTTTTTCAACAATCTTAACCAATGACTTCCACACCTTCGAGCACTACACCACCAGTCTTTAATGGCCAAAACTACCAAATCTAGGTCGTTAAGGCGTACCTGAGATCATTTGATCATTGGGATTATGTTGATGGTAAGGAAGCGATTTCTCTTCTCAACAATCCCACAGTAAACTAACTCGAACATTATGTTGAAGAAACTGCCAAGAAATTATGTGCGCTCTCATGCATTCACCCTTCAGTGGATGATGTGATTTTCACCAGGATTATGGCTTGTGAGTCTACCAAAGATGCTTGGAAAAGATTGAAGCAAGATTTTCAAGGCTGTGATAAGACAAGAAAGATGCAAATATTCAATATGAGAAAAGAGTTTGAAATGCATTGCATGAAGGAGTCTGATAAAATTAAAGATTATGTTGACAGAAATATGAAAACTATCAATGAGATAAGGTTACTGGGGGAACAACTTAAAGAGAAGAAAATCACGAAGAAGGTCATGGTGACACTTCCAGAGAGGTTTGAATCCAAAATTTCCTCTTCGGAAAACAATTGGGACATGGAGAATATCACAATCACAGAACTTGCAAATGCACTACAAGCTGTGGAACAAAGAAAAGCATTTCGTGAGGAGGAGAGTTCAAGTGAAAGAGTATATGCAGCTACTTAGAAATTCAAGCCAAGTGGTCCCAAGAGATTTTCTTATGGCAGAAAATGTAAGGAGAATATTGACCAGAACAACAAAAGGAAGTTCAGGAAAAATAAATTTCCTCCCTGACCTTACTATCAAAAGACAAATCAATCTGGAGATTTCTATTGGTTTAAGCCAAATGTTCAATGCAAAGCTTGCAAACAGTTTGGCCATATAGAAAAGGTCTACCATTCAAACCAAAAGAAGCAAGCACGAGCTCAGCCTGCTCAAGTTGCTGAAAGTGCAGAAGAGCGTGAAGAGGAGTTGTTTGCTGCAGTTAAAGAAATGTATGTAGCTACTCAAAATTTTGGAACTTGGCTTGCTGACAGTGGCTGCACAAATCAAATTTTGCTTGTAAAGTGAAACTCGGAGATGGTATATTGGTGAATGCTAAAGAAAATGGTACAATTCTTGTCCCAATTCCTTCTGGATTAAAAAATATTGTAGATGTTTTATATGTACCTGAGATTGACATAAACTTATTAAGCAAGTCTCCTTTAATGATCTACGTTTTATATGTTTTATAAATGGTCTGAATTCTATAAATGATTTCATTGGTGTGTGTGGAGCATGTTAATTGGGAAAGTTGAGCAAGTTTCCTTTTCCTATGAATCAAGCTTCAAGAGTAACAAAAAAACTGCAGCTGGTGCATTCAGATGTTTTTGGCCCAATGAGTGTTGCCACAATCAACTTCAATAGGTATTTCCTCTTATTCATAGATAATTTCTTAAGATATTGTTAGGTTTATTTTTGAAGCAAGAGTGGAGTGCTCGAATGTTTTATAAAATTCAAAGCAGCAGCTGAAAATCGGTGTGTTTTGTCAATCAAAACCTTGAGGTCTGATAATGACACTAAATACACATCAAATGCCTTTAAGGAATTTCTTCAAGTTGTTCGAATTCGTCATCAACTGAAGGTCATCTATTCACCTCAGCAAAATGGTATCTATGAAAGGAAAAATAGAACCATTATGAACGTGTCTCGATGTTTGTTGCTGGAGAAGAATTTGCCTAAAATTTTGTAGGCTGAAGCAATTAACACTACTGTCTACTTGCAAAATAGACTTCCAACCAAGGCTGTTGAAGGCAAAACACCTTTTGAAGCATGGTTTGGAGCTAAAACATCAGTTGCTCATCTAAAAGTCTTTGGTTGTGTATGTTATTCCTATGTGCCTCAAGCTAAAAGGGATAAACTTGATCAACATGCTGAGCTTGGAATTCTTGTTGGCTATAGCAGTGTCTCTAAAGGGTATAGAATTTTAAATCCTCTCACAAATCAAGTTTTTGTGAGTAGGAGTGTGAAATTTGATGAATCTACTGTATGGGATTGGAAAAGAAACTCTGTTGTATCCACTTCTCAATTTGAAAATGATGAAGTTATGGAAGAACAACAGGATGTCATAGGTGATGATTCTGATGAAGATGGTGTTGTAAGAGCATGAGAACACTAGATGATGTTTATACTCGATGTAATGTTACAGTACATGAACCTGCAGACATCAATGAAGCCTTGAATTGTGAAAATTGGAGAGCTGTAATGGAGGAGGAGCTCAAGATGATCAATAAAAATGACACTTGGATGTTAATGTCAAAACCTACAGATAAGGAAGTTATAGGCCTAAAGTGGATCTTTAAATTGAAACTCAATTTGGATGAGACCATTAACAAATTCAAAGCATGGTTGGTTGTCAAGAGATTTGCTCAGAAATAAGGCATAGATTTTAATGAAACCTTTGCCCCTATAGCAAGGTTTGATATAATCAGAATGCTTCTCTCCATTGCAGCACATCTTAAGTGGCAAGTTTTTCAGTTAGGTGTTAAGTCTGCCTTTTAGAATGGCATACTTGATGAAGAAATCTTCGTAAAACAACCAGAGGGATTTGAAAAAGATGTTGACTAAGTGTATTTGCTGAAGAAAGCCTTGTATGGACTCATGCAAACTCTAAGGCTGTAATGAAGCTACTCTGTATATCAAAAATTTTGAAGCTAAAACTCTAGTGGTTTCTGTATATGTTGATGACCTTCTGAAAACTAGAAGCAATCTGAATACTATTATGAAATTCAATACTAAAATGAAACAAGTCTTTGAGATGAACGATTTAGGAATGATGTCTTATTTTCTGGGAATGAAAGTTAGGCAATGTACTCAAGGCATTTTCATTTCTCAGGGTAAATATGATGTGGACTACAAAACAAATTCTGTTTAGAAAAATTCAAATCAGTGAGCGCTCCTGGAGTTCAAGGAACAAAGCTAATCAACAATAATGGTTCAAGACCAGTTGATGCAACCTTATGCAGAATTGCAATAGGTTCCCTACTGTATCTGTCAATTACCAGACCAGACATTATGTTTATCACAAGTCTACTATCTAAGTTCATGAATTCACCAACTGAACTCCATTTCAAGGTAATCAAAAGAATCCTGAGGTACTTGCAATGTACTCTAGACTATGGATTGCATTACAAACCTACTGGTTATGTAAATTTAATTAGATTCACTGATAATGATTGGGCTGGTTCTCTGGAAGATATGAAAAGCACTTCAAGTTATTGTTTCTCTTTTGATTCGACTATGATTTGTTGGATCATGAAGAGGCAAGGTTCAATTGCTCAATCTACTGAAGCCGAGTATATTGCTGCCTCTATTGCTGTAAACCAATGCTTGTGGTTAAGGAAAATTTTGCTTGATTTAAATTTCAAGCTAGAGAAGGCAACAGAAATATTATGTGATAACAAGTTTGTTGTGGCTATGGTGAAAAATTCAGTATTTCATAAGAAAACCAAGCATATCAAGATCAAATATCCTGCAATTCGTAAAGCAGAAAAAGAAAAACAAGTCAAATTGTTGCATTGCTCTTCAGAAGAACAATTGGCAGATATCTTTACCAAGTCATTACAGAAACATCAATTTGAACAGCTAAGGGAAAAACTTGAAGTTTTTAACAACACTTGCATCAAGGAGGAGTGTTAGAATGTAACTTGATTTAGTACTGTTGTAAAGTTTAAGTTCAGCTGTAATGGAGTGGTTAGCTTATGTTGTATTAGGTTTACTTTACTTGTATTAGTTATAATGACAGTGCAGACTATGTCAGTCCACTGCAGTAATCATTGTATTTTTGAATTTTAGTATGGTGTAACTTAACATTGTTGATATGTATATATGTGTGTGTGTGTGTATCTGAATGCAATGGAAGAAGTGCATTCATTCTGTTCCAATTCTCATTCTGAATCACAATAGAGTTGTTGTTTTATCATTTGTCATCTTCCTGCTCTCATACATCTCCCGTATCATTCTATTCTCTATCTTTTTCTCACTGCTGCATAACTTACTGTAATATCAAGAGAGCAGACAAGTAGCCAAGTAGTGGGATTAGATTGAGGACATATCACCAGAGCAAATATCACAGGATGCGACAGAAGCAGTGTTACACCATTTCCATGTTCTTTAGGTTTTTCAAATTTGTGGTAGTTTTTCTCGGATCAATAACAGTGTAATACCTGCTGATTCACAACACACGCAGCTCTACATATGCATGGCAGAGATGATGAACAGACAAGGAGGCCATTGTCATGAGAAACGGGAACAATCGCAATTAAAACGTGATTGGAGACACGAACAGAGAAATAGGCCTATCTTAAAGAAACGACAACAACCATTATGTGATATATTGGTTTTGGTGGTGGTTGGAACTTGGAAAGGTAATAGATGTTTCCTCCTATACTCACTTACATCCTTGTCCAATTTGATGAACCGACTAACCATCCAGGAATGTAGTTTATATACAACTACTACATGTGCTGTGTGCAACTATTATATGTTTTTGTTATGGATTGTTTACGTTGTCTTTAGCTTCTCTTTTCCCATCTGTGGTTTTGTAGCTCTTGACTTTGACTACATGGAAGACTCCCCATTACTGAATCTAGCTAGGAGGAGGATGAACATGTGGGTATAGTTCAGAACTTTGACATATCCTATATTCCCAAATGATCTTCTCCTTCTTCTCGAGATTATATATAATGTTAATAGAAACTGACATGGTGTGTGTAGTAGAACCAAAAAATGAATAGTTTATTCAAGGGAAAGGACGGAAATGAAACTGTGGATGATATCAACTCCAAGGACAGCTGCAAAGCAGACAGGGGCTTGGAGAAAGCCAAATAAATATTGTACATTAAAATATGGAACTCTTTTATTAGAATAAGATCAACACAATGGGGCAGGAAGATCTCAGGCAGGATCTCTTCAGTTTAAAAAAGGGTGAGGGTGGGGGAGTTGCATATGAAATATTCCAACATCAAGTTTTTTGTTTTCTTTCTCATCTCTGAACTTATCTGAATCCCCATAGCCTCATTACACTTGCAAGTCAACATTGAGCCAAAATTTTGTGCTTAAGCCTGAGAGAAGTAGCTAGAAGCAGTACATATCATGAAGAATGGAGCATTGTCTGAAGACTATGGACATGAAAGCTTTGTCCTCATTTACACCAAAGCCATTTTCCAAGATTTGGTTTCTTTCTTCATTGTGGATTTGCAGATATTCAGCCTAAACACATCCCATTATTTGATCTATGTCGGATAGTATCTTGTAAGAGAGATAGCCTCCCGGGTTAGGTGCATACATAGTACTCTTTTGTACTGCTTTGTTGAAAGTGTATCAAATTTGTAGCTTACGACATTATCAGTCACACTGATGTTCTGTAATCAATCATGACTTATTGGTCTCAGTTTCTTCCTTATAATTAATAAAAATCTTTGGCTTTTATATGACAAGGCCTCACTTCTTTTATTCAAGTAGTTTGGCGACTTCTAGACTTTATCAGAAGTTAGTAGTCAATTTCTTTCAAGACATCCGATTCCATGTATTGCGGATTGCCTACAAGAGATGGATCTTTAGCGCATTTAAATAGGAAGGTCAAGTTATTGTTTAACGCGTGATCTACATCTTTTAAAACAGACATTTCCTCGAAGTCACAATCCTTACGGGATTAAACTATTATGCTCTACTAAAGGAAGTTGGGATAAGCGTTCATGCAGAAGAAGAAATTGAACACAATTGCATAATAGATGATGCTGTAAATGTCCAACTGCATCACTGCCAGCTTCCCTCCAATCCCAGAAAAACTAAGCTCATATATCATATAATGGACTGCAAGTTTTGGTTCCCTATAATGAAACAATTTGGTCTTCAAAGAACATTAAGAATCCCATCAGGAAACAGAAAAAGAAAATTTGCTCTGGAGTTGAGTTGGATAGGCCATTCCTAACATTTAAGTGTGTTCTGGTAAGTTAATAAATTTTAGGAGATAGATGGCAAGTAGTGATATAAAGGAGAGCATGGGCCTCCATCAATGTACAAGGACTGAGCACTACTGCACAGTGGCTGTCTAAAAGACACAGCAATCTGTAGCTACTATTCATGAGCAATGTGTTACAGGTCTTATGAGAGAGTCGAATCCCGAAGGTTAGCTTAAAGGATGGGAGAGCCCATAAACTTATAAACTCTACATCAGCCTCTCTTATTATTGTTGTGAGACAATTAGACCGTAAGGAATTAAATTTTAAGGACATGAAATTTATTTCCAGCCTTTTCTCTCAGGATGTCTCCCATTGCATTGACAGAAGAAGGAAACTTGACCCAAAAAAAAAAAGAAAACTAAGAGTGAAGAAGGAACTTCAGACACTTTTGAGATCCATTTCTTAAAGCTTTGACACCCCTCCCACTACCATCTTTTTTTTCTTTTTGTTTTATAGCAGTTTCAGCAGCAACACCCTGCCGTGGCAGCAAGCAATGCATTTTGACCTTATCTCATGCGTTCTCATCTCTTCACTCAAAACCACCTGAAAAAAGAATCTAACTTTTACTTAGTTCGTGTAAACTTGGAAAGGAAATAAATGTGGTGAAAACGGGATCCGAAGAAGAAACTAAAATGTACAAGGGCTAAAATATATACACTCAATTATGAAATTGGTTTCCAGATGGAGCAGGCTGGGCGTAGCCGAAGTGATGATCTTGATATGCAGATCTTCCCCCAAGCACCTTCTACCATCATTCATATAAATCATCAAAAAAAACAAGTTAACCATGATAAAATCCACTACTTTGACAATACTAGGCCAAGTACCTGAAAATGAGTAGCTGAGAATCCTTGTGAATAATCCAAGACACTCTCCATTGAAGTTGGTTTACTGTTGAAGGCAAAATTATTCTGAAAGAATCATGGTTTCAAGGACAACCAAACCAGACTACAATATCACTTCCATGAAGTATGAGTATAATAATAAATACACATAAAAACATGTACCAGGTATGTATTATCAAAGACAAACCTTGGAGAAGTTGAATGCAGGAGAGCTAGCAGTATCATCAAGACAAGAAGGCAGCTCTTCATTATCCTGTCTACTGTTGTGGTCCTTCTTTTTCTGCCTTCTGCCACCAGTTTTAGGCAATGTAGTAGTAGTATTATCCTTCAGTGCAGAACAGAAATATACATTCTCGTAGTTGAAGCAGCCTTCATCTTCCAGGAAGTGAGGTGGACCAGATGATGCATCAGACACCATGGACAAGTCCTCATCTTCTTCTCCTCCTTCATCCACCACTACTATTTCATTCTGTTCCTTAATATTCGTCCCTTTACCACAAAAACCACTACTCCTTGAATTTACAAACTTATCGTAGGCTTTATCTTGAGAAAGCAAAGATTGTTCCAAGTAAAGGGTCCAACCAGACTCACAATCACTACGGCATTCAGAGGCCAAAGCATTCATGTTTGATACTCTATAATCTCAGAGAAAACACAGAAATGTCGTTTCTCTTGGATGAACCTCTCTTTATTAAGGGGGCAGAGAGAGTGTATGTGTGTGTGAGAAAGAGAGGTAAAGGGTAATAGACACCGTGGGGTTATATGTCTCTAGTTATGTTCCCTAATTCTAAGTAGCTATAGTAAGACATTAGAAGTTTGGAGAGGGGTTACGTGGAAAGAAAAGCCAAGAGAATCAGAGTCGAATCCAATACAGACTAAAATTGTCCTCATCACTATCAAACCCATTCAGGGGGTCTCTGCAAGAATGTATGAAAAAATGCCAGTTGTGGTGGGTTATACTGAGTACATGTGAAGAAGAGGTAAGAAAGAGAGAGCGAACCACAACCTCTTCACATGCTCGACAGCGAGGCACTGTGTACCCTCTTAACAAAACCAGGTACACACGTCCATTTTCTCGTCCACATTATATGGACACCTATCCTTGGTGTGCAGTAATGCATCTATATGTCTTTAAGACTTGGCTAAAATCCAAAATATCAACTTCTGTGTGTGTGTGTACATATATATATATATATATATTATCTTCTATTACCATTTCTTTGTTCTTTGATAAAATAAAAAAACAGTTCTATTTAACTAGCTTTAAGTTAACTTGGCTACTTTCTTTTCCTAGATTTCGGCATCCTACTAATGTGATTGCTAATAGTTGTTGTGGTGGTCCTCTCAACGATGTTCTTAGTACAAATAATTTGGTTTTGTGGGTGACTGTTGCAAGCCGACCACACTTCTTTTCCTGGGACAAAAACCACACTCAACACTGTTTTGTTTGGTCATATCGGCTTAAAAAGAATACAGGTGATTAATTTCAAAGCATAGGTAAATTAGTAAAAAACTCTTTTGAATTAAGTAAGATTGTAAGTTTGAACATCTCGTATGTATGCAGTCCTTTAAAATTTGAAATCAGAACTTTGTCTCCCGTAAAGAACCTACCTAGCTCAAATGAAAATTAATCTGGATATAAATAACTTAAAGGTGTCTTCCTCTAATTAGAATCTTTCTAAAATACTTCATAGGTAATAAAAAAAATAAAAATAGAGGTAATTACGAGGCCAAAACCCTCCTTAAGCCCTACAAATAAACAACCAATTACTCCTAAAATTACCATAGTTAGGCGTAAATCGTAAACCCGAATGTCATGTTATTATAGTAGAGGTGGACTTCAATCAGTCCGTTGAGCACGTTGAAGTAGAAATATACATGAGAAGCTCTTCAGTTGACTATGAATCCACATGCCTTACATTTCTACTTCCGCGTTCTATTCTCTTCCCCTACTCTTTACATGCCTCTCTAAAAGATATATACCACACATGCATTCCATATATTGAATATTCACACATGTTTGCACGTGCAATTACACGCACTCCAACTCTCAATTTTCTCTTTTCTTAAAATAAATTGTTGGGGTGTTACAATTTCAAATAAGCTCAAGTGCCATAGTAGGCAATAGGTGATTCCCTAGATTTTATAACTTTTTTTTTGTTAGCCTACGAGGTATTTTAAGAGGGTCCCAATTATGAGAAGGTATCTTTAAGCTATCCACTCTTAGACTAATTTCCGCTCGCACCAAATCAGCCTGTAAAAAATAAAATATTGGTCAAACAGATTTCTCCATTCTCAATATTTAAACTCGAGACCTCTAATTAAGGGATGAAAGTATTGAACCACTCACACCAACCTGTTTAGTTAGCTTCCTAACTATTTAAACCATAAGAGATGTGATGATATTTTCATAGATTGAGTGTCCTTGATAGAGAATGATTGCAGTCAATTGCACCACATGATCCTAATTTAAATATGTTATTTTTCTAACTTCTATTTCTTTAACAAAACAAATTCTTATATATGTTCAACAGTATTCTCTTCTCATATTAAGACTATATAATATTGTATGTCTGAACCCATGAATTCAATGTAATAACTTGATGAGTATTTGGTATGGAGTAAGAGGAACCCACCTTAACAGGAAAAGAGGCCTGTTAAGTTGTTGTGATATTTTCTCTCTTATATAGTTGTTGTTTTCCAACTTAGTGTGAAGTATGTCTTTGTTTTCCAACTTAGTGTGAAGTATGTCTTTCTATTTTTTCCAACGTTTTCCAATCTACTACTAATGCTTAGAAAGTCTTAGATGCAGGCCCTAGTATGTGCTAGATAGGCCTTTCTTTGTACAAAAATGGAAGTTAAGTATTATGGTCCATGATCTCAAAACTAGGCACATTCCTATGTGGATCAACATTCACGAGGTTCCATTTAGGGATGGCAACGGGGTAGGTATGGGGCAGGTATGCCATCCCCCGTACCCGCTCCATGAACTCTCCTCCACCCACCCCTTATACTCGCATCCGTTGGGGGTTTGACCCCCATCGGGTACCCGTTTATCCGCCTCTTTTTTTTTAAGATAAGCTTATTTAATATGAATGAACTATTTGTTTTTCTTTTAAATTTTCATGCTACATTCATACATACATACTGAATTTAAATAAGCTTATCTTTATTTAATTGCTGGGTTTGTATGTATATATATATAATGGCAAAATTATAATTACTATATAACGGGTAAACGGGGTGGTATCCCCATACCCGCTCCGATATCCGACGGGTATTTTTGCTAACCCTCCATACCCGCCCCACGGGTAAAATTTTGCTCCCCATACCCATCCTCGTTCGGGTAATTTTATCAGGTACTCATCGAGTTCGGGTACAATTGCCATCCCTAGTTCCATTAGAGTACTGTTCAACTCTTGGCCTAAGCCATTTGGCTATTTATGTGGGAAAAATACAATATCGTTTAGAAAAATTGTTTATACTTGATTATGTATTAAAATAAATATGGAGGACGAGCTACCTGAGAAAATTCCCTTCGTGCACCGTAATGTTTTGGTGTGCTTTTCAAAGACTCGTCGTTAGTTATATACTAATGGCGTCCCTTATTGAAGCATCTTATTAAACAATGGCTTCCCGCTAGTAAAAGGTTCAAGTTTGGGAGCTACTGGAACTCATGAATGTAAATGACAAAATTCCTAGGCAAAATTAGGAGGTCATTGATCTAGTGTAGGTGATGACTTGCAAGGCCTACAAGCCCCTTAAGTCCCAAAAAGTATCAAGCTTGAACCTTAAAAAAAAAAAGATAACCTTATTATAAAATGGGTCAACAGGCCTAAATGATTAGTCCCTCAAGCCATTGGAGCATATTTATGAGAAAATTGTAGGGTTTGAGATCGCTCAACTAGATCTAAAAGGATAAACTAGAGACAGATTCTTAATCTACAATAAGGAAGATTTAAACCAAGGTGATCAAAAGGTGGGGAAGAAAAGCTAAATCAAGAAAGGGTGATTCACCTCTCCCTAAATGACTCTTCTAGTATAGAATAATAAGGCATCAATGGCCCCAGGAAATAGAAAATTCTTTTTTAATATGTTAAAAACCTTAAACCTAGTATGGTAGCACTCTTGGAAACAAGACTCAAATTTGGTAAACGCTTGAGCCTTAGTTTTGTTAATAAGGATTGACCCATCATATCAAAATATGAATGACTTCAAAATGGATGTATTGCCATAGCATATGACCCTATGGAAATTAAAATTAAAAGCACACAATCAGTGTTTTCACATTTTGGCTTCTTTTAGAGGGATAGGGGATATCAATATATATGTGGTCTATGCTCACAACTATAGCTTCCAAAGATCTCCACAACTATAGAGGGTGACTTTAATTGTATTTTACACTCCTTTGAGGTCAAAGGAAGCTCTTACACCACACCGGGAGGAGATCGCCTACTACAGCCAAACTTTGAAGGGTTCACTTGGGTCTGACCCAAGCGTGAGCTCTCGGCTACAGACGTTCCATTGTCAAAATTGATTCCCTCAAGGTGATCAACATCCTCTCTTCTTCCAAGACGGTTTTAACTGATGCTTCTTTTTTTGTAGCAGGTACACGCAGCCTTTTACACCGCGACTGGGAGGTGCATATCTAACATGTGTATCGCGAAAGGAACCAGTGCGCCGATTGGATGGCTTTCCTTGCAGTGGCAGTCAGTCTGGGTTTGCATATCATGCAGGAGCTCCCGATGACCATTCAGGAGCAACTTCAACGCGATCAGAGTGGCGCTTTATACCGAAGAGCCCTACGCTAATTAGGGGTTGTTTGTTTGTGTAGTTTCTTTTTTTTGTTCAGTTCTCCTTTTGTAGCCAAAAAAAAAAAAAAAGGGAAGCTTTTACAGTAGAAAAATCTTATGAGGAGTTCAGGAACTATGTGGAAGATATGGAGTTTACAAAATTCAAGGGAGAAGGATGCTTCTTCATGTGGATGTAACATGTGGAATGGATAATACTTCATTCACAAAAATTTAGGTCGTGTGCTTGTCAATCAAAATTGGTTCGAAACTTTCTAAAGCAGTAAAGTAACATACAAGCATCATCTCTGCTCAGATCTTACTCATCTAGAGATTTATAAGTTGGAAGGTTGTCACTGTAGACTTACCACCTCCAGTTTTTTTACCCATGTGACCATCTTAGCCTTCAGAAATCTATAGCTAGAGGTATAAACCTTGATTGCACTGGAACTAACATGTATATGTTATATAGGAAATTAATGGCAATTAAGGAAAAAATCAAAAGACTTCCAATTTTCTCTTCTTCAACTGAAAACCAACCTAAGGAGCTCCTTCTGAAATGCCAGGGTGACCTCTATAATTCCCCTACAAACTTGTCTCTCTTGCAAAAAGAGAAGCAAGCCTTTGACAGTTACTCTTCATATTTGGAGGTCTATTACTTCCTCCTTCACCAGAATTCCAGGATTTCAGTGGCTAAAGCATAGTAACTTAATTTGAAATATTAATTTTTAGGTTAAGTTATTAATTAAAATTCCTATATTTTAGAATCAATTAACCTTAATTTGTTTAAACCCTAAACTACTACCAAATCCCTAAATTTCCTAATTTCTTCAACACTTCTCCGCTTTATTTCACAGCTCCCTGATTTCTTTAACGCTCAATCTTTAGCTTCTTCAACGTAAATCCCTAATTTCTTCAATTTTTCTCTCGTCACTTGCATCTTGCACTAGATTCCTCTTACTTTTTCTGTAGCACCAACTTTGTTATTCCTCCCTCGCATATCGCACTAACCTCTTCCTCGTGTGATCAGCGTAATTTGTGTGCAAAGTGCATGGTTTAGCGTAATTTATTTTGAATGCTAATTTTAGTGAATGACTTCTTATGTTTGATTAAAAATAAAGAAATAAAAATTAAAAATTTTGGGTATAAATTATTCTTATTACAATTTTATTTATTAGTATTTTCTTCATTTTTATGGTATTTATCTAACATCTAAGCAGTGTTTTAAAAATAGGGGTCCTTTTGCTGTTCTGAAAATCAAGATTTTCATAAAGAACAAAGCAAAATAAAATTAAATCTTTTTTATTGTTTATTTTATTCTTAATGAAGCTAGATCCTGAATAGGTGCCCTGCTTGCCCAAGGCCTGGTCCACCTTCCTTCTTGAGGGAACTTTCCATATCTACTCTCTATATCACCCCTTTAGTAGTCATAACATTTTCCATCGAAATGTATTTTTGGAAATACAGTGCTATGCTATTACTAGATGTTTTGTAATCTTAGAATTTGTATTCTCCTAACAAACCACTTCATTAGTAAATCAAGCCTATTTATAACACTTAAACAAAACTTCTATATAAATCATTATTATCATTCCATAGATTTTTTTTAAAAAAAGAGAGAGAATCCCTCTTCATCTTCAAAACGTAGGTATGTCAAATTAATCGAATTTAATTTGTTAAACACCTTCTTATTTTATTATCATCTTTTCTTCCAATACAATCACTTTTACACTGTGATAAGTAGAATGGGCAAAATACAAACCACTAACACCAACCTAAAAGCACTAAAAATTATTGAGAATAATGCATGCTTAGCAGCTAAGGAGTTAGATACCAGACGAATGAGAGAGCAGTCGGGTAATTGTTTATGCTAATGTATCTCGTATACCTTAAATTTAATGATTAAAAAATCTAACCAGCTCGATTGGTTCAACTGTAAATATTTTAAATCTTTTAATTTTTCAATTTCGGTTTCAATTTATTATAATAACTCTTATTATTAAAAACTGATCAGTTTATTAATTAACTGATAAATTTTTGTAAATTAATACATTCTTATAAATTGAAATAAATCAATTAATTTTATTTAATAAATTTGTTAATAAAATTTTAAATTCTTTAATAGATAATGACAATTTCTTACAATCATATTTTAAATTCCTAAATTTTATTTAAACTTTAATCAGTTTACGATGAACTAATATCAGTTAAATCTTTTAAATTTTAAATTTTTTTAATTTTATTGATTTAATTTTTAATTCCTTAAATTTAGGTCTTAAGTAAAAGTTGTTAAGGGCAAAGCGCTTTTCTTTTTTTTTTTTGATTGGCCACGAGATATTCTAAGAGGGTCTCAACTATGAGAAGGCACCTTTAAGTCATCCACACCCAGACTAATTCTCGTTTGAGTCTAGTAGGTCCCTTTCGGGAGGTAAAATTCTGACCTTAAATTTTAAACGGCTGCGTATATAAAGAGGGCTCAGATTCACGACTTTACTTAAGTCAAGAGAGCTTTTTACTAACTCACGTGCCCGTTGAGATTAGGACAAACTGACAAAGTGCTTTAACAACCGTCAATGAAGGCCGTCTGCGGGCACACTCTGCCCCAGTTTGGGCCTTTTCTGGTGCCATTTATTCTCCAGCACAGGTTTTTACATGTACGCAAATCTTGTCTCCTATCAAATACTCAAAAGTCTACTTTCCACTTTAGATCATAATTAGGGACACTAACTCAAACTGTTTAAAAAAGAAAAATAAATGATATTGTTGGTATGTAGTTGTGCTCATCTACACTATATCACTTCTCCAAAATAAATCAAAGACATAGATCCATGTCGAGTCTATTCTATTAAGGACAAAAGTTTTTACTTTTAATAAAGTTCAAAAGTAATATAGAGAATAAAACTCACTCATTTACTCTTAAAAATATTAATTAAATAAATATTTTTCATTTATTTTGTGCAAAAAAATTTAGTAAAGATAAAAAAATACATCCCTTTTATAATTTATTTATTTCAAAAATATTTTTATTATTTTAAATTACTGAATATATTATAGTATTAAAAGTTTTTTCTTATAATATTCATTATATTCTTACCAACTTTTTTATAAAATTGTAATTATTATTCATTTAACAGTGGCATATCATTACCCAATAAATTGTGTTAAAATAATTAAAATAATATCATGGTTTTAATCAAAGTTTATAATAATTAAAATAAATATTTCAATTAAATGTAATGTCAATACATCGAAACTCGCTTTCCATGGATAAAGAAACATCGTTTCAACATTAAAAACAACAAAGATTCAAGTTTGACAAGCCATAAAAGTTGTCCCGCAATCTTGTCTTGTTACGAAGCGTGACAAGCCATAAAGATTCAAGTTCAGCTTATCTTAGTTTCCATCATTAAAAGTTGGAGGCTTCAGACTGACGACTTACTGAGTCTTTCAATAACTACAGCTGCATGTTGGAATACTAAATCCATGCCAGTTATTATCCAACCCTCAACGGCCAAGAAAAGTATGGAAGACGGTCTCAACTCAATTGGTACGATGTTCAAGCTGCCAAGAAAGTTCGGATCAGGGAGAAGGGGGTCTCCATCACAGGCCCCCCAACATACTCCTTTGAGCCATAGTGCTGTAATTTCTGGCGACACTGGTTCAAGGGTAAATGAGTTGGACTGGCCAGAAGATGAAATCATCGATCTGACTGAAGGAGATATCACCATAATTCAAGGGCAATACGGCCTTAGCCTGGAGCTTTCTAATACGTTTAAAATTAATTAGATCAAGCTTGGAATACGGCAGTGATCATCAAATTAATGGGCAAAAAACTTAGCTTTAACATGCTCAAAACTCGACTTATGGCACTATGGAAACCCAAGGGGCTAATAAAACTGGTTGACCTGGATAATGACTTTTACCTCGTCAACTTCAAGGAAGAAGACGATTATATTTGCACCCTTACCCAAGGGCCTTGGATCATCGCAGGACAAGCACTCTCAGTTCAACCCTGGAACCCTCCGCCCCTCATTCGGAAAAATCTCCCATGTGGTAGCATGGGTGCGAGTCCCTGAGCTATCTGTCGCTCGTTACCACCCCTCAATTCTTACGACGTTGGGCAACCTAGTGGGGCACACAGTAAAAATAGACAGTCATACGCAACTAACTCACCGTGGGAAGTTTGCCAGAGTAGCAGTGGACCTAGACCTCTCCGCTCCGCTTCGGGCTGTTGTAGAATTGAATGGCGAACCGATCAAGGTTGCCTACGAAGGCCTTCCTCCCATTTGCTTCCATTGTGGCTTGGTAGGTCATGGCTCGGAGAACTGCCCTTCTAGGCCCCCTGTTCCGCCTACCGCCGAGTCCCCCGTGGTGGATCAGACAACGATCGCACCTACTATCCCTTCAGCAGAAGCCCCCACCGACGACGGTTCCACCGTGCCCTTCGGACCCTGGATGCAGGTCCAGAGACGTGCGCGACGCCCTTCGACCACGGCCCCTACGAATCGCACCGAAGCCCGTAATGCCGCCGGACATGAGGGCCTTTCAGGTTCGTGATTCACGGCTCTCATGAATCCTGATTCGCCTTCTCCTCCAACGGCTAGCTCACGTCTAACGGTGTCTGCACCACATCAATCATCCAACTTCTCGTACTCCAGACTCAAAGGGAAAGCCAAAGCCCCAGGATCGCAAACACCCATCGGCCAATGCACGCAAAGTGCGTCGTTTAAACCCCCCAGCCAATCTCCTCCACAACGCCTCCCCACGATGCCGTTTGGCTCATTCAAGGCCCCCTCGCTAGGCCAGGCTGTCACAAGCCCAGCTCTTGCCTCTCCTCCCCTCTTACTAGGCCAGCCCACACAGCCTGCAGGCCCCATTGGGCCGAGTTCTGCCTCCCAACTAGGCCAGGTTGTGCTCCCTCCTCCCATTAACCCACCCCCAGCCCACGCAGCCCTCTCGATCTTGACTCATTCGGAAGTCATAATTCAAGACTCGACAATTTACCCCTCCCAGAGGATGTGGGTTGCCAGAATATGGAGACCGAAGCCCATCCTCCCAGTGAACTGGGTAACTCATCCGATACCAACATGCCCCGCTTGCTCACCCCCTCTGACCCCCCCAGATCCGGGTCCTGCGGACAACCTCGCAAATGACTCCCACCTCATTTCAGATACCCAGATGGAGGAATCTGGTTCGATTACTTTAGTTCGCCAAACTCCGACATAGCCGGTTCTTCCTGTCCCCCCGCGGGTTGTGTAGTTGGCTCTCCTCCTTTCAGCATTGGGTATGGCTATTTTATTCTAGAACTGTCAAGAGGCTGGAGGTCGGACCTTCAAGCCCATCCTTAAAAAACATATTCGATCGCACAAAGTGCTTATGGTTGTCTTAGTGGAACCCAGGATAAGTGAGACCCGGGCTCTCAAAGTCATCAGAAGCTTGGGCTTTGGTCACTCCTTCCGGGTGGAAGCCGAAGGCTACTCCGGCGGTATTTGGTTACTTTGGCGGGATGAGCTTAAGGTTCAGATTCTGTTAGCTCACCGCCAATTTATCCACACTACCGTCAAATGGGATCAGCAGGTGTTCAAATTCATGGCCATCTACGCTAGCCCTACTTACTCATCACAAAAATTTCTGTGGCATTATTTGGGCCAAATCGCCGGCATTTCTCAACACCCTTGGCTGTTGGCTGGCGACTTCAATGCTAAGTTGGCTGGCAATATTTTTCATCAGAAAAAGCGCCTCATGGCCAGACTAGAAGGACTGCAACACTGCCTTGACACCTCTAACTCGTGTTTTCTGCAAGCTCTGGAAGAGGAACTTCGTTCTGATTTAGAACAAGTTCTCTTGCAAGAAGAGCTTTACTGGCATCAGCACTCCCGGAGCCAATGGCCATTGCATGGCGATCGTAACACCAGATATTATCATGCCATCACGTGCTCCAGACACCGGAAAGGAAGGGTCGTTTCCCTCAAGGATGAGGCCGGGACGGTCATCTCCGACCCTGTGGCTCTCCGCCAATTAGCGCACCATTACCTGATGGATCTTTATAGGTCGACACCCAGCAGGCCCCTTCTTGGGATATTCATGGGCACTTCCCTTCTCTGGCACCACTCACCAGCGAAGAGCTGTGCCGACCTCTTAGTCCAGAGGAAATTAAGAAAGCCTTTTTCAGTATGGCCCCTAATAAGGCTCCGGGGTTTGATGGCTACACTGCCCTCTTCTACCAGACTCAATGGGATACTATCGGCCCCTCGGTCTCTACTTTTCTTCACCGGGTATTCCACCACGAGATTTGGGAAGTGGAGCTAAATCGTACTATCATGATTCTCATTCCTAAGACTCCGTCGCCCACTTCGATCATGCAGTTTCGGCCTATTGCTTTATGCTCGGTGCTTTACAAAGCCATTTCCAAGCTCATCGTTCATCGGCTCCAACCCTACCTGGACACTCTGGTTGCTCCGACCCAGTGTAGCTTTGTCCCAGGGCGCTTGATTACAGATAATATCATCATCACCAAGGAAGTCTTCCATTCCATGCGTCGGAAATCGGGTCGCAAAGGCCTTATGGCAATAAAGGTGGATCTTGAAAAAGTGTACGATAGCCTGTCTTGGGCGTTTATTGAAGACACTCTTATCGACATCGACCTTTCGAATTCATTGATCCGTCTCATCATGAAGTGCGTCTCCAGTGTCTCCCTTCAAGTGCAATGGACTGGTGAGCTCAGTGACGCGTTTACTATCACTCGTGGTATTCGCCAGGGCGACCCTCTTTTTCCGTACCTTTTTGTTCTATGTATGGAACGGTTAGGTCATGCCATCACGCGAGAGGTTTCCCAAGGGCATTGGATTCCGATACGCCTGAGCCGCCAGGGACCCCCTATCTAATCTATTCTTTGCTGACGATCTTATTCTCTTTTCCGAAGCCTCTCGGGATCAGGTGACCGTCATTCAGGCAGTACTCCAAGATTTTTGTGCGGCTTCCGGACAACGCATCAACCACGCCAAGTCTAGAAGCTTCTTCTCCAAAAATGTGCCTCCTCAGATGACTCACTGCTTAAGTAGCGCCCTTGACTTTATGTCGACCAGCAACCTCAGTCGTTACCTTGGCGTTCCTATTCTACACGATCGATTTTGCCGACGCACTTACCAGCACATTCTAGATAAGGCTCAACACAAGCTTGCTGGCTGGAAAGGCAACCTGTTATCATTGGCGGGCCGTATTACTTTAGCTCAATCGGTCCTAGTGGCGTTTCCTAGTTATACCATGCAAACTGTTCGCTTACCCTGCGGGCTCTGTGACGAGCTGGAGAAGTTAATGCGACAATTTATCTGGGGTTCCTCATCTGGGTCGCCAAGGATGCACCTGGTCAAATGGGACGACGTCTGCAAGCCTAAACACTTAGGCAGCCTCAGACTCAGGAGAATTCGCGAAACCAACAATGCTTTTCTCACAAAACTCGGCTGGATTATGCTAACTAAACCCAGCTCCTTATGGGTGCGAGTCCTCGCCGAAAAATATCACGTTGATGTCCACAGTATCCCTACCTCACTCGACGCCCCTGGAGGATCGATGATCTGGCAGAGTATCAAGGCTACATGGCCCCAAGTCTTACAAGGCATACAGTGTATGATTGGCGACGGTAGCAGAATTCGGTTCTGGTTGGATCCCTGGCTTTCGGACATCGACCCTCTCTGCTCCCATGCTATGATCCCTATCCCCGAGGCCATTTTGCATCTCAGCTTAAGGCACTTTGTGGATTCCGACGGTACCTGGCTCTGGCACGAGATCCACCCCTACATCCCGAATCATCTTTGCCAGTTAATCGCCGGTACGTTTCCCCCCACCCCGATGTAGGCCCGGACCAGGTGATTTGGGGTAGCTTAGTTGATGATCAATTCTCGATCGCTTTGACGTATACTGTGAGCATGGGGCATGACGATACTGCGACTCATGCAATTTGGAAGGCCCTCTGGTCGTGTCCGGGCCCGCAAAGAATCCGCTCTTTTCTCTAGCTTCTAGCCCACGATCGGTTACTCATAAATCAACGGCGTATTCGACTGCACTGTACTTCAGATGGGGATTGCTACCACTGTGGCCTTGAGGAATCCTCTATTCATGTGGTTCGGGACTGCAGTAAAGCTCGCCAAATATGGCATTCCTTCCCCCCGCACATGGTCCCGCCTGCCTTCTTCACTACGTCACCCAGGGATTGGCTTCACCACAATCTCCAGCCTGGCCTGCGGCTCCATAACCATGCTTGGCCAACCCTTTTTGGCATCACTTGCTAGTTCCTCTGGCAGTGGAGGAATCGGTCCCTTTTTTATAGTCACTTTATTTGGCCTTCCTCACCACTTTCTCTCATTTGTCTTACGCAGGTCAGCTGAACATCTATGCTGGAGGGTCCTATCACGCGAGTTCTGCAGGTCCTCGCACGAGACACGAGCAACTCATAGGATGGAGCACACCTCCCCCAGGGCGGATCAAGATTAATACTGATGGATCTAGCCAGCACACATTGCCTTCGGCCACTGCTGGCGGTCTTCTTCGGGAAAGTGGCGGCCAATGGCTTGGAGGCTTTGCTCAGAAGATTGGCCGGTGCTCAACGTTGACAGCGGAGCTATGGGGGGTCTTTACTGGTCTCTCACTCGCATGGTCCCAGGGCTTTGGTCGCATCGAACTGGAGATTGATTCCAAGGTAGTGTTCGATACCCTCTCTTCCTCTGACCGCCGCTCCAGGTCCCTCCACCCTATTGTTCGGATCATTCATCTGCTACTATTTAGGAACTGGACTGTTGTTCATCGACTTGTTTATCGAGAGAGCAACCGCTGCGTCGACTGGCTTGTGCATTACGCTAGACAATTGGCAGACGGAGTGACTTTTCTGGTTACTACACCCATTGGGTGCCACCGGATCCTACTTGAGGATTAAGCGGGAATTTGTCTT
>JAOTIZ010000203.1:33597226-33607856 GCA_027123425.1 Erythroxylum panamense
TTATGTAAATTAATAACACTTTATATAAGTTACGTTACGTTAGTAATGTAAAGCAAAAGCAAATAATTAACTTAAATTAATGAAATATACACCAAAATTTGGGAAAAAATGTAACTTAAAATTAGTTTAGAGAAACCATGACAAAGTTGTCACACCAATAGACCTTCACAATCCTCTCTTACATAATTAACTTCCTCACTATCATCATGGACATTCATATCTCGTGCAGTAACATATTCTGACCCATACGTGAAATCCTCATCCTCATTATACATTTCCAACTCATAGTAACCCCTCGGGGGGGCCTTCAACACAACATACCAATTAGATGAATCGGTTTCTCTAGAGTAAAACACTTGTTTTGCTTGCGATGCTAGGATAAAAGGCTCTCTCACATACTGATTCTGACTTTGGTGCAAATTAACAAGTGTAAAACCTTCTTCAACTTTAACTCCATGTCCTACATTTGCCCAATCACACTTGAATATTGGAAGCTGAAATTTGTGGTAATCTAATAAATTAGGGTTTTATTTTCTAATTTATTAAATAATAAAATAATTACATAGAAAAATAGAATATGTGACAATCGGTAAAAGCATTAATATGACTATGTTTGTTACATGTTAACAGAAGCTTTAACGTCAGATTATTTTGACAATAAATTAGCAATTGAGATTTTTTAGAACGGATTAATATTATTAAGATTTTTTAAATAATTAACTTATTATTATCATGTAAAATTCGTTTTAACTTTAATTGATTAAACTTTTACATATTTTGCTTGGGTCGAAAGCTTCGTCAATTGTGATTAATCAACCATTAATAGCAATAGAACGCTATTAGCTACCCAGATAAGATAAGCGTTGTATATAGGGTTTTAGGAGGATATAAACCCTAAGGTAACAGCCTCTTTACACTTATTATTTAGCTGGAAGCGAATGATAGTGTGACTTCGCAACTTAGCCACCGCCGACGACACGACAATGGGAATACCTTCATTCTTCAAGTATATGACTCAAAAGTATCGATGCATAACGATAGATGTGAAGGAACAACCTCCTCAAGTGGTTGACGGTGTTTCAATACCAATAGAAACTTCCCTTCCAAATCCCAATGGAGTCGAATTCGACAACCTCTATCTTGACATGAATGGCATCATTCACCCCTGTTTCCACCCTCCTTAAGGACTCGTAATTAACTACCTACCTACCTGTGTTTTGTTCTGTCCTGTCCTTTCCCGTTCTTTCTCAAGTATTTAGTTTTCTTATGCTTTATGTAATAGCCTGCTCCAATTACATACAACGAAGTTTTCGAAGCAGGGACGCTGGAAGATGTCGCACGCTAGAAGCCTGAACGCTGGGAGTTCTTAGTCAGGTTTGATTGAGTTTTTGTTGTATTTTTTGGATCCCGCTGTGTCTTTGTTTGAGAAACGCTGGGAGTTTTTGAGAAACGTTGTGTCTTTGTTTGAGAAATGCTGTGCAATAATTTAGTTTGGTGGGTGAGATTGTCATAGAAATTTATTGTCTATTATTTAATAGTTTTCCTGTAGTCTGGTTATCTTCCCTCTCTGTCTGTTTCTCAAGTTTTAAAGCACTGTGTTCAATTGGAATGAATCATTCAGTTAGTATGCTCATGCTCTTCTCTCGAGCGAGCTCTAGTAATGGATGTAATGGTTGCAAACCTATGTTGATGTGCTGCTTAACCAAGCCCAAAGTGGAACGCCTATACTCTTTAGCAAGTAGTGAAATTGACCAGGACTGTGGAATTGACGATTCATGGAGTTGGTCAACTTGGATTGCTTTGCGATTTCTACCTATTTTCTGCTGAACAACGCTTGAAAAGAAGTGATAGAACTGCAAAAAAATGGTATACTTCAATACATGATTGTTTGATGGGGCTGTTTGAGAATCAAACTGGGGACCTTTCATACCCTAAGTGAAAGTCATCCAATTAGAACATAGGCCATTGATTATTTTCTTTTATTTGTCCTCATCTTCTTCCTTTTATTGTGGCTCTATTACTTTAACTTGGTTCATTTCCTTTGACTTCCATTTTCAACTTGCTGTCTCTTTATGGAGTTGGCTGTCTTGCTTCTAAGCTGGACTTTAGACGCAAAGGTCTTTCTAGGGGATTAGTTTGAAACTTAATATGAATGAGCTGAAAATTCTTCATACTTGTAATGCTTCATGCAGAGAAGTTTCTAGTTTTGCCCACCTTTTTACTGATTAATTAAAAAATGAACACATTCACACACACACATTTATGGATGTACATATAAATGATTTATTCTACTTTTTTACTAATTTGTGAAAGTTTTGACATAAAATCTTGCCAGTGAACTAAGACATGAATATTAAATCCTCTTACCAGCTAGTGATTGTTCTTCTCACAAGATACACCAATTGCACGATTTAAAGTGATATACTGTACCATTCATATATTAATGGGAACTTTTTTGCGACGAAATGGTAGCTTATTGGGTTTGACTTTTTATTATGCCATTGGCTTCTTTCTAATTTTGTGAATGATGGGAAATATTGTGTGAGTTTGGTTCCTTTTTGCCTTTTGATCCCCTTTTTTTCTCCTTGGAATTGTGTATCGTGGCTGGATTTTGAGAGATTGTTAAAGATTACACTGAATTTTGGAATACTTTGTCATTACTTAGATCGTTGCTTTGTTATTCACATTTTTAGTAAGCAAATTGTTAATAATTTGGCTTTGTGATGTACTAAAAATGTTAATTGCTTAGACTCTTCCTTATAATAGAGTTAGGTGCTTATTTATTCTCAAAATATCTGATTTCTTTCTATGGCTCTCAAGTTGAGTTTCTATGGCATCATGTGCGGCTCGTATGAACACAATGCCATTGTTTGTTTCCCTTCTTTGACCTTGCAAGTTTTTTGTGTATGCTGCATTTGTTGCTAAGAATTGCTGCTTGTGCAAAATTTTTGTGATTAGAAGCATGAAAAGATCAACTATTCTTAAAGTCATGTACATGGCCATTCCAAGAATTGAACTTGGTACCTCTCGTACCCAAAGCAAGAATCAGACCACTAGATCAAATGTCCATTTGTTGATGCACATCTTGTTTAATCGGTAAAAAAATGGATTATTCTCCAGATTAACCTTTTAATCAAAAAAATTATAAGAGGAAACCTATTCTACTTTTAGACCTTTGGTCAATTATTAGGTTCTACATTGATTTTATGGTCAGATAGGATGGACTTTAAAAGTATTTGTGAATTTGATTTATTGATCTGTAGCTTTATGATTTGTTCTGAGTCCTTTGGTAACCTTATAGATTGGTTTCTAAGCTTGAAACTTAAAGTTAATTTTTCGTTGTTAATTAATCATTATAACACTTGTTCTATATTTTTTAATATCTCTGAAGTAAAATGACTTTATTACCATTAGGCTAACTATTCCACATGAACTCATGTTTAGCTTTTATCAGTATGTCTGCAATAATTTGCACTGATATTACTATAGGAATAATGATTATTGGATATATTCCAATTTTCTGGTTCTTGTTGTTTTTGGTTTGTTGTTCTTGTTTGTGGCTGAACTTGCTTTTAAAAATAAATACAAATGATATAGAAAAGTTGAAACAGGTTGCCCAGCGAAGTTACATGTGTACATTGAAATTTTCAAGTGGGGGTGGTGCAGTTGACTCTAGGTCAGATCTGACAACCAAAAATTTATCTCTCTTGTTGAAGAAAAAATTCTATATGATCTTTAAATTAGGGGAAGCAAAAAGAGGTGGGGCATTCCGAGAATCGAACTCGGGACCTCTCGCACCCAAAGCGAGAATCATACCACTAGACCAAATGCCCATTTATTGATAAGCATCTTGTTTTATTGATAAGAAAGTGGATTGTTCTTAACCTCTTAATCTAAAAGATTATAAGAGCAAACCTATTTTAATTTTTGACTTTTGGTCAATTATTAGGCGCTGCATTGGTTTTGTGGTCAGATAGACTTTAAAAGTGGATCTTTGTTTGGTCTATTGATCTGCAGTTTTATAATTTGTTATGAGTCCTTTGATGACATTGATTTCGAAGCCTGAAATATGGAGCTGTTTTTTCATTGTTAATTTGTCATTATGGGACATCTTTTACATTTCTGAAAATCTCTCAAGTAAAATGGTTTTGTTACTTCTAGGCCAACTATTCCAAATGAACTCATTTTTAGCTTTATCTGTATGTCTGCGATAATTTGCATTGATATTACTAGGATATGTTCCGATTTTCTCATTCTTGTTGTTTGTGGTTTGTTGTTCTTGTTTGTGACTGAACTTGCTTTAAACACGATTACAAATGATATAGGAAACAGGTGGCCAAATGAAGCTACATGTGTTAATTGAGATTTTAATGCGGTAGTGGAGTTGACTATAGTTCAGATCTGAAAATCAAAATACTCTTTTTTTGTTTAAGACCAAAGTGGATATGATCCTTAACTTTTGGGAAGGAAAAAGAGGTGGGGCACTCAGAAAATTGAACTCAAGACCTCTTGCACCTGAAGTGAGAATCATACTTATAGACCAAACGCCCTTTGGTTGGAATTAATGTTGATGAGTTTGTGTCTTGTGTTTAGTCAAATTGTTCTCGTGATTCTATAATGGTTGTAAAATTACACCAATGTATTGTTTTGATAGGCTTTTTTTTGTAGTTAGTTTAAGGTTGTTCACGAAATTGTGACCAAAGGGCTGAACGTAATCATTCATGTTTATTTCTCTTGATCTCTGCTGTTATTATCCTTTTAATTCACTTCTGTAGCCTCATGATACTAGTAAGTTTCATCCTATTTCATTTGGCAGCGGTTGCTGATGTGACTGCCTTACATGTAAGATAAATTTTGCATGCTGCACTGGTTTTTCTTGTTAAGTTGTAGTTCAAAAGAAGACAGCATAATCATATTTCTGAGATACTCCAGAACAGTTCGTTGATATTAGGACAAGAGTCCAGTACTACCTAAAAGTTGGAAAAAGGCTAAGTTAAGTCAGCCAGTGTTAAGGGTTCTGTTAGAATGTTTATTGGTAGAGATATGTACTAATTCTGTCAAATGCTAGTACAAACATGCATCTACGCAGATGTATGGTGTATGTGCATGAAAATGTTGTTGTCTTGTCTTTAATCCATTTGCATTTGGCTGTTTGTTCTTGATGAAGTGATCTCTCATGAAAGTTTCAGCGGTAAGTAAGGTTGACAAAAGGTTCCCTTGGTTTTTCTTCATCTGAATGGAGCTGGACACAGGTATTATCCGAGCCTGCTTATCTTGAGTCTCACTGTTGTGGATCAGATGAGAACACCGGATGTCATGCATATCCAATGTTTTTAATGTTGTATCCATATTTTAACGGTGCCATTGACTTTTTGTCAGTTTTTGCGGATGAAGTATCTTAGTTGTATTTTTTTTTTGAGAACGTTACATGGTTCCCTTAATTACTTGTAACTGAACTCATGAATGGATGAGGTGTCATTGTTCTGATGTTGACTTTTAGCAAGAAGACAGATGGAACATTTAAAAATCAATATAGCAAAGGGCAAACCACATGAACGTGCAGGTCTGGTCCCTGGCATTGACCATTGACCAGATCATACAACCACAATCACTTTTGGCTGAAGTCTTGAAAGAACTGAAATTAAACTTGGGACCTCTTGCATCCACTAGATCAAATACCCAATTGTTGATACATATCTTGTTTTATTGGTAAAGAGTAGTTTTGTTCTCCAAATTAAAATCTTAATCTTAAATAAGATAAGATCAAAACTTTTTAATTTTTAGACTTCTGAATTTAGTTTTTTTTTTCTAGTTTGATGATTTGTTTTGAATCCTTTCTTAACCTCATACACTCTTTGGTTAGGTTTCTAAGCCTGAAATATAGAATGTATATCTTCTATGGTTAATTATATATTATAAAATTTCGCTCTTTATTAATCTATGTCATGTAAAATGGCTCTGTTGTCACTAGGTCAAGTATAATTCGTAAACTCATGTGAAGACATTAATAATTACTAAGGACTGCTCGCGATTGTATCTGTTGCCATTTTCTAATTCTCGTTCTTTTCAGTTTTCTGTTTGCTCAAGTGAGTGAACTTGGTCAAAAAGTGATACCAACTGTTTATCAAAGTTGAAATAGGTATCTTTCCATTTATTGTTGGGGCCAGATGTTTATCCACCTTGATTTTAGAGCTTGTTTGCTTTCCATCTTCAAACTTGGGAATTTAATAAGTACGAAGTTAGATGTGTACATTGAAACATGCATATGCTAGTTGTGCACTTTGACTCTAGTCCAGTTCTGGCAACCAAAGACCAAAGTCTTTATGATCCTTGCTTTCCGTTGTATCCAAAGAAAAAAGGTCTATATGATCTGTAAAATTTTGGGAGTAAAAAGAAGAGGGGCATTCCAAGAATCAAACTTGGGACCTCTCACACCCGAAGAGAGAATTATTCCACTAGACCAAATGTCCCATTGGTTGGTATTAATGTTGATTAATTTGTGAGTTGCTGCTAAAATTACCCTATGAATCTGTCAAGGTGTCAGATTGCACCTAGATATTGTTTTGTTTGTATTTGCTTGGTTGATAGTTAAGATTGTCTATGAGTTATGACATTGCAAGCAAAGGGCTGAAGAAACACACATTTTTATTTCTCTAGATCTCTACTGTTATTATCCTTTCAAGTCACATTTTTAAGCTCATAATACTAGTGAAGATAAATGGAAGTACAAAAATATTAGAGCTTATATCTCTCGTTTTCCTAGACTTGACAAATGATCTCTGGCCTATCAAAATAAGCAAACTGCTAGTTGCTAGAAATTGAATCCTCAATTTTGCAATGCTTGTGATTGCATCAAGATAAATTTAACATGTTTCGTTGATTTTTTTTCTCATGTTAGGGATCAAAATGGAAACAGCATCATCCTATTTCTGAGATCCTCCAGAAAAGTTATCTGATATTAGCATTCTGTGCTATCTAAATGTTGGACTAGGGCTTAGTTAAGTCAGTATAAAGGGCACTGTCTGAATTTTTCTTGATAGCAGTATGTACTAATTCTGTTGAATGCTAGTAAAAACATGCATCTTTGTAGACATGGTGTATGTGCATGTAAATGTTATTCTGTTGTCTTTAATCCATTTGCATTTGGCTGTTTATTATTGATGGAGTGATCTCTTATGAAAGTTTCAGTGGTAATCAAGGTTGACAGAAGGTTCCCTTGATTTTTGTTCTTCGCAATGAAGCTGGACACAGATATGATCCTAGCCTGCTTATCTTGAGGTGAATCCCATCTCCATATTTTACATATGAACGCACTGTTGTTGATCAGATATAACACAAGAGATCATGCATAGCCAATCTCTTAAATTGTGTATGGATATTTGTGTGTATGTGTTTCAATGGTCCCATTGGCTTTTTGTCTCTTTCTGCAGCTAAGATATATTTTATTAAATATGTTACATTGGTCCTTGAATTTATATAACTGAACTCATGAAAAAATGATATGTAATCGTTCTGGTGTTGACCATTGACCAAATCATAAAGCCATCATTTTGGCTGAAGTCTTGAAAACAAAATAACAAAATTGAAATTGGGGCATTCCGAGAATCGAACTCGGGACCTCTCGCACCCAAAGCGAGAATCATACCACTAGACCAAATGCCCTTTGGTTGAAGTTTATTTACTCAATTTTCTCCTATTATCCTATAATCTCATAATATTAGTAGGTTTTTTTCGACAGATAAAGTGTACTGAAATTTTAGAGCTTATTGGTCTTGATTTGTAGTGCTTGACTAATGATCTCTGATCTATTCAAATATATGCTAACATTTGATCCACAGCTGCGGCTAGAATGATTTGATTCGAGTTTCTTAAAAAACGATTGAAAGAACTCATTCATCTTACTTACATTGTCCTTTTGACTTTCATTACTAATTAATTTCATGAGTAGGTCAGGAGCTAACTGATAGACGTTCTTAAGATCATCCAATTGAGTTGTTATATTTTCTATTTTTTCTTGGATTGAGACTAATTCATTAGGACTCAATTTTTCCTTATTCTCATGCATACTTATGTTCCCAGAAATCGAATGTTCATGTTATGCAGTGCTAGAGATGATGTCAGTACGTCCACTGTTTATAGCTTAGAAGTTACTCTGTGTAGTCACAGTTCCTTTGGCATCAGTAGCTGATTCATTGTTATGATAAATTGGACATGTAGATAAAAAAGAAGGCAGCATCTTCATATTATGCCACGAGTTGTTTAATAATATAGAAGAATCCTACACTGTCTTGATATTGGACTAGGGCTTAGTTAAGTCCATTATTAGAAGGATGTTTCTGGATAACAATATGTCCTAATTCAGATTGATTGCTCTCTAGACAGAAGAGCTTGTGTATGTTCATCTTCCTCGTTTAATTCATGCCCATTTGGCTGGTTATGGTTTTATTAAGCATAGGGCACACTAGTTATAGCTGTTATTCATTTTGAAACGCTCATGGATCACTCATCTCGTTATTTAACATACTTTCCAGCTCCTCATTGACTTTTGTTAAGGAACAAGTGGGTAGTAGCCGCATGTTGCGGGGCAAAAAGAAGGTAGGTGCGAAATCATAGCAGTAGACCTAATGCCCTTTTGAGATTAGTCATTGACTACAAGCCTTTTAATGCTTTCCTATAGGATGATAAGTTTCTTTTTGCCTAAAATCAGTACACAGGTACTATTTCTCAAGAAAGTTGTTATATTTTCAAAGTTTGATCTTAAAGCGAGATTTTGGCAATTGGGTACTCACTATGAAGAATGTTATACGATTACATTCTACATTCCCAATGTTCAGTATCAATGAATTGTGATGCCTTTTGAACTTAAAGTCGTTCCATCACTATTTCAAAGTCGGTCATTAATTTGTTCAAGAAACACAGCACCCTAATGGGTGTCAATAGCATCGGTTTGAAGAATAAGTTGTCCTTGTTCAGGAATCTTCAAAGGAGGAGAATCCTGACTAATCTGCTTAAGATTTCTTGGAAATGATTTCTTAATGCGAATCACAGTCTCGACTCTGGCTCCTGATGTCTTTCAAATTCCCTGAAACTTATTATGTCCAATCTAAATTTTTGGGGCAGTGGTACTTGAAATGTGTGCTTGATCCTGGAATCTTTCTTGCTTGTCCATTTTCTTACCAACAATTCCTGGATACTTTATGTTCTCTATGGAAATGTGTGCTTGATCCTGGAATCTTTCTTGCTTGTCCATTTTCTTGCCATCGATTCCTACCTACTTATGTTCTTTATGTTATTGGTACCAATTCTTGTCAGAGGACCAGCAGTGTCTATGAATTTTCCTGCTAAAATTGGGTCACCCTTTTTTTTCTAAGTAAAAACGCTATTTATTGGAAACTTATTTCGGAATTATAAGTAAAATGTTAAATTAATTCAATACTTATTTTATAAAGTTACATATCACGGCTTTTAAAAAATGAATGCTTGTATATTTCAGTTAGTGGCAAAGTTTAATCGTACATATTTATTAATTAAGAAAAATAATAATTGAAATTTTTTTAAAACATTAAGAATAATTTAACACACTTTTGATAAAAAAAAAAAGTCAAAGAGAAAATTGTTTTTAAGATTTTCTAAAAGTAAAAAAAAAAATAGAAAAACAAGTGCAATTGCCTCTCAAGTTATGGTTGAAGTATGCAATGGTCTAGATTACGACTAGGCATGGGCCAAGAGTTAGAAAAAGAATTGGCCCTCATTCATTCGCCAATAGAGGCCGGTAAGATATTGCCGATTGAACCAAAAATATGGAGATTAATAGGCCATTTATCAAAGAAAAGTTGAAAGCAAAGCTTATTGAATTGTCAAATGTTTGATCCGAGGATCAACTTGCAAATGTACTTATTAAGACAATATCAAGCCAAGCGTTCAATCACTATCTAAATAAGATAGATATGAGTGACAATTATACACTAACTTGAGAGGGGATTGTTAATGATTGACATAATTACTTCCAAAATGATACAATGATGTCTTAGAATCCCAATGTGTAAATTATTCCTGGGCTGTCTCTACATGTAAAGAAGTCATAACTTTTTAGAATAGAGTTCATAGTTGCACAATCTTAAGATTTGTCTTATGCATGTAAATTGTCTGTATATAGGAAACAAATGTGACACGAGAGATCTCATGCAATTAGAGGTGTTCAAGAAAATCTGTAAATCTGTGAACCGGACCTGAATTATATGAACCGAACTTATAAATAAGGTTAACCGAACCTGAGTTCAGGTTCGGTTTGAACCGAATCTGAAAAATCAAGTTCATGGTTCAGGTTCAGGTTTTTAACTTACGGTTCTAGGTTTAAATCTGAACCTGAAACACCCAAAAATTTATCATATATTTAAATATAATTTAAGAAGATATTAATAATAATAAACTCACTAGTATTTACTATATTAATTCTTGAGAAAAAAAGAAGAAGAAAATGATAAAAAAACTACTTTAATTCTATATTATTAAACGTTAATCTTAAAAATTGCTATTATAAGTAACAACTAATACATAACACTCAATACTTCTACTTCAAATAGTAATTAATATGTGTTAAAGTTATTGATCGAAGTATTAAACTATTAAT
>JAOTIZ010000203.1:33616034-33633011 GCA_027123425.1 Erythroxylum panamense
TTTTTGGTTTTGTTAGGAGACTGATAGACTTGTCTATTCTGACATTGGATGACTGTAACAGATTATTATTTTGGATTGTTAATTTACTGATTTCTGTTATATTGTGGTTTAATTTATTGCGATGCCATATGGATTATTAGCGGAATTTTCTGGTAGTGAACCTTTATCGTGGGTCGGAGCGACATTCGGACGTCCCGATATGTACCCTACGGTGAGGGGGCGCTACAGAAAATCACACTGATGGAGCTAACATTAATAAGAGAGAGATGTGAAGATAGAAGGAGAAGCTGCTAGTGTAAGTTGCAACTAGTTTATTCCTTAGACCATCACTTGTTGATGACACTGAGAAAAGAAGGTGGCAACGATAGCTACAACAACAACAATAACAACTCCAGTGTACAAGGCTCCCCGCTTTGTGAGAGTTGGGGGAAGGACGTCAATTGTACGCAGCCTTCCTTTTGTATTTTACAAAGATGTTGTTTATATGACTCGAACTTGTGACCTTTTGGTCATTAAGGAGTATTCTTACCGGTTGCTCAAAGGCTTGCCATCAAGGTGGCGACGACAGCTAAAGACCAAAAACCTTATATTTAGAAAAATTAAACATTGTGTGAAAGATGCACACTTTAAAAGGAGTTAGATGTCTCACATAGAGTGTATGTGTCAATCAATGCCCAATGCTACATATGCTAAACAATCTCTCCCCTTTGATTTTTAATTTTAAAAGCTTAAATTTTAATTAATTAGTTTTTCTTAATTAAACTAGCTTGAATTCCTAATAAAATCTGGAAAATTATTTTGATTGGAAATTATTTTTAAAAGGGTTATATTATAATTAGGAATATTTATGGAATTTAATTTAGTTTTTAAGAGTTAAATTATTAAATCAATTATTAGAATCAAGCAAAAATTTAAAAGATTATCTTTCATAATTAGAATATGTTAGATATAATTAGTATAATGAGACCTAAAATTTCAAAATTTTGAATCCTTTAATTGTATTAATAGCATATAAAGAGTGTAATTATTGCCTTGCTATTATATAAGTATAAAACTAGAGTTTTGATTACGGTATAGTGTGTTGAGTAAACTCTAACGCCCTTTAAACCTGAATAGATTTTATCTTAAATTAATGGATCTTACTTAACTAAATATGTAACACCCTAGATCATCCGCTTACAGATATTGTCCGCTTTGAGCCTTGGCCCAGCCAAGCTCTCATGGTTTTGCTTTTCTCAAGACCTTCCCAGGAGGTCACCCATCCTAAAACTACTCTCCCCTGAGCACATTTAGCCTCAGAGTTCTGATGGGATCCAGTCCGTTAGGCCATGAAAAACGCATCTGTAAGGGAGAGGTGTCCGTATCTTTATAAGGCATACTTCGTTCCCCTCTCCAACCAATGTGGGATCTCACAATCTCCACCCCCTTAGGACCCAGTCCTCTTTGGGGTCCAACCTAGCTGGCACAACGATTTGGGTATCGGCTCTGATACTACGTGTAACACCTCAGATCACCCGTTTACAGATATTGTCACGCTTTAGGCCTTGGCCCAGCCAACCCCTCACGGTTTTGCTTTTCCCAAGACCTTCCCAAAAGGTCACCCATTTTAGAACTACTCTCCCTTGAGCACCTTTAACCTCAGAGTTCCGATGGGATCCAGTCCATTAGGCCATGAAAAACGAGTCTATAAGTGAGAGGTATCCGTACCCTTATAAGGCATACTTCGTTCCCCTCTAAAACCGATGTAGGATCTCACAAAATATGAGTGATTTAGATGAGCAAACTTATGATTGTATGAATTTAAAGTTAGGGTTCGGAATAACATATAAGATATATTATTGCAAAGAGTTGTCATTTAACAGATCTAAAAGTCACATGAGATGTGATTGATAAGAATGTTATTTACGTATTTTAAGTTTAGTTAATTTTTAGAGCAAATTCATAATCAATTAAGTTTGAATGGGATCTTAGCCCAACAGAGAGATGAAAGTAATTTTTCTATATTAGTAGTGAGGGTTATTTATTTGAATAAAATAGTGACAATAACTAAATATTTTATTAAAGTCCTTTTATTTTTGGCATAAATTGACACTTGCTATTTTATGTCCTTTAGGTTGTTAGATAAAATGAGTAGTACTTTGTCTTGAGGAGTATTATGAATGCTAATATGCTTATTGGACCTAATTCATTAGACTAGTTTCGTAAATTAATAATAATTTTCAAGTAAGAAAAGAAATTGTATGTTCTAAACATTGCAACTCCATTGGAACCCAATATGAATGTAACTTATGAAGTATGGGAGTAATATAAATGTCATATTGATGATGATGAATAAGCTACATATGTGATATTAGCTAGTATATCCCCTACTTCAAAGACAATATAAGAACATAAATGCTTATACTGCGATACTACATCTCAGAAAGTTATTTGGTGAATAAAGTAAAGTGGAGATCAAAGGCACGGGACTTCCAAAGCATTATATCAATATAATAATACAAAAGTGTGCCTTAAAAAGGATCCCAGTTCTATTCTTATTATATATTCTTCTCAACTTAAGAAAAAGGGTTCCATGAAGAATATAAAATAAAATAAAAGGATTATGTTAAATTAACAAAGCCAATTAATGATGTCAAGAACGACAGTAAAAAGGGTACATATTTTTATAGTGGAGTAAATGGACATTAGAAGAGAGACACCAAAATTATCTTTTAGGTAATGGATAAGAAGCTTAAGGATGCTTCATCCTCAAGCATGTTTATGATTGAGATTAATCTTTCAATTTATGTTCCATAATCTTAGATGTTAGACACTGATTGTGGTTCTCACATTATTAATAATGTCTAATTGTTAAGAAGGAGTAGATTATTAAGAAAACACAAAGTGGAGTAATGAGTTAGTAATAGATCAAAGATTACTACATTAGTTGTAGGAACTTGTAATTTAACTTTGACTTCTTGCCTTGTTCTAAAATTGAATAATTGTTATTATATTTAAATTATTACAAGAAAAAATATTTACATTTCTTATTTAGATATGAATGAATTTATCTTTATTATTAAGAATAAAATTGTTCTTTGTATAACGCTTATGTTCATTATAGATTTGGATTTCTTATAAATGATTTATATGGATAAGATCTAGAAAAAGCCAGTTCTTAATATAAATATAAAGAAAAATAGAATTAAGTGATCAAAATCTATTTTTTATGCATTATAGGTTAGGTCATATTAATGAAACTATAATCATAAAGTTATATAAAGAAGGATATTTAGATCATTTTGATTAAATAAACCATATGAAACTTATGTATCTTGTTTACAGGGTAAGAAGATCGAAGTACCATTTAGTGTAAAAGGAGAATATGCCAATGAGTTACTAAAGTTTAAACTTCCAAGTCTATGTGGTCCTATATCTACTCGTATTAGAGGTGGAAACTCATATTTCATTAGATTAACATATAATCATTCTTAATATGATTATATGTATTTAATAAAATATGAGTATGAATCATTTGAAAGGTTTAAAGAATTTTAACTTAAGTTTAAGAAATAAACTAGTAAAAATATTAAGGCACTTAGATCTAATATAATTATGAGTACTTAGACTATGAGTTTCTTGATTACTTAAAAAGGAAATGGATTCTCTCGTAATGAACTCCACTTGGAAATTTGCAAAATAATGGAGTATTTATGAGTTATGAAAACCTTCACAATTTCCTTTTAGGGATATGCCGTTAAAATTGTTGCTTAACTTATAAGTAGAGTTTTATCTAAATTGGTTGATAAGATTCTTTATAAGATATAGATTAATAATAGAACAAAGTTTTCATCTTAAAAAATTTGGGGATATATGCTTATTTAAAGCATGGAATATCTGATAAGTTTCAAACTAAATCAAATAAGTATATATTTATTACCATCCTCTCAAGTAAAGTTGTTTGTCTCCAGAGATACTGCAGTTATGTAGGGAGAACTCATTGCTAAGGAAAGTTATAGAAGTGGAATAGAATATAGAAAAGTTCAAAAATTATATAAGCATCAAATAGATCAATAACGCCAAGTTGATATGTATGATGTATAAACAAGGGTTTATGAAACACATAGTTCATGACACATTTTGAGATACATTGTCCCAACTAGATTTGATCTATATATTGAAAAGGAAAAAATGATGCATTGTTTATAGACAATGAGCTTACCAGTTTTAAGGAAGCAATATCTAGCACTAATTCTTTAAAATGACATGAAGCTATAAAAAATAAAATAGAACATATGTATATTAACTGAATATGGATTTTAGTGGATGCATTTATTGAGATTGTACCTTTTAGATGCAAGTGTATTTTTAAGAGAAAAACCAGTATAAATGACAATATATATTTGTATAAAAAAAGGCTAGTGGCTAAAGGTTATAGAAAAAATAAAGATCAAAATTTGATGAAATTGTTTTACTAGTAACAATGCTTTGTCCATGGGGATCTTATTAGGTATAGTTACATGATAATGAAATTTGGAAAATGGATATAAAGATAACATTTGTCAACAGAAATTTCCTTGAAGACATATATATGACACAATATGAAGGTTTTAAATTCAAGATGTTTCTTAATCAAGTATGCAAGTTGCAAAAGTCCATTTATAAATTTAAGCAAGAGTCACATAGTTGGAACATAATTTTTATGAGATAATTGCAGAATTTGATTTTATAAAAAATATGGATGGGCCTTGTATTTATAAGAAGGTTAGTAAGAGTGCGCTCGTCTTTCTAATGCTATACATGGATAACATATTGCTAATTGGACATAAGATATCAATGTTTTAATTTGTAAAGATTTGGTTGTCCTCAAAATTATCCATAAATTATATAGTAAAAGTAGCCTATATTATGGGAATAAATATTTATAGAGATAGATAAAAAGAAATGGTTGATTAGTTTATCTTAGTCCATATATATAGACAAATTGCAAAGATTTATATTTTGGGAAATTCTAAAAGAGTATTCTTACACATATCACATAATATTTCTCTCCTGAAGACTATGTGTCTAAAAGATATAAGAAGGGAGATATAAAAATGGATTGCTTTCTATATGCTTTGGCTTTTAGATCAATCATGTATGTGATCCTACGAACGTGACCAAATGTTTCTTATGCTTTGAGTATAACAAACATATTTTAAGTCAATTTTGGTGATGGTCATTGGGAATTATGAAAAAAAATTAAATTACTGTAGAAGAACTATTTTTTTAATTCTATAGAGGAGTTGAACTAAGAGTTTAAGGGTATTCAAATGTAAGAATTGTTCCTTTGACTTGGATGTTGCCTATGCAATTCTTCTTATAATTAGGGAGATGACTAAGTAACCCATCCTTGTATTAGACTTAAAGTTGCAATTTATCCTTAAGGCATATAGCCTTTGTTTTGTTATGCATTGTTCCACCCTTAAGGGGCTTTTGTAATACAATCTAAATTTCCAAAACAATAGACTATAAAATCTCCATATATTTTAAGGACAATTTTAATTGAGCATATTTGAAAGGTTATTTTATTTAGTATGAATAAAAACTATTTAGTATTTTTATATTATTACTTAATTTAAGATCTTCAATATTTTTGCCATTTCAATTTCATTCTTCAAGTTAGGATTATATATGTTGGACGAAATATCTTCTTTTTTTGTTTGAGATTTCTTAACTCTTATTTATTATAGTTATTTCTTGGTGAAGGCCAGGAAGGTTTATTTGGAAAATTTTTGTTTTCTTAAAATTATATAGTATATTTGTTAGATTGTAGAAGGAAGATGAGGAGACTTGTTTATTTTGGGTAAGTTTTTCAAAGGATTTTGGTAGTTTAATAAGGTAAGCTTCTTGTAATTAAGGGTATTAAATGTTACTTAAAATTTTCAAAGAAAAATTTTAATCTTTTATTAACACATGTATATAATTTTTATTTTCTTCTTCTTCTCTAGGCACGTATTTGTTTCTAAACTATTAATATTTTCTAATACTAAGGATTCATTTTTAAATTCATTATTAGAGAATTCTTGAGAGTTTTTTATTAAATATCATTAAAGCTTTTTTTTGTAAAATATAACATAATATAAACATAAAATTTGAATTTTTATTAATCCTACAATATTTAACTGTGTGACCCTTTGCCATATTATTCCAAGTTATGTTCTTATAGTTGGAAGAAGGTGAAAGTTTATAACTTTTGTTTTGTTTATAATTTTGGTTTTGTCTATATATTTTTAAAAAAATTTCTTGTTTTCACATATGAGGATTATTCTTATTTTTGTTACTATATATATATATATATATATATATAACACTTTCTTCAAGTTTTATTTTAGTAAGAAACATCAAATTTTTAACAAAAGATCATAATTATTTTTTAATTTGAGATCACTTTACAATATAATAGTAAAATTATATGTATATATATATTTAACATCTCTAAATAAAAATATGTCATTATTAAAAAATAATATATGAATGTAAAATATTAAAGTTATATATATATTTAGTATCTCTAAATAAAAATAAAACATTATTACAAACTAATTTATACATACATATGTATTAGATGTACATAAATAATAGTTTGTACATATATATCTACAAATATTTACTTGGACCTATATATAGTATTCATTATATATATATATATATATATATAATAAATCACTATAATGTTACATCAATTTTTTTGAAAGTTAAATTTCATTAATGTTGGAAGATCGACAAAATAGGTCTACATATAATACAACTCTACTATAGGATAATTAAGTACCCAAGTGGGCCCATTGTCAACATCACAATTACAATATGGATAGTCCTTATATATGGCAATAGCTTACAACTAAGGTTATTGCTTTCAAACCTGCATTCCAAAATCTTCATTTGCATGTTTTAGATATAAGGGATCTAGTTTCAATTATGTTGTAAAGGGTGACCAAGGTGAGAGATTTACCAATTCCACTACTATAAGTTCGATTTTATTAAGGCTGGTGACTTGACGTTAGGTAGATTTCTATAAGTTCACATACACATGCTAGTATATATTTAGCCCCTTTATGATATGCACGTGAATTGCCTTTATTACTTTTGTTGCTCATAAATTAGTTTAGTTTACTATACAATAGCCGAAAGTGGTAGGATCAAGTTATATGTGCCAATCACAACCTATTTCCTTGAATCATATAAATGTGATAAGATGTTGCAAACAATTTATTGGAATTGTAGTGCTTGAACCGAATAGTTTTACGTTCCTTTCCTTCCATATTTAATAAATCATTGCTTCGAATGTTTACTTAAATATGGTATAGTAACATTTAAATTTGAACTGAGCGACCATTCTAAGACTTGGATAAGCTAAGAATAAGGACAAGAATTCTAAACATGTTAAGAATATTCCTCCATATGTAGTTAACGTAATCATAATTAGAAAAATAAGTGGTTAAAGGTTTTATAGGTTGGGAATAGGAAATTTAATGGTATCCCTTATTCCAATCCTGTGTTGAGCTACTAGCCAAAAGATAAATGAATAAGAAAGGGATATTCATGGTCCTAAATTAGCTTATAATGAGGCATTAGAGGGGAATCACCCATTAATAAGTTCTTATAGGAATGAGATAAGAAGTGGGAGGATTTGTCTAGTGATCATTTGATCAAGTCTTGAACATTAGGATTATAATTAATTGTAACAATAAGATTGATGAACTCTTGTTTACCACGAACAGAGTGGTAAGGATATAACTAATCATCATTTCTGATAAGAGCCTAGACTTTAGTATTGAGAGGGATAGAGTTCTTGAGAGTTTGTAAACTGACAATTCAAGATTACTTTGACTAAGATGTCAATAGTCAAACTAAAAAAAGTTCTACTTCCATCTCTAATCATATGCTTGATATAAGGATGGACTAATTCTCTTAGTTTTAGAATTTGATTGAAAGTCTATGAGTTACTAGGATTGAGCTTATAATTCCAAATACATGTTCCCTTGAGTAGTTGTAAATATGACCATTTCACCTATAAACTCTCATTCTTAGAGTATAGTTTCCAAAGCCTCTTCATCAACTTGACTTTACTCATAGTGTGTATGGAAGTAATTCTCATGCTACTAAACCTTTTAGGCTATCAAACCATTGCCCATTTCACTTTAGGAACCTTATGCATATTATTAGTACCACTTTATAGAAAGTCCCTCAAAGCCTTATTTATGTCTTTCATCAATGATTTGCGTAGTGCATGATGAGATATCCAATAGGTAGATAGGTTGCTCAATATAGATAAGGTTAAGTGTAGTCTTCCTCTATAAGATAAGACATTGTTGCACTAGCTTTGTGGTTTTCTGTTGATGGAGTTTAAGAAAGGAAGGCAATCCCTCTTGGATAGCTTCTTTTCAGCCATGGGTCTAAATATTTTAGAGGAGGGATTTGATGAGCTAGACTTTAGGGGAGAGAAGATCCACAACCTGGGTATTATAACCTACTGTGATAATAAAAGAGCTTTTTTAAGATTGAAACTAGTCGTTACAACTCTTTAAATTCTTTCAAGGAATTTAAAAGCAATTGAACTAAGTTAAGATAAAAAAAAACATAGCAACAATAGGTCATCAACAATTTTTATATGTTCTTGTATCTTTTTTAAAAAAGTAGGTCATAAACAAAAGATAGCTGAAATAGTTTTAGCTTGGCACATCTGTAGTGATACCTAAAGGAAAGTTCTTTACTGATTTTAATGGTAGTACGTCTATGAAACAATTCCACGAAACAATTCCATGCATATCATAATTAAAATAGCATATATAGTGAGGTAAGATAGCTCTTGATCCATGAGATTAATATGCAAGGTAGGCCCATGGCTACCAAAGTTGATATAATAAAGCTACAACTTATCAAATTAAATGCCTTCCAAAAGTCAATTTTGAGGGCATAAATGCTTATAAACACTTTGGTACTATAATATTTGAATAAGTCTTAGGAGATCAAGATGTTGTCATTTATGTTTCTTTTAGGGACATAGGCATATTGACTTGGATTAATGAGTGATGGAAAAATAGTTTTCAATTTGCTAGCCAAACTTTTAGCAATTATCTTATAGACTATATTATAGCAAGCAATGGGCATATAATCATATATGGATCAGGGTTAGATGTTTTAGTATTAGACAAAGGTATGTTTTGTTTACCTCTTAGAGTAACTTTCTTAATATGAAAAACTCTTTGACAACCTTAATCACCATATCTCTATTGTGATTCCAAGTAGCTTGAAAGAATATGACATCAAAGTCATTTAGTCCAAGGGCCTTCTTTAGGGGGAAGGAGAAGAAAGTTATCTTGACTTCCTCAGAGGCAACCTCCTTTGTAAGAGATTCATAAGCTTTAGGTTGAACAGGAAGTCTTAGGGCCTCTTTGAGTTCCTTAGGTAATGGTTGAGTGTCTTGGTGAGAAGCTAGTAATTTGAAGAAGTGATCAAAAGTAAGTTGCTTTAGATTATCTTGACTAGAGATAACGACTTCTTCAAGACTTGTAAGAGCAATGATGTTATTTTGATTTCTTATAGTTTTTATTTTTCCTATTAAAGTACATATAGGGCGTTTGAACCTGCAATCATAAATAAAGAATGAAATGGCAATTCTTTAGGAACAAAATAGATGAGAAATAGAATAAAATATGTATTATTTAGTTTGATTTATTCCTTTAAAGTTCTAATAATGATGTAATGCTAATGTTTGGTTTGAAAACATAAATTTAGAATGACAATGGAATGAATAACAAAAAGACCAAATTATCCATTAGTCCCCACTAATTACATTATTATTATTATTATTGTTGTTGTTGTTGTTGTTGTTGTTGTTGTTATTAGAAGAAGTAATAGTAGTAGTAGTAGTAGTATAGCTAAGTAATTATATGGATTCCTTAAGGATATTTTTGTCTAACAAGTTCTTATTTTTATTTCCAACCTACTTGGAATAGATAAAGATAGGGGAAGGATGAGTTTACTTATTCCCTAAACTCAAGGAATAAGTAAACCCTTGGATTATATATTATGTACGTTTTCTTTAACCAAAGAAGGGAATAACCTGTTACCAAGAATAGATATGGAATGGAATGGTGACTCCAGTTAACCAAACATCCCGTTAGAGTTACTATCCACTTCCTTTAGCTAATTGGTTTTAGAATTTTTCCTGAGTTAAGAATTGTAGGCGTCTAAAGCCAATGTATAATTCCTTAGTTCAATTTGCTTTTGAGCCTTAAGGGAAGGGTACAATGGATTAAAAGGTAACTAGTCCTGATATATACTTAGGTCCTTTAATGCCCCCCTTTCTTTGCACCAGTACATTAGATCCTTATTTGTTTCCTATAACTTCTTTAATTTTAACTTAACAACTTTAAACTTGAACATATATATGTAAGCATATGTTCCAGTGAAGCGAGCATTTAGTCCATTGCAAAGCACTGAGTTGAAATTTGGATGCTTAATTAAAGAAATGTAAAACTTGAAGTGAGATTTCCTCTTTTTTTATGAGGGGCAAAATGAATGAGCATAAGAGAGTGATTAAAAATTAGACAATTGTCAAAATTTGACAAGGCTAAGAGGTAGTGAGTCCACTATTATTTGTTTACTAAGTAGCTATCAATCTTTTTCTGTTAAAACCATTCTCCTTAATGTCTATTTGACTAAGTATAAAATTTATGTGAGGAATTTAGATCAATTAGTTACAGGTTCCTTCTAAGTTGAGTCAACTCTTCTAAGCTAGGGTTGAGATTTCTTCTATTCCCCTGAGATTCATTAGAGTTTAGGATGTAATTGAAATCACCAGTGACTATCTAAGGTAAGGAGCCTATATTAGCCAAATGTCCAAGATCACTCCATAGCTACCTTCTTTGGAAATTCATATTAGAAGTATGGATGACTGTGAGCAAAACAGATGAATTGGTCTGCTTTATTAAGAGTTCATAATGAAGAAACTGATCAAACCATTTCCAACTAAGTAGGCTGATTCTATTAGGGTCAAAAGATGAATTGGTCTGCTTTTGTCCGATAGTTAAAAGCATTTCTGGAGTTTAGGGAACTCTATTTTTGTTTAAAGAAATCCTACAAACTGATGTTTATTTAAATAGACTAAATCTTTAATAGAAGATTGCTTAGAGGAGCAGTTAGATCTCATAACATTCCAGATAAAAAATTTCGTTAAGGAGGGGGTAAGGTGAGTTTTTTCCTTCTTGTTTTCCTACCAAACTTGGATTTTCCAATATCTTGTAAAGATTTGAAGTATGATTGCCTTTATTAGCTTCAGAAATTGAGAGAAATAAAGTATTACCTAACCTTGTACCAGTAGGATTTGTATTGATTTGCTCAATTGACTGGTACTGATTATAAGGGAAATCTTTGTTAGAAGAAGAAGAAGAACCAGAGGCCATATTGGAGGATTTCTCAAGAGAACCAGAGGCCATATTCAACCGTTGACTTGAACATGCAGTGTGGCTCCTCTCGCACGTTTTGTAACGTTATAACTGAAAGTTTTTAAGGAATTGGTTAGCCGGTGTTCAACAGTTATGCTGTGCTCTCCGTGATTCATTAAAATCTCAGACAACCCTTTCGCATCTGTCTCAGTTTTAGTTGTCTGAGAATTCCACTTGTGCAGCAGCTTATCCACAATATCTCCGGCTGGGGTATTGTTGAACTTTTTGTCCGCTAAGGGTGTTTCGTTGAATCCAGCCATTGCCGGTCCCATAAACATGATAATCCCTTTGACAGCAGGATGACTGTAACCTTCCCTCAGGACTTCTTCCAGGTATTGCGCCTGTCCAAAAGTAGGATCAATACATTTGAAGCAAGAATCTATTATTCTAGATTGCATTTTGAAACCACAATTGTGACAGTCAGATTTGTGCCTGTATCAGCTCCAATCATTGCAATAATCTGCAATTGCTGACTAACAAGTGGCTCACTGATTAAAAACTTGAAAGGAACAAAGACGTTAGTGTTGAAAATAGGAGTACCTGATCTGGGTCATTCGCAACGCTCACTTCTGTGAGCCATATTGGCAATCCTGCTGAACCAAGATAGTCTATGGAAGATCTCATGTAAGCTAGATTTGGCTGTCCAAGTCCAAAATGACCTTGTAGGCCAATTCCTGCTGATATTCCCTGGATTCCAGGATATGAAAGCATGTCCTCAAGCTTCTTTATGTAATTGGCAGGACTCACTTTATCATCACCACAATACTCAATAGTATTATACTCGTTCATGAACATTACTGTGCTTGGATCAAGTTGATATGCTCTCACGTAGAACTCAGAAGAAGCGTTACCGCCCAATTTGTCCTCAAAGAAGCTGAAATGTAAATTTTCATTAACTACATCCCATGCAATTAGCTGCCCTTTGTATCTTGGAACCACTGAATTGATTCTCCTTGCTGCAACTGTTCGCAATTCGTCTGAAGAAAGATTTACCACCCATTTCGGTTGATATTTTGGATCGTCCCAGAAAACGTTGTGACCCCTGATAAAGATGCCCTTTTCTTTGCAAAATTCAAGCATCGAATCTGCAACTGTATAGTTTTCTTGACCTTGTATTATCTCTGTGCTATACCACTTCATTTCGTTGGTGAAAGTAGTGTACTTGAATCGTGAAGCAAACCAATTTTGGTAATCTGTACTTTCGAGAATATGATGATTCATAGCACATCCAAGTGGGAAATCTGATTTGGTTTGTTTTGTAGCGACTATAGCTCCTTCAACTGCAGTTCCATTGGCATAGTTAACTTCAATTCTCACCTTGCTCTTCCTTTCCTACAGGTACAACTTGAGACTATCTTTAGAACTTGATCATGGATTTTACCCAGATAACAATACGGAATTACCTTTGCAATTATAGTTTCTTGGTGGGATTGCCATTGCTCCTTAGTAAACGCCTGTAACGAGACACTATCTATCCATACTTCTGTTCTCATGTTCTTGCTCTGCGATGGGAAAAATCAAAGAATGCACAATAAGCATACTGTGCTTCTAATAACTGGAAATCCATAAAATTTATATGAAAACTACCTCAAATAGGACATCCACAGGGCTTGAATAATTTGCAGTCACACCACCTTTCAGAAAAGACCAGCATCCATTCCTAGCTATAACTTTGCCAGCTCGAATCAGGTCCTTGCCATCGATTCTAAAGACGACAGATACATCCTCACTTCCTTCGTTGACTTGAACCCAAGCTGGAGATGAAGTTTCGATGGAATAAAAATTCTTGGTAAGAGACTGCTAGGTCTTGACTAAGTTAAAATTTTCTGAGTCCAGAGTATAAAAGTGAGATCATGGAAACAGAAATGAAATGATTTAAACTCGAAAAGTAATAAAACTTGTTACCTGAGAAACTATAAATCTGTCTTTGTTCAAACTGAACCATTTGTGAGAGACCATCCAGTGGCTGTGTTCTGTCTTTGGCAATAATGTATTTGTTTCCATCCTTAGATGTTCCTTCTATTATTGATCCATGTCCAAACACAGTCCACCCATCTATGCCATGATCGAAATCTGGGTTTTTTATTGTACCCCCTCTGTATTGAGCTCTCTGGGGCTCTGTCAAGCACTGTTGGATAAAAGTTTTTGCAAGGAAGGGGAAAAAAGGAAGAAAAGAGAAAAATGAGACTTTTCACTGCTAGATAATAAAGTTCTCCATAACTGTAGTAGTAGTATAATTTCAGAAATTCAAAGGTTGGACAACTCAGAAAGTCTTGGAAAGTGGCACGGATGCAGAACTATAGACCCAATGGAACAAGAATCATGCACGCTTCTGCAGAACATACATTGAGATCACAGATCGGACATTGTGAGGGGGACTGAATCAACTATATGTTAGTAACAGTATCTGAAAATATTTTCAACAAATCAGTAAGGGATATATTTCTTGTGAAATCTATGAATTGGACTTCCAGAAACTATAAAAACAATGACAAACTTGTCTTAAAAGGGATAACATAGATAAGTCAGAAACAATATTCATTTTCATGTAGTTTTGTTGTGTCATCAATGAATTATAGTTTTCTTCTTGCCTTTGAAGTTGCAGAATAGTCGTATGAGAAGGCCTGGGTTCTATGGACTTCATCAGTTTGTGCACAAAAGACCCTGAAAACTTTAGTCAACAAATACACAAAGATAAGCTCCTGTACATGCTTTTCATTGACATTTTTCTTTGTAAATCCTAAAGGAATGGAGAGCAAATACCATAGGATGTTAAAGAACATAAGAGCATGAAGAAGCAAACTTCCGGTGATAGCTTCATTTTTTTTCTCGGCGGCACAGGCAAACAAGCTTTCCCTGAAACAGATGCTGCAATAGAACGAAGTTTCCAATGTTTAGCAGACGAAATGTTTGAGTTTCCTAGAAATAGTTAAGCATTTTCTGGTGTGCAAAGATAGCTACAAAATAATATATACAGTACCTCACTGCCTGTGTATACCTTATTGTGTCAGCAATGAACAGAAAGACGAAAGAATTATCGACACATGTGAAGCTCTTACCTCAGCTGAATCAGTTCTGTTTCACTCTTTAAAAGCAAATAAAGCTTGTTAAGATCGGAACAATAATAGAAGGTATGCCAGACTGTGGACGATGTTAAATGTTATCACTAAAACTACAAATATTTCTCCTTTTGTCCCGTGAACCTATTTGGAGTTACACACGAGTACGGAAACTACCACACTGACTACAGCTACAAGATGTATTAAATAGAAGTGGAGGAAACCAAAGGAAGTCCTGAACAAGCTTACGTTATAGAGACAAGGGACAGAATCTCAGCTACATGCATGCAAGGGAAGTGGCTGTAAGAGTGTAAAGAGAATGGAAGAGTTCTAACATACTCCAAGGGCGGACCTAGGTAGGCTCTAGTTGAGATCAACTGTTCCAGGGGGTCCAAGCAAAATGCAAGTCTAGACAGTAGGCCCAACAAATGAAGAATTAAGAATTTATTTGTATAAACCCGAGGGGTTAGCGTAGGTGGCACATACCTTCGTCGCTTAATCAAGAGGTCGAGAGTTTGACTCTTGGGAATGCAGCAATCTCCTGGGTCAGCGGTAGCCCTCTTTGATTTGAGATGTTCCCGTCGCGGGGGATTAGTCCCCGGACTAATCTTTTTTTTTTATTTAAAAGAATTTATTTGCATAGAGAACTTATGCGGTCTGATGCTGAAGAAGCTGCTGCATGTGGAGATAGTGACCAATTAAGCACTTACCTAAATTTTTTCATTCATGGACACGACCAAACAAACATCAGATAATATATCTTTTCTAACTAAGGCCACTTAAATTGAATCAAGCATGAAATCCACTATGCATGTCTATCTGAGATGGTGAAATGGTGTGCCAAATCAGCGAACATATTTGAGGAACATAATCGAAGAAAGCATAGGCATATGAAAGACAACAACTACTTGAGAAAATCGGCCTAGTGTTGGGTAAACTATCGTCCACTTTCAGTATTTTTTTGCAGTCACAGGAATGGATGTATGAACTCTACCCATCAACGTCATTGTCCATTTGACCTGTCGCAAGAGGGTTAATTAATGTTTATGATTGATTTAGTGTTTTTAAAAGACTTTATTAAGAACTTGAGTTTGTTTAATTGTTAAGACGGCATAAGTGGTGATTAAATTGAATAGAATAGAAGAATTTGGAGGAGGAAACATACTAGTTCATTTTGTTGTTAGCACTTAATAATATTCATTATTGTAATCAATTTTATATAAATACCTAATTGAGTTAATTTTAGAAAAAGTTAGGAGAAATGTATACATTTCATAACAAAACATGGCATCAAAGAATTTGGTGGAAGAAACATTTGGATTCATTATGTTGTACGATTGATAGGTAGTAATTTCCAAATGTAGTTTTTTACTTAACTTGTGTTAATTCTGTGTCAAATATGTTTAATTCCTTGATTTTGAAAAGAATTATAGAAAGTCCTAGGAGATTTGACCAAATGAAGAGTAGGAGTTTTCGATCATATAATTAATATTGTGTGTTAGATATGTGATTTAAGGTATTATGGAGACACCATTAGTATCTATCTTATTTTTTGTAATTGCACTTTATAAATTGAGTGTGATGATGATGACGACGAATTCGATGTCTAATATGTGTGATTGTTTTGTATTATATGATATGTAGTAATGCCTTGTAAGGACACTAATTTGTGTTTATAGATGTGCGGAGGTGAGGAAATGTTGGAGAAGCCCTGTTAGCTAGCTTCAAATTGCAAGATATACATATCAATCATTTGTCCTTAGTATTTCATTTCCTTAAAGTGATCAAATCTTGGCATGTATAGATTCATTGAATGGAGTGATCAGCAAGTGCCTATCCTTACGTGGCGTTTGGTTGTTGTCCTCATTAATGGGGATAGATGGCAGGGACACAAAAGTCTTATGTTCCGTAGTGTTTGCTTACTGTCTCCACCTATTTTTGTTCCGACTCCAGAGCATAGGGATAGAAATTTTTGTTCCTTCGAAAATTGTGGTACAAGATTTTTTATCCCTATCTCTGAAACAACACATAAGCAATTTTCAAAAATACCCCTCCCCACATAAGCAATTTTTTATTCTTAATTATATTATTAAACTCATCATCATCATCGTTGTTATTATTATTATTATTATTATTATTATTGTTGTTGTTGTTGTTGTTGTTGTTGTTATTATTATTTATTATTATAAATTTTGAACTTATTATTATTATTATTGTTATTATTATTATTATTTAATTTTATTATATGAAATTATTATTATTATTAATTATTTTTATAAATTTTCTACTTATTATTATTCTTATTATTAATAATATTAATAATATTATTATTTTTATTAATTTTATTATACAAAATTAATTATCTTATTATTATTATTTAATTTTATTATAAGAAATTTGAAATTATAATTATAATTATAATTATAATTATAATTATTTAATTTTAT
>JAOTIZ010000203.1:33638714-33650097 GCA_027123425.1 Erythroxylum panamense
TCCAATCATATTATGCTGCAGGGGCATTTTCGTCATTGACGCTGTTTTTATGTTCTGTCTATTGCAATCAAACATATTTCTATCCTCGAGACGGAGATAGTTTTTTTTATTATGTTCATCACAACTAAACACCTCATCATCTTCAATTTTTGTTCTGTTCTGTCTCCAAATTTTCGTCTCGTTTCGTCTCTAAATATTGGAGACAATAATCAAACGCAGCGAAAATATGTGCATGACATTTTACAGTTGAATAATACCATTTACATGTTGCATTTTATTATGTTTTCTATTTATAAAACATCTGCATGACATGTTAATTTTCGTAACAAGTACCTTATAGATGGTTGTAGTTTCATTAATATTGATATTAATGGATTGTAAAAAAGAAAATGTGACTAATTTATATGTATATATGATCCAAGAAGTACAATTTGGAGGAGAAGAAAGGTTATTTCAAAAGCATCATTTGTAGCTATATTAAGTATATGTTTTGATAGGCTTATATCAGTAGAGCTTTTATCAGTAGAGTTTTTTTTAGAAGAGTTTTTCTAAGAAGCCAGTTGACTATTTGGCTGTCAATTAAAAAACAACTTTTTAGAAAGAGCTTCATACAATAGATTATTTAACAACATAAAAATAAAAAGTACTTTTATTAATTTTAACTATATTTTATTTTATAATAAAAATTATTTAAATTATATTAAACAAGCACAATATATTAATTATTATATAATTTTAAACTATGCGAAACATAAATAAAAATATATCTAACCAAATTTTTTATATGATTATAATATAAGTACAATAATTATCAAAAATAAATATTAAAATATATAAAAAAGTTAAATAATATTATATAAATATCAAAATAAACGTGAAGATGAGTTTGTGAGTATTGTGAAAATTATGCGTAAAACATAAAGACAAAAGGATTAAAAGTAAACTCATTAATTTATATGAAAAATCTACTTAAAAAAGTACTTTTTTGAAAAGCTCCAAATTTGAACTTCTTAAAAAGCTATATTTTGGCTGTCAAAAAAACTATATCTGCTAAAAAAGTACTTTTCTATTTTACAATCAAATAGTTATTTTTCTTAGAAAAAGATTTTGCCATGAGAAAAATTACTTATTCCCTCTAAAAAAAACTTAACCCAATAAGCATTAAGGCTTTTAGGAAAAAAAGGAAGCTTCAACGTAACATTGTGATGATTACTCCCGAATATTGAAATAGCATACGAACTACATCACTATCAGGCAAATGACAAGACTCATGCATGACTATTACTTTTGCACAAGTAGTTGTGCTTTCTTCTTAACAAATTACAAGGGCTAAAACAAGCTTAAATCAGTAAAAGGATAAAGAATTTTGGAAATCAACCATGGGAGCAACATAATAATTTTTACGATCTCCCATTCATCTAAAATTGAAATTATAATAATAAGGAAGTAAAAGGCAAACAAGATTTAGATTTCGTGTAAAACTTTTTCTTCTTTGAAGCAGAAGGTGGCCAAAACATTGGTCAATAGTATAATTTCTAACTACATTCACATAACAAATAAAAATTTTCCAATTATTTTATAGAGAAACATGACTGTTTATCAATCTAATTAAAATTAAAATGAAAAATATAATTTAAGTTTAACTTAGTTACATAATTATAATTTAACCATATTAAATGTAAATATTTTATATTTGGTCTCTAAAGTTTTTTGAACTTTACAATTTAAGTTTAATTTAATTAAAATTAATTTTTTGTCATTAATTACTTTATTAAATTAAAATACGAGTTTTAAAAAGTTAGTTATTAAATTAAAATTTTAAAAGTTTAAAAATTAAATTTAAAAATGCTAAAAAGTTATTCATTTTTTATTTTGTTGTCACACAATATAATCCTTTCATTATTCAAATTTCAATTAAACATGAGGTCTAGAATTAATGTATAAAATTCAATTACATTTATTCTTTCAAATTAGTAATTTATAATTGATATTTGGAAATAATATTTTCAAATAACAATTCACTCTAGTTAGAGAATTCTCAATTTATTATTAGTTAATAGCAATAGAATTTTATTCCTAATTACTTTAGGTTGTTGAATCATTTATTGATTTACTCAACTATCTCAATCAAAATAATACAATTAAAAACTTATACTCATTTGAGTATCTATATATTTGTTTATGACAACAATAACATTATTAATAAAAAAGAATCATAATATATAATTTTATTGAATAAATTAATAATATTAAATGTAAATTGATATCAACCAATTAGTTGTAATTAGACAAACTAACAAATTATATAGTCCATTATTAACTAGCCTTTGAAGTTATTAAGAATCGATTTTTAATGGATATAGATTCCTTTCTTCCATTGCCTTCAATATGGGGCAATTATGGGATCGATAGCCAAGTAATGACAGTGACACCAAAACAATGAAGTAGTCTGTATACGCTACTCTTTTCTTTTTTTTTTCTTTTTTTTACGTAGCTCATTTTTTATTCCATCGTTGCATAAACTAGTGATATAACTTAAAATCATGGTACAAATATAACATTTTTAAAGTAAAAATATTTCTCAAATGAATATAACATAATTAAATTCATCAATTTCTAATTTCCTTTTAAATATTCAAAATTTGAGAATTAAGATATGAAAATGGTGGGGTCTTTTTTGAAAATGAAGTACAACAAGAAATCTTACCATCACAAAATAAAAATATGGTTGGAAAATCAAGATGGGATCTCATCCCAAACACAATAAAATAATATTTTTAATAATTTCATAAAACTAATTAATTTAAATTATAACATAGCTGGCATATAAACATAATAAAGTGTGAATAAAAATTGTTTCTTCTTATCAATGTTGATTTATTTTTTATGTAGCTCCCCTCAAATCTACAAGTTATATGAAAAAAAAAACGTAATAACATAATTGTTTAGCCTCTAACAATATTCATATGAACAAATTAAGGGAACCTTACAAGTAGTATAGGAAGGGCTAAGTCAAAAGTGCTAGCTCATGTAAAGATTACTCCTATTTATAATATGATATGGAATTTTTAATATTTCAATTTTAATTAAACTTTAATTAGGATTAGATAAAATATGAATTATTTTCAAATAAGATTTAATATAAAAATATTGGTCCTTATTTATCCAATATCTTATATTTGACCTCGATCAAACTTTACGATGAAGCCTAACTTGATTAAATTATCTTTTCTCGTTTCAACCGTTCTTGATCTATTACCTATTACGTTTATAACTATATCGACAATATGTTTAAATTATAAATTAAAATTTTTTAATTTTAAATTATATAATCAAATAATCTATATCTATAAATCGATATTAGCATATAATAACACATTATAATCACTTAAATATTACAAAAGATAAAGTGGTTTTGACTAATATTTTTGTGTATTATTTTTTTCATATAATTCAATCATTTTATCTAAAACATTTATATTAACTATGGAGTGTGGAATTAATGTCTATTATATTTGAGTTCAATCATATTAGTTCTTCATAATTAGTAACTAATTCTTTCATTAACATTTGAAAACTATTTTCATATTGTCAGTTTTTAAATTTAATATTAATCGAGAACAAAACATTATCTTTAATTACTTTAAGAATATGAATCTTATATAATCATTTAACTACCTTCATATAATTAATAATATATCTAAATTTTACCAGTTGAGCTATCCTTCACTACGACTTCTCTTTTTATCTTTGAGAACATTTCTCAAATCTAATCTATATCCAAGAAATTTAGACCTCTACTTAGTATCAACCATACTAAAAAAAGGAAATAATACTCAAAATAATGCAAATATAAGGAAAGCAGGTAATTAATTAAATGTCATAAAAACCTAATAAATATTAGGACTTCAATTATGTACTTACTTACTCCCTCTATTTTATTTGGAATGATAACTCCTATTACTATTTTGAAAATATTACTCTAATCTCTTTAGTAGGCTAAGATTTCATTTAAATTAGTTGTCTTGAGTTTGGGAAACAAACTAATTAAACTTAAATTAAGTAGACAAAATCCTTGTCAATACATCTCATGTGACTCCCAATTCTATCAAGTGAAAACTCCTTATCAAAATATATCTTATATATTATTATTAAATCTTATGCTAAATTCATATGATCATGATTTTGTACATTAAAATGATAGAAATTTAGTTAACTGAAAGTCATTGGTATAGGACTAAACATATTCTAATTAAAACAATCTTAAGTTTGTTCGACAAGGCAAATAATAAACATAACTCTAGTTTATTCTCATAACAATAGAAGACAACATTCATGTTCTAAACATGAACTTAATATTTTAATGAGGATTTAATTTTTGAATGGTCTCATTAAACATAAATTATATATGAAAAATCATATAAATAAGCATGAAATTTAATATACATAAAATATACAATATATATAAGAAATAAAAATAATCAAATTATATACATAAAAATATCAAATATTATTTCATTTTAGATATTTTTAAAAATTAAAATAATTATATTAATGTAAAAATGAGCACCAAGAATTAAGATGTATAAAATGTAGTGCAAGCCTATCTCATCCCTATAGTTGCTAGTAAAATATCTTCATTGTTGTTTGCATCATAACCCAGTAATTATAGCTATATACAACTATCTAATTATACATTTAGAGTGATGAGGGTCTTTCATTATTCAACATTAACAAGAAGCAAGTAGCCTCTAGTGTTCTTTAAAATCCATAAGCTACAAGTGATATAAATTTAATGAGTTACTAGATGTAGCTTGATATTTCTAAGAAGTTCCTCTAACAAGATTTCTAATTGTGTATTCTAGTTATAAAAGATTATATGGTTGCATTTCATGCAAAGTCTACAAACAACATAACTTAAGGAGATTTTAAATATAAACCTATCTCTTAGACTTTAGTATAATATGGGCAACACCATTCCTTTACAATATGCCAATTTGCCTGTGGAGGAGTAAGGTTATTTAGATGAAGGATTTATATTATATCCATATGTTTTTATAAATTGTCACTCAAAAATTAAGTGATCTTAGCTTTCATCCTCCTGATTGCACAAAACATTTTGGGATGATTTCTCAAAAAAAAAAATTGGGATGGAATGTTGAGGAATTTGATCAGTTTTTTAAAAATGTTTGTTTCCCTTTAAATGCAAGCTATAAACACAAATTAGCCAAAACATATGCATATATGAACTACAAAATTTTTAACCAGAGGACCTTGTGAGCTTGAGTTCTTAGTAGGTTTTTGCAAGAGTCATTTAGGTTATTGCTTGAAGGTTTTTTATCACAGTGAATGTTAGTCTCCCTACTAGTTATAAAGTTCATTCCCAAGATATGGTTGAGTTGTGGAGAGCTAGGCAATAATTTTAGGTGTTGAATTTTTTGTTTAAATGCCTCTTTCACAGTGTTATTATAAGGGATGACATTCCTCAAAGGAATTAGCTCTATAGCTTTAGTAAATGGGCCAAAATGAGACCAATTATTATCCCAAAAAGTTATGTTTACACTATTACCAACTTTTCTTTTAATTGCATCCTTACATTCCCCTCAACTTAAGGATGTTGAGCGTAATCCACAAAGTGCTTGCTTTAGGTTGAATATTCCATATGTTTTCATTACCCAAGTAATAAGCATGTATTAATTGTACCTAAAGTGCTTGCTTATCACTTAGTATCCCCCATAATCTCTTTATCATGAATATTTAGTTTGTGAGTTTCAATGCTTTGATTCCCAAACCTCCTTGTTCCCAGGGTAAGTATATTTTAACCCATATAACCTTTTCTATAACTCTTTTGTAGAGTCTCCTAACTATAAGAAATTATTAAGAAGCTTCTCCACAACTTTGGTAATGTTATTAGGAAATTAAAGATAAGAGGACTAAAAAATATAGACTCTATTAAAACTGAAATTATGAGATAAGCTCTTCTAATTAGTGTGACGTTTTTATTACACCAATTGACCTTTGAATCTTGTCTAATAGGAGTTAGAACTCTCTATAAGAAGGTTTCTTGGAGGATATAGGAATCCTGAGATATGTGAGTAGAGAGCACTGATTTTTAGGTCTGTGATAATTAAAAACCAAATAACATTTTAAAGAGCACATGATAAGATGTATATGTAAATTTTGTCTCTATTTATAGATAGTCTAGAAAGCAATCTGAACAATTGTAGAGTTCATTTTGAGAATGCTCATAGAATTAACTTCATCCTTAAAATAATATCAAATCATTGAAAAAAGTTAAACTAATAAGGTTTATTATTTTGCATAATGAATGGAACGTAAACTGCCTGTCTTGAGAAATGATCTACTTTATGAGTCTGGTAAACACTTCCATCACCAAGGTAAATAAATAAAGCGAAATTACATCTGTTTACCTTAGTCCCTAGGTCCTTTAAAGAGATTAGTGGGATCACCATAAACAATGACACTATAAGAAACCGTAGTGAAGCATTACTCAATATGTCCAATAAACATTTGAGGAAAGCTAAAGGCTCTTAAGGTGTTGAAGATGGAATTCCAACATATTAAATCAAAGGCTTTTTAGTTATTTATTTTGATGGCACAATTCTTGCTTACAAATTTTTTATTATAACTCTTAAAAAGTGCTTATACAAGCAAGATATTACTACACAATACATCTTCCTTTAATGAATGCACACCTTAAAGCATTAATATAAGTATGGAGGATGTGTTTTTATCCTATTTTCCATCAATTCTTTATTGAGCTAAGGGCTTAATCTTTAGGATAAGTTAGGTGAATGCGTTTTTTTTTCTTTTTCCTTCTATTGCTAAAGAATTTAAGTGTAGCTTATGTTACTATCTTCTTAGCGATTTGCTAAATCTTTTGAAAGAATAACTCATTGAATCCGTTCAAACTTTATTCCTTTTAAGGACTGAGAAAGAATAAGATTGCCTCACTTCTTATTCAGTTACTAGTTTAAGTAATATAGAAGCATGCTACTTATTGATATGTTCTTTAATAATTAATTTAAAGATACAAATTAAGGAATTCCCTTTAACTAAAGTACCTAAGATTTAGAGAAATAGGAGAAGGCTTCTCAAAGTAGATCCTCCAGTAAGATAGCAATTGAATTATTTTCATGTGATAATGAAACAATCCTATTTGAGTTCTTTCTAGATAATAAGGATTTGTGAAATAAGTTGGAATTTCCATCCTCATTCTTTAACCATAATACTTTTAACCTTTATTGAATAATGGAATTATTGATGAATAAAGCTTGTTTATAATCCTACAAATCTTCCTTTTCAATATGCTAAAGTTGAGGATCAATGGCAACAAATAAATTTGAGATTATATTGAGTTCAATTTCTCTAAGGTATCTCTCAATAACTTTTGAGTGCTATTGAATTTATGTATGTTAAAGGCTTTCAATTCCTCCTTCACTGAGTTGGCATTCCTTACATATATAAAGGACTTTATTCCCTTGAATCTCCCTATTAATGCCTCTCAAAATTGATTCATAAAATCCCTCTACTTTAATTAACTACTTGTTGAATCTAAAAGGGAACCTTTTAAGGATTTGATGAAAAAGTCTTGAAACACAATTGGTTTATGGTTTGAGGAGTGTCATTGAAGCAAGCTTTGCTTTTAAGAAAAGTGGATAACCAGTCATATTTTATAAGATCTTAATTAATCTTCTTTCTTATAAATTAACTCCCCTTTTGTTTATTAGATTATGAATAAAAATTCCCAATTGTTTTTAGATCTGTCATTTGGAGTTTGGTTGCATATTTCCTCAAATCATCTGTGTGATTTCTCAAATTGATGTTACCCTCTGCCACATATGAATGTATCGTGCTATTAAAGTCTCCAAGTAAGATCTATACACCTTTTAAGTCAGTTATAATTTCCATAATTTTGTTCCATGGTGACGTTTTCTAAAAACTTAGATTATGGACATGTAAATATTATATACAACTCATCATTTCTTATTTCAGCCTTGCAAAAAGTGTACCATCTGGTCTGTAATTGATGTATTCAGGATCTGCACTTTAACAACATTAAAGAGTAAAATGAACATACCAATAAAACTTCCTATTAGCCTTTCATGAACTTTAATTTCTTACCATTTATATCTTTTAACTTTGTTTGTAAAAGCCCTATAATATATGAGAGTTTTTATTAGAGATAAAATTACTAATAGCTCGTTGTTTAGAGGGACAATTGATCCATTTTACAATCAAAGCAATAATCTTCATTATTAAATAATATGGTTAGCACCATTTCTCTTTCTTTCAGATCTCCTCCTTTCATCTCTTTTGAAATCTTGTATTGACCCAGAAGTAGATGCTTCACTAGTTCTGGGGTTTAGAGCTACACTTCTTGATTAAGTGTAGGGAGAGTCAATATCTTTACAAAGTTAGAGGGAAGCATCTAAATTTTAATTATAACTCTACTATGATTCTTTTGAAGGCTTATCCTTATTAAAAACTTTTGGAAGTTCTTTTGGGTTATCTGTCTCTTCATGCTTAAGTCTATCCTCCTTTGTAATTGCTTCATTATTTGATTATATATAAGCATCATTCTTACTATCCTTCTATATTACTGAGTCAGGGCTTTATTATTTAAGATTTTCAATAATTCTTAATAGTCTCCTCTAGTGAATCTCCTTCTTTTAGGCCTGCATTTCTCCTTATTATTTAGTTATTCTAGTCTCTAAGAGTAAGTTACTATAACTACATCCTCAAGTAGCTAATCTTCCTATTTTATTTGCATAAGAGGAATGGTCTAATCTTCCACTCCTATTTGCATAAGAGGAATGGTGTTAGGTGCTTTATGTTTGAATCCACTAAAACATATACCCTAACACAGTTAATCCTCTTGGTTGTTGTTGTGTATTCATTAAGGTAGATATAAACACCTAGATAACTTACAAAATAGCTCAGGCCCTTCATTATCTTGTACTCCAAAATGATGCAATAAATATTCAACTATATAAGAACGTGTTTCTGCTTAGGATAATAAAGTTGGAGTCTAGATTTCTGCATCTAAATAAATATATGCTTACTATTTAGGTTTTATGGTCTCGCTTTAACATTGACAATAACCTATTATAATATATATTGTTTTCAATTTGAACATACCCAATTGTTCACAGCTTGGTAAGATGGGCTATAGTCTATAAAGAAGCCAAAAGGGTAGCTTCCCATCTATTAGCCCCTTCTCTAAGTATCTCTAATGGAGATGCCACTATTGGAGCCTCATTCTTGTCCTTAGGTGGACAAAAATATAGCTTAGTATTAAGAATTCCATCACCACCTACTTGAAGCTAGGTTCTCTTATTTTTTATAGTGCCTGAATAGTTTGGTTCCTTAAAGTGGTGTAGAGAAAAAGGTATAAGGGAAGTTGGAGGAAAATGATTACTCGAGATGAGAGGCAAGAAAGCCTTACTCTTTTGGGGCTCAAAGCCTAACATTCCTAAGTATAGCAAGTGGCAATAGGTTCAAATACTGAGATATAGCTGTACCAAGCAATCTAAGAAAAATAAGGAAATATGAAAGAGAGAAGGTAGGAAAAGAAAAATAAATGGAGAAATTTGTAGCAACGATAAGGGGTGACAAAGAAGTTGGAAAACATTGAAGATAATGAAAATAGGGAGATAAATGGGGAGAATGTAGAAGGAATAAGAGGAGAGGCTAGAAGTAGGCAAAAGGTGAAAAAAGTAAAAAGTTGAAGTGGAGGTTAAGAGACGGGCTAGTGCAAGAATTACAAGAATAAAAGGAGAAACAAGGTTCAAACTCTACTAAGAAGAAAGGAATCTAGTGGTTGACCATGCAAGCTTATGGAATGCTAAAGAGAAACTCTCTCAATTATATGCTAAAGAGAAGCTAGTTATTGATATAATCTTTATAATGTAAAATAATATTTCTAACTCTTTAAAAAAATAAATTATATTAAACCATTGATTCTTAAGTAAATCTTAGTTTGATTAAAAAATGACTGGAAAATCTTTTATGTTACTTATTTGAAAATTAATTTCTTAATTAATTAGAAATTTATTCCTTAATAAATTAAAAAAATATTTTCTTATGTATTAAAGAAAGTCAATTTGTAATTAATACATGAAAAAAATCAATTAATTAAGAAAATAGCTCTTTCTAATAAATTAAAAAAATTATTGTCAAATTAATAAAGAAATAACTTTTAATTCAAATAAAATAATAATTCTCTAAAAAATAAACTCAATGCATTTCAATCAAATTGAAACTTAATTAAGAAATACCTTCCCTAATTAAACTAAGAAAACAAAAATTTTAATTATAAAGAAGTCTAATTGATTATTAATTTCAATATAATTGAAATATAACTAATTTCCTTTCAAAAAATAAATTTCTAAAATATTAATTAGGAATTAATTTAATCAAATTAATAAAATAAGTAATTTAATTTTAGAATTAAATTTGAATTTAGAAATATTTAAAAATATATTTGGAATGAGGTTATTTTTGATTATGGGTAACGTATTCTAATTTTAAACTGTTCACAGTTGGATTACCTTTAATCCAAGAATCAAATAGGTGAAAATATAGTTGTAGAATACACTATTGCTATAGCCAAAAAAGTTAATCATATCATAGTTTAAGTCATACTTACACTTATAACCAAACAACCAAACACTCCTAATGCAACCGGAATATGTTATCCTAGTTGGCAAACTGATGGGAATCAAGCATTTGCTCAAGTTACATAAGCTTGAGAACAATGAGAGGGGCTTATACATGTTACAAATAATTTAAATCAAGCACCAAAAGTTATTAGAGGTTAGAACACAATGGAGAAAATTGGAGGATTAGGCAACATGTAGTTACACAATTTTGAAAGCAAATCAATACTCGAGATGAACTTATAACTGGTGTCGAGCTCGTGATTTTACGAGTTTTTGAATTTCAAACTTCTTTTTAAATATGGATTGATTTCTAGTTAAAACTTTATTTTAGAGATATTTTCTTCAATCTTTTAGAGTAACTTTTGTTTTAGGTTGTTTAAAAACTTGTGATCTTATCTATCTTGTTAGTGGTAGTCAAATCTTGTAATTTTATCACTCCTAATCTTTTATTATTTTTAATGAATGCAACGATTCAAATTGTTCTTTATGTTTTATGTTCGGGTTCTTGAATCAAACTTATTTTAGTAGAAAGATCATTAGTCCTGTTTGTATTGATATAGTGATGAATCATACTAGATCTATTGGTGAGAGTCATATCACAAATAGGTTCTTTTAGTAAGGAAACTCTAATCACTATGCTCTAACCCTAAAAGTTGCTACCCTTAACCATGCCATTAACACTAGTCTTCAGATCCTTT
>JAOTIZ010000203.1:33650197-33663583 GCA_027123425.1 Erythroxylum panamense
ATTGAATTTAAATGTATTCTTGAGATCCTCTGGCATAAGGTAGGGCCATAATACCTGGGTCAAAGTACCTTGCCGGAGGATCAAGTCTCTTAACACTATCATTATAACTCCAATCCCCCGTAACTTTTCACAACAAACTAATGGTTTTCAAAGTACCATTGTCAAATCAGCCACATCAAGTCATTAAAAGTAACAATTGATCACAACAAAATAATGGTTTTCAAACTACCATTGTCAAATCAGCCACATCAAGTCATTAAAAGTAACAATTGACTTTGCCTGACTACCAAGTTCACCGTTTAAAGATATTATGGACCACCACAAATTAAGGTTGTTGTCATTGCTACTACATAGGGACTTTTCCAACATTCTACTATCAACATTTGTTGCCCCTTTCAACTAGTAACTAAAGACTTCTTTGAAGTCTCTAAGACAACAATGACATTAAACATATAGCTTCTCCAAGCTATTTATCAACATACTAGTCCATGGTAATAACTCCAATGTGCATCCATAAAAAAACTCCAATGTGCATCCATAAAAATAACTCTTAAAAGTGTAGTGTAATACTATTATAAGAGGTCATCTGTTACTTATTACCTCATTGTGACCTCGCACATGGTTCTCCTTCTCTCCAACTAACCACTAATTAACCATATTAACCTTATATCATTAATGACATTTTTTGTGGATTTTTTAGTTTTGGGTGATCAATTAGGTTTCAAAAACCCAACCATTTTGAACGTTTTTCGTATAGATCATCAGATTATTTCTGGTTGGTGGCATAAGGGATATATCAAATATCAAGTTTTCAAGTTTGCAATAATTTGCAATTTTAATTTCAAAGTTAATATCAATAACAATCAAACATATAACTAAGTTATAACGTTAAAGAAGGTTTGGATACCACCTTTGAAAAATTAGGACAAGATCTCATCTTGTGTGTAACTGAAAAATAAAATTTTTTAATACTTTTTTGAAAGCCAAGATCATTTCAATCTATAATATAATTAATCTATAAATATATTGAAGCATACATTAGAAATTGTACCTTATTATAAATCTTAATTTCTTTTCTTGCACCTCCCTTCGAATCCACATATTAAGTGAAAAATATCATAATTAAACAAGCGTTCGACTTATACTAATATATATCGAATGAATTGCAAAAAACTCTAAGTGGTATATAGAGGGGTAAGTTAGGAGTGCTAGCTCTCTTATAGAGCTTATGTCTTTTTATAATAAGATTTGAACCTTTTAGTAATTTAACTGAATTATAATTATAATTTTAGTTAACTTTATTAGAATTGTAGCTAATCCTAATTATATATCAATTATATTCAAATAAGATCCAAAATTTAATATTGGTCTTTGTTATCAAATACTTTTTATTTGACTTTAGAATTTTTTAAACTTTACAATCAAGTCCAACTTTATTAAAACTCATTTTTTATCAAGCCTATTAGGATTTAGGATTAGATAATGTGTACTATTCTTTCTATTATATTAATGTCCAATATTGGTAATCTTAATATATGGTAACGAAAAAGAATAATTTATGGATAATATTTAAATTAAATATGAATATAATAATTTTAATCTTATTACAATTTTATTTGTAAAGTATATTGATCATACAAACTTTATTTTATGTGTTAATTAATTAAACAAAATCAGATAAATAATGCATTAATTTATTATGTCACATACACACTGCCAATTGATTGGCGGTACTAGAGTATAAATCAAGAAATATTATATCAAAATTTAAATAAATCAAAACACTCTATCCTATTAAAATTGACATTGAATCAAAAGAAAAAAAATAGAGAAAATAATATGAAAAATGAAAAAGAAGATGACATATACATAAGACGGAGTAATAATCCACTAGGTAAGTTGGAGAAGCAACGTATTTTCAGAAGCATGATTTGGAGCCACTTTAAGACCTTGAGGGAACATTGAAGAACTGGATGAAGTGGTGGAATGGTCGATTATTTGGACGTGATAGTCTCCATGAAAAAGCGAGATCTCGAAGAAACCATCGGCGTCTGTAGTACCAAGCAAAGGCTTCATAGCTCCCCACTCGCGAAGCAGGCTGTCAACTACATCACCAGTAGGCAAGTTCCTGAAATTGTTATCAGTTAAGCACATCCTGTAACACCCCTTTGGATCCCATGCTGCCCATATTACTATTCCAGAGACTTTTGGGTGAGAGTATGCCTCCCTTAGAATTTGCTCCAAGTATCTTGCCTGCACTGCATGCAATGTTAATCAAAGCTTTCAAAGCCATCAAACAGTCCATGATTGTTTAGACTAATGGAAAGAATTCTATGAGAATAAATATGTTATCTGATAGAAACAAAAGTAATTATGTAATTACCTGATTGGGGCTGCTCTGAACATCAACCTCTGTCAGCCAAATAGGCAAATTAGCAGCAGCAAGAGTATCAATGGAAGCTCTCATGTAAGGAAGGTTTGGAACATCGAAATGCGACTCTATCCCAATCCCCATATGCAAATTCCTGTTACAAGGAAAACTTTTGATAACTCTTAACATCTGAAGGTACCTGGTTGGTGAAGACAAAGGATCTCTATTGTCTTCAATGGTATTGAACTCGTTCATGAACATTGTGGACTTTCTATCGATCGCATGAGCCAAGCAGTAGAAAATAGACGAAGCCGAAGATCCTATCTTGCTTTCAAGGAGATTAAAATGTAGATTTTCGTTGATAACGTCCCATGCAATAACTTGCTCTTTGTACCTCGACATGATAGAGTATACTCTGCTTTTTGCAGCCTTATAAATTTCAGATGGAGAGAGTGAATTGAGCCAACTAGGTTGGTATCTAGGATCATCCCAAAAAACATTGTGGCCACGAACTTCTATGTTGTGCTGCTGAGCAAACTTAAGCATGGCGTCTGCGACAGAGTAGTCAACGTGTCCCCTTGAGGGTTCGTTGCTGTACCACTTCATTTCGTTCTCGAAGGTTGTAACTGTGAAGGGGTTGGAAGTGAACCACTTTTGGTAGGCAGTGTTGGAGAGGATGTTCTTGTTTATGGCACATCCAAATGGGAACCCTAGTCTGTTTTGTTTGACTGAAATGGTTGCATTTGGTAGCGGATTTCCTTGTTTATCGACTGCCCGGATCCTGACCTTGGCCTTTCTTGCCTGTCAAGGGACTTGCCATCAGGATATGTAACGAAGTTATATAGCTGACAGACCGATGAAAATTGCGTACCTCCTCAGTGCTTTGATCTTGATGAGATTTCCATTGCTTTTCAGTGAACGGCTGTAAAGAAACGCTGTCCACCCATATGTCAGCTGGTGTTTTTGCTCTATATAGAAGATAATATATATATATACTTGTATTAAAATCCTGAAATGGAATATAGCTCGTAGAATCTTATGCTTTGAACTATAATTAACAAAAGAATAAGCCCTCAAAACTCAAAAGGAAGGGTTTACTCAAAATGGAGATCAACCGGGCCTGATTCATCTGTAGTGAAACCACCTTTGAGCATAGACCAACACTTGGACTCGGCGATCACAGCCCCAGCATATTTGAAACCATTAGTTGTTCTGAAAATAGCTGTTACATGACTTCTTCCTTGGCTCAATTGAATCCATGCTGTTCTAAGACAAAGTCATAGGTTCTCTTGTGAAAATTAACAAGTAACTTGGAACTAAAGTTATGTCCTTTCTTTGGCGATTATGTGCATGCGCTCTGCTTCAATATATGTCAACAGGCTCATGTAAGATGCTGAATCAATGAAAAAGAAAAAAGTACCAGAAAAGGTGTAGTGTCTATTCTTTCTCAGGTAGACATTCTGTGAGACACTATCATATGATTGATTTCTGCCATGGGCCACAATGAATTTATTGCCATTCAATTCCTTATGCTCTATTTTGGGAGCTCCAAACGTTGTCCATCCCGTCAGCCCATAGTTCAACTCTGGGTTCACTATTATTCCTCCGCCGTACTGCGGTTTGAATGGACTTCGTAGGCACTGAAAATTTTCAGAAACTTAAATTATGCAATACATCATCGACCTAAGTTCTCGTTGGAAGTGAGTTCGTGTTTATTTCCTGTGACTCAAGCATAAAGACGCTTGTTGAAAACTTGCCTCAACAGCAGCGGTATAGTCGTAGGACAAAGCATTAGCCTCCAAACCTCCAAACCTGCAAATAAATGAGAATATCGAACCTGTTAGAAGAAGAATCCACGACAGGCGTAGTAGAAGCATGTCACTAGCTCTCTCCGGTTTCTCCACAGAATCCTGAAATCCAAGTGTTTCATGGAATCAGAAGCCATGCACGCATCCTTGGCAAGTGCTTGAAAACACATAAACTACGCGTATGCCTTATGATATTATATGGTCCAGAGCCATGGTTACGAAGGAAAATAGTACAGAAAGCCATAAATATATACATTCACCAAGGGAAAGAGAAAGGGTTGAGATCTTGTAGAAGACACTGACACCACAGTGATTTGGAAGGAAACATATCAATCACATTTATAGTGAGCGATTTACATTGATTAGGAATATTTGGCATTAACGTACATGTAATCATAGAGATTTGCGTTTGTGTATATGTGGAAATTGGAACAGATCTTTCTCTAAAACCCCCCAAGTTAAGCATCATCAACTTCGTCGTCTTCATCAAGTAAACACTGATAAGTTTGGGCCATCTACATTAGACGTAAATGCTAACAATAATATATGGTAAGAAATTTCGTATTATACTCTCAAGAAAATATAGAGATGTGCGAGTCCATACATCCAAAAAAGGGAAGGCTTCATACGATATTAATACACCCTACCAGGTAAACAAATTAATGACTAACTAAGAAAGAGTACACAATTAAAGCCCCATACACACTAAACTACTTGGAGCAAACAAACAAAATCAGTTGAAAAGAAATGTAAACACGCATTAAGAGAACAGGGATACGCGAGATTCCAAGTTTGCATCCTAACAAACTCCCCAGAACTTGAGGTGATATTTTCAGACTTATGCGACCCCATAGTCATAAGTTTGCGAACCAATTTACACACATATATATCATCTCCCTTAAAGCGTGGAAAATCTGCACTTCCGAAGTTTTTGTCTTATTCTGTTACATGGAATCTCAGCCATTTATTTCGCGGGACCCACGTAAGATTCACGCTAGATCTACATAAATAAATAGCTGAGATTCATTAGACAGAATAAGACAGGGTAATATTGGACAGGAGATCTGGACTCGTGATGTAAGTTCCTCCTTACTCCAATCCCACAACAAGAATCATATACTCCATAGTTCTGTACAAAGTAATGAACAGTGCCTATTTTCCACACAAAGGCCACTCCTATCATTAATTTTATGGGGAAGTGATTAATTTCTTCTTACTATTACCCCACTTAAATTTTAGCAGCAAATTAGAAAAATTTTAAAGTACTAAAGCTTTATAATTGGGCAAGTATCTATGACCATTTTCTCAGATCAGGAGGTAACTCACAAGTTCGAACTCACGATACATGGGCAGATCGTATGTCATATGTTTTATATAGTTCAAAGTCCGAGCTTATACGTGCCTGATAGAGGGTTTCCAGCCCTTTTGCTTGGATGAAATTGCAAAGTGATTTTAGTCTTTTGTTTTGTTATAGACAGGATTTCCCTTGAAAGAGAGGACTATAGTAGTAGGACCCCGTGCATATATGAAGAACACACACTTCAAGCAAATTTTGCAACTCTATCACTCAATATCATATAGAAACACCAAGCACAGATGTTGGAAGTTTTCGAGCCGACCATTTCCCTAGATCTTAAGTTTAAACGATTTTCTTCTACACCTACAAATACGTATCACTAGTAAATTTGTATTAAAAATTTGTATAGATTTCTAGCAACTTACACTAAACAACTCCTTTGTAAAACTGTTTCGTGATGAACAATCAGCAATTTTAGGATGAACACAAAAATTGTAATACCTTCGTTTAAAACCTTTTTTTGCGTTAAGAACTCAGAATGGATCTTTTCCACGAGATGAATGAACACAAAAAGATAAAAGCCATAAAACCCGCATAAAGCTTGAATGGTACGAGTAAAGCTTCTTTGCACTTTAAGACTTTTGGGAGTTTGTTAGCAATTGTCATTAAGGGAACCAGCGGGCTTGTTCACATACCTTGTGATAGCATCATATGAACAATTGGAGGACACTGTTATTGTTGCACTAATAGTTAATAGACCCAATACTGCTACTACTGAACAAGCAATTACACTTTCCTCCTCACAAACTGTAAAGCAAAGCGGGTACTAGCTAATTAATCAATCAATTAATGTACAACCAAAAGGCCTTTCAAGTAGCCGGAAGTCAAACTTTGGAAGCCTGTAGTTTCCTCCATTGCCTTCAAAGTGGAGTAACGAAGGGATTGATGGCCAAGTAAATGATACCGAAGCATACTTATGCCTCAAGATAACCTTTTGCATCCAAGTAACGTATCACTTTTTCAGCCATTTCGTACGGGGAAGCACAGTCTCCTACTTTGCATGTCAGTACAATCTACAAAAGCATCAGCTGAACAGAATGAAAACTAGTTGAAAGCCTACACGAAAAGTAACTCCAAAGTTGAAATGTTGAATAGTCTTAACAATAACAGCAAAATTACATTCAGATCGATTGTCATCAAAAGTTAAGCAGATGCACTCAATATTTCCTTCTTCAAACCTAGTCCACAAAAATCTATTGATGCAAAAGAATTTGAAGTCTATAAAAAATAAAAATAGAAGAAGTTAGTCAATCACAAACATTAATTTGGTAGAATAAGATTGAGAATTGAATTGACAATAAAAACCGAAATTTAAATTACTTTAAGATTCTTTATTAGGTTAGGAAATAGTAATAAATTAATATGTTATTCTAGTTTTAAATATAATGTCCTAGTTGTTTAGGAATTAAACTTAGAGAACTTTTATTACAATATACTTTAAATCTTTTAGGAACCTTTTCTTACAAGAATATAGATTTTAAAAACTTCTCTATAAATATGTGTGTACTCAGCCTTTAAATAACAATTAACAACATATCATGAATTTTCTTCTACAAATTTGAGATTTTAACTAAAAGATGTGATACTTTCTTTTAGGAGTAATTCTTAAATCCCATGAGTGATTCCTTATTTTCTACCTTCATTATTTGTTTTCCTCACTATATTCTAACAATTCTAACCTAAAGTTCTAGCAACTAAAACCCTAAATTCTACTCATATTAAACCTAAAATCCAGTCATATAAAACCCTAAAATTTTAGTCTAAAATTTTCAACAACCAAACCTTAAAGATCCAATTATACGAAATATGAAATTTCAACATTACAAGTTGAAATTCAGACCTGAAACTTGATATTCCAACAGCCTAATATTAGTTGTATTTCCTAAATTTTGTGAGTTTAGCAACTAGTTAACATTTTTCTATTTGTCCTACATCAATTTAATATCAAAGCTTTGGTTCATAATGGCGATACGTAGTGGGAGGGCATATAGAAAATATTTAGTGCCCAAAAGTGAGATGAAATACTTTTAAGAGTTATAGAAAGATTGAACTTTAATGACCCTCGATCACAAGATGCTCCAAGAACTAGTCCAAAAAACAACATCAGATAACAAATTACACTGGATGTTGAGGGTCAAGAAACTAAAATCCAAGACGAAGAGACTGAAACTAACAACAACACGCAACACAAGGGTAAATCTTTATTGAAAAACCATGCACTTTGATTCCTTAAATTTAACAGGCATTACCTCAAACAAAGTGTTTGTTATGGATGGTGAAACTATTGACACTTCTCCTTCAACTCATTAATTAAAAATCTTCAAGCCTACATGTAGAAGGTGCTCAAATACTTAATGACGTAGAGAGTTTGGCAAATGAAGATCATCATGACATGGAGAGTTTGACAGTGGGGGATGATGAAAGGATTAAAGTTGAAGAAAAACATAAAGAAGTGGATTCTTTGGCGAACCTTAAAGTTGAAACACTCTTAAACAAGTTGAAATGCTTAAACAAGAGGTTAACGCACTTGAACAACAGGTTGAAACCTGAATAACAAATCAAAACGCAAGACTAACAGACTAAAACAATAGGGCAACAGGTTGAAAGAATAGGATAGTAAGCTAAACAATGGAACAGGGAGGTGATGAAGGTGAAGTAAACTTGAATGAAGATGTGAAATTAACACAACATATGAATAAAAGGGAAGTTGTGAGTGCACTTGCAAAGTCAAAATTCAATAATGACAGAAAGTTAAATGATTTGATTACAAGAAGCAAAAATAGTTATGTTCTTGATGCCTATATGATAAAGAAGCCATTTGGTTTTATCATGAAACCATATACAAATATAATGGTTAACACTTATGATGCTGTGCACACTATTAAACTATTCTTTAAATAGGTTAGACGTATCCATAGATTACATTTAACCATTATCTTTGATCATAAAGTGAAGTCTATGAGCTATTCTTGGAGAACTCTATAAAAAACATTGAACATTAAGGTTCAATTTTCAAACTCTTTCTATTTCTAAACCGATGGACAAACGAAGGTGGTTAATAGAAACATAGGAGACTTGTTAAGTTGTTTAGTTGAAGATAATGTGAATAATTGGCTTACGACAAAATTTGTATAGAACTATGTTATAATAGATTAATGAATAAGAGTCCTTTTGAGATAGTTTCAAGAGTTCAACCAAGAAAGCCTATTGATCTAGTTCCTTTAACACAAAAAATACGATTTAGTGTTAAAGCCCAAAGTTTTGCACAACACGAGGGATATCTTTGATAAAGTACAAAAAAAAGAAAATAACAACTACTTTACTAATAAAGAACATGTTGATCAATATTGTCAATTGATGAAATTCAATAAAGGGGATATAATGATGGTAAGGATTCATCCAAAATATTTCCCAAATGGAAAATATAAAGAAACTTTATTCACGACGTGCTAAATCTTATTAGATCCTTAAGAAGATAAGTGCTAATGCTCATATTTTGGAATTCCCAAGTGACATAGGAATTAGTCCTATCTTCAATGTCACGAACTGAACTATTTATCATGAATATGATGATACGCAGTCTCCTACTGCAACTATTAAGAATTCTGGCTACTCCTTATCTTAAAGAGTAGATAGATGATGTTGTGTAGATAGATGACGCTCTTGACGAACATAAGCATAAGAGTTGGAGGATATCGACAGTTTCTTTTCATGTGGAGAGGAAAATCAATTTCTGACAGTACTTGGATTTTAGAATCTGAATTTCAAAAATTGAATCCAGACATATGATTGATATTTTCACATTCTACGCTGAAGACAACTTCAGATAAGCTAGGGAGAATTGATGCAAAAAAGCTTAAAGTCCATACAAGAAATAAAAGATAAAAAAAAATTAGTCAACTACAAGCTTTAATTTGGTAGGATAAAGGTTAAGCAACGAGTTGATAGCAAAGACAATAAGGGAAGAAATTTAGATTATGTTAAGCTTCCTTATTAGATAAGAAGTAATAGTACACTAAATATGTTACTGTAATTCTAAATATGTTATCCTAGTTGTTAAAGACTTATATTTATAGAATTTTTATTATAACAGAGTTTAAATTTGTTATGACCTGTCCTATTAGAATAAGGGTTCTAAAAACTTATCTATGAATATATGTGTACTTAGCCCTTCAATAACAACATATCCTGAATTTTCTTTGACGAATTTGAGTTTTCAACTAAAAGGTGTGATACTTTCTTCTAAGAATGATCCTTAGACCCTAAGAATGATTCCTAGTTCCCTACCTCCATTGTTTGTGTTCCTCACTAAATTCCAGGAATTCTAGTCTAAAGTTCCAGCAACCAAAACCTGAAAATTTAGCCATATTAAGCCTTGAAATCTTAGCCTAAATTTTCCAGCAGTCAAACCCTAATGACCTAGCTATACCAAATCTGAAATTTCAGCATTCCAAGCTGAAATCTAGACCTGAAACTTGATATTCCAGCAACCTAATATCAGCAATATTTCCCAAATTTTGTGAATTTAGCTACTAGTTAATATTTCTTCCATTTGTCCTATATCATCCATGCTTCCATGTAGCAAATTCAAATCAAACTGGTTGCTGGAAATATTTCCAGGAACCAGAAAACCCTAAAATTTTCATGTTTATGTTCATGAATTTGACAATTTTCAATGAACACAAACATCATCCAGAAATGGCAATCAAATGGCCCTTACAACCATGCTTATCTTTACACATTTTCATAAGGAGTCCAAAATTGGATCTAGATTTTAAGGAACATCAATATGTTGTGAGAAGACATATGCAGATGTCAAGATGCCTAGAAGATATCTTTGAGCACTTGTGTCATCCATAGACTTGTGTTTTTTGCATCTGTTTTCATACTTTACCTCACTATCTTGTGGTCGCTCATAGGGATCATCAATGCCAGTAAAGCCTGTAAAAGAGAGGACATATCACAATCTAAAAGAAAAGCAGGTTCCATGACATTATTTAAGACATTCGATCATAAATTGCGAATTCATTGCTCCAAACAAATTCTTCAATGCAACATCTCAATACCCACAACTTTGCATGTTTTGGATTTAATAGGTGCAATGGGGCTAAATTGCCTCTCCCATCAAGATTCCTTCCAAGAAATCTTACTGATGTTCACCATTGAAGGCAAAATCAGTGTAGTATGTGATTTGCAACAATGATAAAACCTCACATGATAAACCTAAATAAGTAACTTTGCTAAGAGCTATTTGGTAAGAAACCAAAACAGGAGTCACATATACTATCAAGATTTGAAAAAGTTTTGGATACTCATTAATAAAACTCATAAGGTGTGAAGAAAATAATAAGAATGCAAATTATTAAACTCGAAATAGGCAATAACTTTTCACCAACCATCACCAAGTTGTACTTATCAACTTGCAACATTCTATATTAAGTCAAGAGAACTAATAGACTGCGCAACATCACCATATGCAGGATCTAGGATCTTGTAAAAGGATAACTATCAACAAGGGAAATCCAAAGAAACAACAAGGGACGTGAAAAATGACTCATGATAAAAAAAAAGATATTTCATGATCTGTAGGAGTACCTTTAATCTTCCCTTCACGAGCAAGCTTATAAAGTCCCTTAGGATCTCTAGCCTCGCATATTTCAAGTGGCACATCCATGAAGACCTTTTACAGGGAAGGTTAATCAATTCAATTGTAACTAGTAACATATATGTCGAAACATATACGATGTTCGATATCCTATCAATTAAAAAAAATAGACAAATGACTAGAATAAAAAAGTAAGCCAAAGTTATGGTAAGAAAAATTTTCATAAACAAATCATAATCTACAGAAGGACCAACCTCAATGAAATCCCCCTTTGGTAACATTGCACGACATGCTTCTCGATCTCTTTCGTATGGAGAAATGAGGCATGCAATGCATATTACTCCAGCATCCGCAAATAGTTTTGCCACCTCACCTAAACAAATGAGAAAAAAGAAGAAAAAAATTGTAAAATGCTTTCTATTGTCCAAAGGGACGAAAATGCAAAATATTGCATTGCTTAGGTGACATCAGCATTGACAATCAAATTGCCAACAATTTAATGTATCCCGCATTGCAAGCATTGGAAGCAACTAATATAGTACCTACCAACTCTTCTAATGTTCTCTGCACGATCTTCTGCCTTAAAACTAAGATCACGATTGAGGCCATGTCTGACATTATCTCCATCAAGAATATAAGACAACTTTCCTCTTTGGCACAAAATTTGACTTAATGCGCATGCCACAGTGCTCTTACCTGCAAGTTTTTCCAAAAACATGACAAGTACTGTTTAAAGAGCTAAACCGATGATGACCAGTGGTGACCATCTGAAATTGCAAACAGATAACACACACTTTGTTCATTTCAAATTTCAACAACGTTTCATGCAAACCCAAAAAAAAAAATTTATAAATAGATAATCACAATAACAGAAGGAAAATAGCGGCGCAACTAACCTGAACCGCTGAGACCAGTGATCCATACGACACAACCCTTTTGATTAAGTAAGCTCTGCCTTTCAGATTTTCCAACTGAGCACTCGTGCCACTTCACATTTGTTGAATTCCCAACCGTAGACAAGGAGCTAGGATTCCCATTTTTCCCTATCCCGAACAACCCGCCAAAATGGGAGAGTAAATAGATATCCCAATCCCAACAAAACTCATTTCTCATGAACGAAAATACCATGTTAAGATTAGAAAGCAAACCAAGAACAAGAAACGAAAGGCAAGATTACCATATACCAAAAAGGAGGAAGCAAGTACCTTGAACCTCATTAGCCAACTTCAAGTCCAAGCACGACCCATTAGGACCAACAGTCTCCCCTTTCCCGTTCACATTCACTCGCAAATGTGACCCTTCCATGGCCTTAATTCGCAAAAATCCCTTTTTCATCACACAAATTATATGATCGCCATCGCTGTAGCTCCCTAGCCCCACTCTCTGCGTCCTAATTCCTGGTACCGGTTTCAACCCAATTGCATTCATCTTCCCAGAAGCCAATTAATTTAATTGATCGCCCAAAATTTAGCAGGCGGGTAAATTCAAAAGAAAGTGATCAAAAGAGAGGTGGAGGCAAAAGTTGAAAAGGTACAAAGGAGAGAAATAGAAGGCGTATTTAAAGAGAAATGAAGAGTAATTTGGGGTGGTTAAACTAGTGACTGAGCTCTGAAATCGTAAAAGAAAAGGCAGAGAGGTTAAAGATTAGGAGGAAGAAAGCATAGCTGGCCACCTTACTTGATGGTCGTGATCCAGGTACAGTCTCCAGGAATGAAACAAATGGCAAATAGTGAGTGTGGTCTGAGGTAGGGTGAGGTGGCCTATATGCGGCTGGTGTTTAGTGGGAGATTATGCCCTTTTTTGTTGGATACTACGAATAGAGACCATAGTCTACATTCCCGTCAGTCTTGACCCAAGATCGTAGGAATAAATATCTTAGTCTGTCTATGGTCTGCATTATGCATATTCTGTTTTCATTCTGTTGACCAAGTAGTCGATGTAATGCTTCTAAGACACGTTCCAGTGATACAAATGACCAACTAAAAAATACTCCCTCCGATTTATAATAAGAGTCGTTTTAAAAAAAATACACGCTTATTAAGAAAGCTAATGAAATTATAGATATATCCTTATTAATACTCTCATAAAATTATCTCGTGACTCCGGTAATCAACATATTAAATGATTGATAAGAGAATGAAATAGTTAATGCTTTTAGACTTTCGAAATTTCAACTTTTAAAGTTCCAATTTATTTAAGCAGTGCAACTCTTCATCTTCATTTCTTACCCATTTTTTATTCTTAC
>JAOTIZ010000203.1:33669915-33683073 GCA_027123425.1 Erythroxylum panamense
AGCATACTAGGCTTTTTTTTTAAAATACTATATTGATTCTGTAACTTGCATCATGCTTATATTGTCTTATTTGCATGTGAGTCCACCGGAAACAGTTTTTCTACTATGTAGGGGTAAGGCTGCGTAGTATCGGACCTCCCCAGACTCTGCTTCATTGCCAAATTTCGGACTAGGTGATGATGATGATGATGATGATGATGAATTTTTGAAGTTAAGATCTCATCTTAGTTAGTATAATCTCATTATATTTATAATTTCTAACACAATCGAATTATGAAAGAAATCATTTAAAACTTTTGCTTGATTCTAATTATTGATTTGATAAAAAATTTTAATTTAATAATTCAATTATTGAAAAATTAAATTAAATTCTAAAACTTTTCCTAATAAAAATTCCGTTTGGAAACAATTTTCAAAATTTAGTAAAACACTTTTCAATTTTATTAGAAGTATAATTTAATTTAATATTTTCAATTTTATTAGAAATATAAACTAGTTTAATCTCTATTAAATTAATTTAATAGTGAATTTTAAGGTTTTTAAAATAAGTTTAAAAATTTGAATACAGGATGTCTAGCGCGTGCAGGACACACACCAGCTGCCTCTGTGGAACTCTGTGCGGAGAACGGTGGGTGTGTGTCTCACACTCGCCCATCATTCTCCCGCACGTTCTCCTGGAGAACACTCCAACCTCAACATCAGACCATGTTTCATCAACTTTCATCCCACGTTTTCCTCCGACTTGTCTCCAACCGCCGGGCCTCCAACTCTTCCCTCATGTCTCCTGCTTTGCCTCTCACGTATCTCAACTGTTGTCCCCCATGTTTCTTCTCTTTTCTCTCGCGCCGTTGCCCTTTGTCGTCGCTTGGTCTCCTCCGCGACGTCGGCTTCCCACTGTCGAGTCTCCTGCGCCACTTGCTTCCATGGGTGATATTCACCCAACATTTTCATAGTGGTGACGCCAATCAGTGGTGTTGCCACTCAACCATCACCAATGGTGATTCGCCGCTGGTGAGACGTTCCACCCCTTTTAAGCCACTGATTCGATATCGCAAGCATAAGTAGAGACACAAGCCATCAAACGCAAGATTTAAGCAGAAATAGGGAACCAGAAACAAAACCATGACAGGAAACAATTTCTAGAAGGAGGAAGCGGCTTTTCGAAATAGATAATGCTTTAAAGAGTTAACAGTATAAAAGCAACACACGCATATATCTATGAAAGGAGAAGAACAATTTCTAGATGCAGATAATAGGGGACGGCAGAACAAACACAGAGGGACACAGAAAACAATTTTCAGAAATCAAATCAAAGAGCAGCTGTGGAAACAATTTCCAAAAGAAAGGATTTTATTTTTCAGAACAATAATCAATTCATTAACAGATTTTAAAAACTAGAAGCAGAAAATGTACAGTCTCGAAGAATAAACAAAAATCAGATATTAAAACCTTAATTATTATCAAAATCAATAACAATCAAGCCTATAATTTAACTTAAACAATCAAAAGAGGATTTAATACCACTGTTAGAATCCAATCATGATTGAATCACAAGCGCAACAGAAAAATAAAATTTTAAGTATTTCAAGCGAATCTTGATAATTGATTAACTTGAATAAAATGCGAATGCAAATCGTAAAAAATTGTACCTTATTTCCGTTCTTGTTGAAATCTTTTGGAAACTTTTTCTAAATTGCCAACCACAAACTGTTCACTTGTCCAACTTCTGATGGTATCCACATAACAACTTAACACTTTGAGATGAAGAATGTAAGAGTGCTAGTTCATTTTTCTTTTCTTCCTATTAATAGAAAATTCATTAGGGTGGTTTTGTAATTTTATTAAAATTAAATTCCTTAATTATAATTAAATTCATACTCTAATTATAATTAACTTGCTTTTAATAAAAACAAATATCTTATATTTGATCATAAAGTTTCTCAAACTTTATAATTAAGTCCAACTTAATTAAATTAATTTTTTACCTTCACAAGCTCCTCTTTAATGTGTGACCCATTAGGTTTCTAATATATTAGCAATGATCATAAATTATAATTCTAATTCACAATTAGAATTACATAAATTAAAATTTCTTTTAATTTATCTTTAATTCTCCAATTAAATAATTTATAATCATAGGTTAAGATTGATATCTAACAACATGTCATAACCACCCAAATATTAGAAACGTGAAAATGGTTTGACTTAACCTGTCCATGCATGTTTATGATGGATAATTTAATCCTTTCGTCATCTAATATTCCAATTGGATAAGGTATGAATATAATGTCTACTCTTTTAGTCCAATCATGTTCGTTTTTCCTAATTAGTAATTGATATTTGAAAACTCCTTTTCAAATGTCAATTCACTCTGGCCAAAGAATTCTATAAATTACTAATAATCAAGAACAGTGAAACATTTTCTATAATTTCTTTAGAGTGATGAATCCTTTATTGACTTATTCAACTATCTAAGTATGGTCCATATTGCATCCAAGTACTACCGACTGAACTATCATAGGGCAATTCATAAGTAATATCAAAACATAGTAATTCCCACATGAGATACCTTGGTAATCTCAAATCTAAGGATCAATTAATTATACAACTATCATTATGAGAAAATTCACAGACACATAAGTAATATTCCATTTGGGATTCTCGGCTCTCACTGACTTATTCTCTAATACCCACACATTAGTTTAAGTATCTCTATACTTTACTTTATGAGATCAATTACTTTCTTTATAAGAATGAAACATAATGTGTGCTAATTTTACCGTTTTAATAATATCCTGTCTTGATGAAATTACAACTAGGAATATTTAGGAATAATATGTAAATGTAAATTGAATCTCACAATTATGATCTCATCACAATTTCAGTTACACATTAATTATTCCAAAGATTTATCTTTAGTATTAAAACATCAAATGTAAATAATACATAAAGATAAAGAATGCCTTTATTAATAATTGTCGCTAAACTTTAACCAAAGTGATTAGTTGTATGGCATAAACTAACATTTTGGACAATCGAAAGGCTAAGTTATTTAGCTAGCTCTTTAGGAAAACCGTTATGCATGAATTCTCAAACAACTAATATGCTACGTATTTGTTATGCTAGGATTGGTATTGCAATCGAGAAAAATTCTCTACTTCTTGATAGTCTCTTAGTTATGTGCATAGGAGAATATAACGAGAAGGAGCAAGTGGACTTACAAGTCTTATATCCATGGAAACCTAGTAATTCAATTCTAAAAAAATATCCCATAGGCAAAAGCTTTATTACTGAATGGCATGATGAACTTTTGGCCTCTGATACTGCTAATCTATCTTTAACCCTTCATAAGAAATTTTCAGGGAGGCGCCCAATGGTATCTTACCGCAACCCTCTAATTTCAAGTTAGTTGAGAAGCTTATTCAAACGACTGTTTCCAATGATATGGGGAACTCCAGAGTTCAGGAGCATGTCGTGTCTATCACTGAGAATAGTAGTCCTCCAGATAATCCATACCTTACTGGAATTGAAACTTAGGCTAAGGAAGCTTCTTTAATTGAATTGGCAGCTGAAGTGCATGAGGAACCTGTTAAAATTTCGGAACCTGAAAGCTCAGATGTTGTGTATGAGTATCTTGTTCAAGACTCTGCAATTGTTAAAAGTCCTAAATTAGATACAACAGTCTCCCATAATGATGTTGGCAAATTTACGGTGCCTTCACCTAGTGTCCATCCTAATCATTCGGCTATAGCAAGTCAGGTAAATGAAATTGCACTCCTTGACAATTCTACTGTAGACTTTCATGAGGCTATACAGGTTGGTACAATTATACAAAATCCTTCCATGTTTATAGTTGCCTTTATTCCTGATGTTGAAGATTCAAAAGTTACTATCTCCCATTCGCGTAGGCGCTTGGCTAGGTAAAAAGGCAAACAAAATATCAAACGGTAGTGTCCTTCCCATGTCAATAGTAGTGTGGAATCTTAAAGGGTTGAATGACCCTTAAAAATAGAATGTGGTGTGGAAGCTTGTGAGGGATATGAAACTAGCATTTGTTGGTCTCTTAAAAACAAAAATAAAAAATCCTAGATTGATTTCTGGTTCACACTTTTTGGGAACACACTATAGGCTATTTTCTAATCATAGATCACATTTTAATGGTAGAATCCTATGCTTTTATAACACTGATCTGATGGGAGTTTTTGTGATTAAGGAAATAGATCAATTGATGCCTCAATAAAGCCAAATAAAGAACTCTCCACTTTTATTTGAGAAATCTCTAGTATATGCATCCAACTTCCCTTTTTTTTGAGTAAGTTTTAATCTTATAAAACCCTCAATATACCGCAAATGCACGGGTTATGAATGTAGTATATGAGGTGTCGATCCCTCGAGGAGTTGGTGAACTAATCTAATTCTAAGTTATCTAAAGCTTAAAAGGATTATTAAAATGAAAATAAAAACTAAACAAAAAATGTAAACAGTTGGATATGTGTTGCTTGAAAATGAATTCGTAAAATTAGCACAAGAAACCAAAATTGAGCCCTCTAAATGAAAATTGGAATTCAACCAAGGAAGATTAACAAATTATGGGAGAGGGAATTTATCCTATCATTAATGCTAACTTAATCATTTTTGTGTTAGCGTGGTGTCGGTTCTAGACTATCGAAAGATAAACTATTCTCTCGTAAGTTATAATCACTAAGCCCCAATTAATAAACCCTAATTAAGTTGCGTTACAAAACAAGTAATCTCTCGATTAACACTCAGCCCATAACCTAATCATATCTTAAGCATTCTATTAGACAATTGGGTCCTCACACAAGATCTCTCTCCGTATAATTACCGATTTGATTATGTCTGTGGTCTATTAAGTCGTTTAAATCTCATTAACTAACCCAATTATTTTGCATTCAATTCACTCTCTTGATCTATTACCAATGCATGCAATTACAATAAATAATCACAAAACCCAAATGAATTAACACAAAAAATAGATTAATATTAAATCTAGAACAAATCCCTAAAGAAAAGTTAGAATATCCTTAACCTAAGATTCATCACCATCAATCTCATCTCATACATCAAATATATGAAATAAACTATGGACAAAAAGAAAGTAACTTGGAGGATTGGAGGTTGAAGCACCTGAAGCTCCACCTTCTTGTTTCCCTTCTTCTCTCTTTCCTTCTTCCTCTTCCTTGGATCTTTCCCAATGTAGGTGAAATGAAGGCATGAAAATTAGGGTTCTCCTATTTCCTATATAGTCTTTTCTATTTAGGGTAAAAACTAGGTTTTACCCGTGCCAAAAAATTCTGAAATAACCCAGCAAAGTTAAGTTTTAAAAGTCGATTCACGTCTGCTGTCGCACAGGCCAAGACCGTGGCTTATAGTGCCACGATCATGGCACTTTCCATTTTGCTTTTGTCACGATTATGGCCTATATGCCACGATCGTGGGCCTACATCTCCTACTGGGATTCCTATAAAATTTCTCGTTCTTCGATATCTGATCTCAAACACTAATAAACACATCAAGGCACCTTAAATATACAAAAAAAAGCTCAATAGCACGCTTTAACCCATATAACACTCAAAACATACATATCTAACCAACCAACACAATTTTAAACCTAAACATATATGAATCAATTAATTAACCACTAAAAATATATTAAAATGCCTATTAAAACATCATGCAACCTACAACTATTACATCACCACACTTGAACTTTTGCTTGTCCTAAAGCAAAAAGAAAACAATCAAATCACAAACACACTAAACCACAACACATACATATGTAATAATGGTACAATGGCATTGAACTTTACGAAATAAAATTAACTACAAACACAATCCTTCAAGTTGTTCTAACTTATTAACCTATGAAATTTATGTCTAGGCACTTTAGACCAATATATATACCAATCAGGACCTTAATGTTAAGTTCATTTACTCCCATCACTTGCACACACACATTGATAATTATTGAGTCAATCAGAATTGTAATTATCCATAAATAGCTTTTCATGAAAATTTAAGCTATTCATAAGATTGGTAGGATTTATTAAATAACACGCAATTTTTGTTTATTTTAATTCACATAAAGCTAGTTTTTTGACGCGAAGGCAAACATTTGTGATGAATGTGCCCCTGTTACTTAGCTAGGCCATATTTTTATTAAGCGATTTGATTAGATTACAGCCTTTTGACCAGCTATATCACATTCTCAACTGGCTATTAACTTTATTTATAACCTGATTTGTTTCAAAAAATATTTAACAAAAACACACTTTTTTATTATTATTATATATATATTTTCTTGCCTATCTAATTTCTTTAGCTAATAGTTTTCATGAAAGATAATAACGATGCTACTTATTCAATTGACCTAAAACTATCAATTGACCTAAAATTATAAAAGAATGTGGTAAATTCCTAAAGTGAGTGAACTGACATCATATCCTAATTAACATGCATATTTAATCAAAGCAACCCAGAACACTAATTTCACAAGCTAATAAATCTTAGCAACCTAAAAGACCATGTTCAAAGCTAAATCGATTCCGTTAAGTCCTAACAATTGACACATTCACACGAGTCACATTATGCAAACCTAAACAAAACTAACATGTAATATGCAAAATTCACACTCAAAATAAAACATATAATGCACATAACGCAACTCTCCCCACACTTAGATAACATATTGTCCTCAAAATGAGAAGGAAAAATAACATACAATGGGGGAATCAAAATAAACTAATATGAAAACATAAGAACAAAATAAAGACATAAATGAAAAGGTAAGGGTTAGAGCATAGAACCTATCGCAACAATTGAAGTGGCGATGGTGATGGTGTTAAAGGTGGAATATCCACGCCTTGAGCAATGAAGTACTTGTAGATGCGTCAAATGTCTCAGCGTTGACGTCTTTGTTCTTTAGCTATCTCCTTTAACACCTTGGTGTTTTCTAAAACTGCCTTATTAGTCTCTGTGATGACGTTGCACACCTTATCCCATCCAACTACCTCCATCCAGCTACCTCTTCCTCTTCAGATTCCTCACTGGTTGACTCCTCCTCTTCTTCTTATGGTGGCGCCGCACTTGAACTAGCCTATCCCACCCTATTCTTCAGATAAGATTTTGCATCGATATCTTGAAGTTTCATATTATGGGACTTTAAGATTTTAGCTCTCGTCAAGTGACGAGTGTTAAGGAAATTAGGGCGATGGATAATTAGTCCATCACAATTTACTTCAAAATAATCCGCAATGGCCATCGACAGCGTATCCTAATGCTAGTCAAAATAAACTAGACTACTACTATAGTAGTGCTAAGTCTAGGTCGATCCCACAGAGAGTGTGTGTAAAGCTTTTAAAATGAAATTAAATGGTATTTAGGTTATAGGGGGTTGGTTGGTTTATTAAACAAGAAAATAAAATGAAGCTAAACTAACAAAAGCAAATTAACGAAACATTAAAAGTGATGAAAGTGGTGAATTCATTAGGAATTCGATTCTTTGATTCTATCTCAACCTACACCCTAATTAAACATAATGATTTGTTGCTCTCAAACCTTTGGTAGAAACTATTAACCATAGCTTAATCTATTAACCCAAGTTTTCCCTTAGGTAGTGCTTAATCAAGATACGATCGTTAATTAAACCTAGCTACTAAATATCCTAGGATACGATCTCTAGATTCAATTGAGTAACCATATTATGAATTAGAAAAACTGATTAATCAAGGCAACAACTACATATGATGTGTCATTTAACCTAAATTATGTTATCCCTAATGACTATGAATCATTAGTCGCTACACATGAATTTCAAATATAATAATTATGGATTATATCGAAATTCTAACAATAAGTTTTTAAATAAATGATCTAGTGAACACATTAAAATCATCTTTTCACAATACCCAAATCCATACACATCGGATAACATAAACAATTTCTAAAAGAGAAAGTAAAAACAATTACAAGGAAAGAATGCTTAACCAGGTTGTCGGTGTCGATATCACCTCTGAACCAGCATCAAGAAGCTACCCTTTTATAGGTCTCCTCATAGTGGAGAGCTTACCTCCCTCTTCGTGCTTTGTTGAAGCTCCCGAAGGTCCCTCACTATTCAGCCCAACCAAAACACCTCTCTTGTTTTCTCTCAGCCAAAATTCACCTATTCTTTCATAAAAATGAAGCATTTTATATTAAAAATCTAAATGATGTGGCAATTTCTCACACCTGTGAGTTATCTCTCACGGTTGTGAGAGCAGCTGATGGGTGTTTAATGCTTGTCTGTATCCACCAGTTGCATGTTGTTTTGGCGTGCCTTGGCTATCCACCTGCACTGCACTCCTCTTGCCAGCCATCCCACTCCAACTACCACTTTCGATTGCTTGCTTTTGGAATGGAAGTCGGTTGCATGGGCATGCAGTCCCGTGCAATCTCGTACACAGTCGTGAGAGATAACTCACGACTGTGCAGGCTTTATGCTGAATCGTGAGCATGATTTTCCAATCATCTTTCATTTTATTCTCCAACATAAGTTTAGCTGTCCAGCAAGCTATTAGATGCAGTATTCTTCTTTGTTTTATTTTCCAAGTGTAGCAGCCTCCACCTAGATTTTCCATTCTCACAACCCATTTTCTTATAATAAAAAAATAGGCTAAAATCATAGTGGGGCAAGTGGCTAGTCGTGAGGTAACAAGACGATCCAACAACTGTCCAGTTATCTTAAGTTCTTCACATTTCCAACCCTTTGGTAATTTCTGATCTTCTTCTTATCTTTAGTTGCTCTAATCTTCCTCATTCTTGTTCCATGAAGACAAATGGACATGATTCTTTAAAAATCACCCAAATATGGTGCTTTCAACTCACTTTAGCTCATTCTCTTCCAAGTTGTACCTAAAATCACATATGAGTCAAAGTGAGTATCTTAAGCACTTTCCTAGCAATAATCACTCAATTTTATAGAATAATTATACAATCAATTAAGCACATATCAATTCCCCCCACATTTAGCTTTTGACAATCCTCGGGTAAAACACCTAAATTTAAATCACCAACCCAAAACATTTAATCATTTCTCATATATTCCAAGAAAATAAAATCATAAACAAAGATGAACGGCTTTCAAAAAGTCATAGCAAGTACTTAACATCCCAAGCTTTTACTTATGATCAGTCAACATTCAATACCTTTAAAAATCGAGCAATCTAATGGTAGACTTGAAAAATGTGTTTAACTAAGATATATCTACGGGTACACTCAATACCATTCATAATCATGACATTCTATAACTTTGCAAATCTTTCATTTCTCCACCACTAAAGGTTCACATGCAAAATCATTGATCAAAGGACTTTTCAAGGTTATAATGTGGGCAAAGGTAAGGTGAGATGTATTTGACTCAAGTAGTATGAAAGCCATTAAAGTTAGTGAAACAAAACAACACTCAATGTGACATCAAGTGCAAAAACCAACATTCCCTCACCATTGTGTACATCAATTATTATGAATGCAAAAACAAGTTTCACACTCAAACTCAAGCTCCCACACACAAACCACATGAAGCATAAATGACTAACAAAAGGAATCACTCATACAACTGATGACAAAACATTGAAACTACACATAGTGATTCTTCAAAGAGAACATCTACCTCATATTTAACTCAAATAACCAATTCAATACAACTTTAGGAGGATGCATTAATCATAAACAACTTTTCAATAGATATGCACTTCCTCCTTGATACATTTATTTAAACTTTTTCTTTTTCCTTTTCTTTTTTCTTTTCTTTTTTCCTTTTCTTTGCTCTTATAAAAATTAAAAGAAACTACATCAATGGAAATTTCAATTATATGACCTAAAATAGCATCCCTACATTATAACCAATCCACACACATGCATACCCCCACACTTAGAATTTCATACATCCATAAACTTAAAAATCAACAAATGTTCCACTAGCTTCAAGACTTGGGAACAACATTTGGTTAGATTAAAGTATGTCAAGTGGCTATTACACAAAAAATAGGCAAATAAAGCTCAAAGGGCCTTATCAAAGAGGAAAATCATAAAATGGGTCGGCTATTTGGCTAATGTAGTTTGGAAAAGCAAAGAATGCCTAATCATATCCATGCTAATGCATGTGATAAAAATATGGTCTCGAATAGAAATTTAAGGCAAAATTAAGATGTATATGTCATGAAGGTCAAACATTATCAAAAGAAAATGAGGCTGATATGAATGTGTCAGTTTAATAAGGCTAAAAATCTCATCAACTTTGTCTACCACTAGTCACCACTTTTCTAAAGATAATGCACATTGACCAACCACAAGAGTAAAAATACATGTTAAAGTTCCTATGAAAATCTTTAGTCAACTCATTCTCTAATCATGACTATATAATCCTAGAAGGAATAGAAAACAAGTGAATGTTTGTTTCATTTGTTTTATTCTTTCTCTCATTTTGATTGAAAACTTAAAAACAAGCAAGAAACAAACTAACATAAAAACACACATGCAAATAAAAATAATGCGAAAATGTAAAGAAGAAATTTACTTCCTTTAGGTTGCCTCCCAAGAAGCGCCTTTATTTAGGGTCGCTAGCTTGACTCTATGTTTCCTCCTCACATGACAAAATTGTGATCTTCAAGTGTCACATGTAGCTCTTCCACGTGAGATTCTTCAGGATAGGGTCTAAGTTGATGATCATTCACATATGGTATCTTCCCTATCTTCAAACATCCAATCTCTACTTAGTCCATGCACTCTAGAAATATCTCAAATGTCTCTTCACCTTTTTCTTTCTCATTTAATTCCTCCAATATGCTATGTAAAGCTGAAGAGTTGGTTTAAAAAATAGTAATGGACTTTGTACTTACCTCTGAGCTAAATGATATGTCCTTTTTAGCTTTGAGCTCCTCCTCAACTTCTTCCACACAAGCAATTCCATAAGTATTAGCCTCAAAATTCTCAAGCTCCTCATCACTTTGTAAAGTTTCTGCACAAACGTCTATTCGGTACACCTCGAGTTAATATGGTTACTCCTCTTCGCTTTACAATTCTAGATGATTGACATCTCCCCATCGAGGCAATGCATTTTGCTGAAACCATTTCACATCCTACTAAAATTGCAAAGTGTTAGTAGTGACACTATCAATTAATTCTTCCAAGGATGTACCTGGGTTTTGTTGGCTCTCCTAATTTTAAAAACTAGACAAAAATTGCCTTTCATCCTATTGGAATTGTTGGATATCCTGTTGGGTCTACTATATACTCTCTTGAAACTGCTGCATTTAAATTGAAGATTGTTAGCATTATATGTCTTGATATAGTAGTCCAGAGATATACCTGAATCGTTATAAGAAACTTCTGGTCTATACAGGAATTGTTGTGCATCCTACAAACTAACATGGAAGTAACTTTGTTGATTATCCCATCCATAACTAAAGTTAGGTTGATTAGTCTAACATCAGTTATAGGATTGAGAGTAAGAGTTTTAAAAAAATTACTTCCATCCATGATTTTTTTATTCACAAACACGAAATAGAAAAATGAAAGGATCATGAAATAACTGGAAAAGAAACCAATTACGAACAAATATATATAAAAAATCAATTAAAATCACAAAAAATTAAACACTACACTCCTCGGCAATGGTATCAAAATTGACAGCACATTGTAATGCTAGTCAAAATAAACTAGACTACTACTGTAATAGTGCTAAGTTTAGGTCGATCCCATAGAGAGAGAGTGTAAAGCTTTTGAAATGAAATTAAATGGTGTTTAGGTTATAGGGGGTTGGTTGGTTAGCTAAACTAACAAAAGCAAATTAAAGAAACATTAAAAGTGATGAACGTGGTGAATTCTTTAGGAGTCAAGTTCTTTGGTTCTATCTCGGCCTACATCCTAATTAAACATATTTCGATGATTTGTTATTTTCAAACCTCTCCTAGAAACTATTAATTGTAGGTTAACCTATTAACCTGAGTTTTTCCTTAGGTAATGTTAAATCAATATATGATCGTTAATTAAACCTAGCCACTGAATAACGTAGGATACAATCTATAGATTCAATTGGGTAACTGTATTACGAATAAGAAAAACTGATTAATCAAGTCAACAACCACATATGATGCGTCATTCTAATGATTACGAATCATTAGTCACTACATATGAATTTCAAATATAACAATTACGAATTACATCAAAATTCTAGAAATAGATTTGTAAATAAACGATACAATGAATGTATTAAAATCATCCTTTCACAATACCCAAATCCATACACATTGGTTAACATAAACAATTTCTAAAGAGAGAAAGAAACAACAATTATAAGGAAAGAATGCTTAACTAGGTTGTTGGCGTAGATATTGCCTCCGAACTGGCATCGGGAAGCTACCCTTTCATGGGTCCTCTTGTGGTGGAGAGCTTACCTCCCTCTTCGTATCCTTTCGAAGCTCCCAAGGTCCCTCACTATTCAGCCGAGTCGAAACATCTCTCTTGTTTTCTCTCGGTTGAAACTCACCTATTATTTCATGTCTTCCATCACAAAAACGAAGGATTTTATACTAAAAACCTAGATGATGTGGCTATTTGTCATACCTGTGAGTTATCTCTTAATGGTGTGATAGTAGCTAATGGGCATTTAAGGTGTGTTTTTATCCACCAGCTATATGTTGTTTTAGCATGCCTTGGTAGTCCACCTACACTCCACTCCTTTTGCCAGTTGTCCTACTCCAGCTGCCACTTTCAGTTGCTTGCTTATGGAATGGAAGCTGTGTGCATGGGCATGTATGCACAACTGTGAGAGATAACTCACAGCTGTTTAGGCTTTATGATGGACGGTTAGCATGGTTTTCCAACCATCTTTCATTTTATTCTCCAACATAAGTTTAGCCATCCAGTAGGCTGTGAGATGCAATTTTCTTCTTTGTTTTATTCTCCAATTGTAGCAGTCTCCACCCGGATTTTCCACTCTCACACCCCACTTTACTTATAATGAAAAAACAGGTTAAAACCATCATGAGGCAGGTTGCTAGTCTTGAGGTAACAATAAGATCCAACAGCTGTCCAATTCTCCTCTAGGTTCTTCACATTTCCAGCCCCTTCCTAATTTCTTGTCTTCTTTTTGTATTTATT
>JAOTIZ010000203.1:33688923-33701672 GCA_027123425.1 Erythroxylum panamense
TTATGAAACATTTTGTGTCTATTTTGTTATTGTTATTAATTTTGTTGTTGTTGTTGTTATTATTATTATTATTATTATTATTATTACTCTTATATTATTCGATATTTCATAATAATTTGTAATTATTATTATTTGTTAACTTTTCAACTAACATAAATAGTTCGTAATAAAATTATCAATAAATTACATATTTCTAATCATATTAAGGACCAGGGGCATTTTTGTCATTGTCACCATTTTTTCGTTCTGTCCACTGCAATCAAACACATTCTGTTCTCGAGACGGAAACATAAAATTTTGTTCTGTCCACCACAACCAAACACCTCACTGTCTCCAGTTTTTGTTCCGTTCTGTCCTGTTTCGTTCCGTCTCCAGCTACTGGAGACAACAACCATACTCAGCATTAGGCTTGTATTCATCTCCTGTATGTCCTGGTATGTGACGAATAAATCCTATCGGGAACAAAACAATCAGTCGTGACGAGTGTATCATAGGCCTCTAATAGTCGCTGGATCACTCTCGTCGTATGGGGCTGCTGTCTGGTTGCAAATCCTCCTCACCCCAGGAACAACATGTACTGGGCCAAGAAGTTGCCTTTGGGTGTCTCAGTTTGGGTAGTTCTGCTTCTAATTATTGAAAGATAAACAGGCTTGTGTGTGTCCACAATCCTATGTCTTCCTTGCTACGTTTAATATTGTCAAGGTCTCATCAACATGATAAGTGTCATTTCTTAGAAATATGTAGATTAATATAATCATAATATTAATTTTATATACACAACTATTAATCAAATTATCTAATATATATTTAATAACTATAATGGGATGATTAATAATTTACTAATTGCATTTGAGACATATGGTAGTATCCTAATAATTATATGTTGACCCATCAAACTATAGTTCATCACATCCTTATAATGACACAATTATCTTTTTTCTACCCCTTAGGGTAGAAAATGTTATAAAGAATAACATATAGTGAGATTGTGTAGAAAAAGGTAGCAATGTGTGTGCCGAAAATATGGTCTTCTACTATAAGCTTCCTCTCTTGCACAAGATTTGTTGATATTGATAGGTTTTGGTGTCTACAATGGAAAGAATGCATCGAAATTCCATGCCAAACATTCGAGATATGTCATTCTTATTGTGTAGTCAATGCTATAAATAAAATGTAGATCTTAGATTTGAGATTACTGATGATTGCATTTGTGAATAATAATTGGCATCAGAGCTCTATAGTCATTTGATTTTAAGGCTTGTATTTGGGCATAAACTCATTTTTGGCATAAATGATTTCGAAATGATGCATTAGGTGCGTCAAATGTTAAGGCTGTTGTTGTTGCTTTTTATCTTTGTTTTAGATAAATGAATCATCGTATTTTGGGTGAGATTTTGAAAAGTTTTGGTGTTGTCATGTTAGATTTTTCAATTTTTGGAGCACTTTTGGCTAAAATAGAAATGGAAAATTTATAGAGTATAAAAAATGGAAGAAAACTCCTCAGATCTGGTCAGAAACAGAAGGTCGGAGAGGGAGTTACAGTCGGGTAAAGCTATGCACTAAGGGTCGACCCGCGGACCCAACTCAGGGTCAGGGATGACTCATACAATGTCGTCCCGACCCTTAACTAATTTATATATTGTTAAATATTAAATATAAAAATTTAAAAATTTTCTGTACAGTGCATTTGAGGCACTTACAAGGTCCTGTTTGGACCATTTTCATCATTTTGCTCCATTTTTATTCTATTTTTCATATGTTTATGCACAAGATTAATTAGTAATTTTTATTTGATAATTCTGATTGTTTTAATCTTATTGTGGCATAAACATGATTATTTGTTGACAATAGTGAATACTTATTTTTACCTGTCGTAAAATTGAGCATGTGAAACTGTTTATGATGAGGAATTTTTAAAATATTAATATGTGTTTAAATTTTTGTGTTTTTTTCTCTAAAATAACATTAAGAACGGGCAATTAATTATCCTGTCGATAATTACTTCTTAGTAGGATGCTTAATATCGTAGAGAAATTTTATTGAAATATTATGAACCGCATAATTTTCTATCCTTTCGGCAGTACATTGATGATTTGGTTGTAATATTTAATAAACTGTTCTTACTTATGAATGAGATCTATATTTGTTTAAGGAACTCTAGCATTAATGATATAATTAATTTTGAGAAAAAGAGCACAAATTGCATTATTTTATTTTAACATGCATATCATTGTTATTGCTCTTCGTTCTCATTCAGCTTTAAGCAATCTGAGAGTCTCTGCCATCTTGACGTTGAATAGAATGAACCATAAGTAGTAGGTTGAATCTCTCATGATGAATTTGACTATCATGCAACTGGACTTGACCTTGAGAATTTATGCACCACCTAAACCCATTGGTGATGCTACTGAGAAGGAAAGGAAATCCTATGAGGAGTGGGAATACTCTAACCGATACTGTTTGATAATTATGAGGTATCATATGGATGAATCCATTCATGATAGTATTCTCGAGGCTGATAGTGCAAAGGATACTGTTTGATAATTATGAGGTATCACATGAATGAATCCATTCGTGATAGTATTCCCGAGGTTGATAGTGCAAAGGATTTTCTTGCTACTATTAAGAAAAAGTAGAAGAAGTTCTCAAAAAATGAGAAGAATGAGTACTTAAACATGCTTAATCACATCATTTATGATGATGCAAGTGACATTAGAGCTTACATCGACAAGCTCATAGGTTGTTACCATAAGCTTAAGGATATGGATATGGATATTGGTGAGGATTACATGGTATAGTTTGTGATGGGGACTATTCCTTCCAAATTTGATTCGATCAAATCAAGCTATAATTCTCAGAAAGAGTAATGGACTATTGAGGAGATGACTGTCATTCTTGCCAAAGAAGAGGATGACATGAAAAAGGGAAGGGCAAGAAGTATCTCCATGATGACAAACCATAATAATTCTCAAAAGAGAGAGTTCACTTCTAATAACTCAAGTGACCAAAAGCCTTTCAAGAAGAAAGCTATTAGTCCTAAAGGAAGTGGAAAGACGAGCTCATTTTATGTTGGTTAGAAGAATAAAATTTTCAAAAGGAAGTGCAACTTTTGTCATAATTTTGGGCATAAGAAAGATGATTGTCGAAAGCTCAAAGCTCAAAGCTTACATAGGGAAGAAAGGTAATTGTCTTATGATGGTTTGTTTAGAGTCCAATATTATTGATATGCCCTCAAATACTCGGTGGTTAGGTACTGGAGAAACTATTCACATTACCAACTCCTTGCAGAAACTGACAAGTCGAAGAAGGCTGACTAGTTTTGGGCAACATATGTACATGGGAGACAATACCAAAATCAAAGTTGATTTTTTTGGGATGGTTAGACCACAGTTGAATACAGGACATCTTTTGGTGTTATATGATGTCGCTTATTTACCCTCTATTAGGAGGAATTTGATTTCTGTATCCATTTTGGATAGACTAGGTTATAGTCTTCTTTTTGGAACTGGAAAATTGACTTTGTATCGTGACTCTCTTTTAGTGGGAAATGGAATTTTATGTGAAAGTTTATACAAACTTGAGTTGAATGATTTTGTTATTGTTGCTTCTTCCTCTTCTCTTAGTACTGTTGTTGGTTTCAAATGTATGAGGTTGGATTTGAGATCTTCTATGTTATCACACAAACGTTTAAGCCATATTTCTAGAGACAGAATAGAGAGGTTAGTAAAGGATGGTGTACTACAGGATCTAGACTTTTCAGATTTCACTGCCTGTGTTGACTGTATTAAAGGGAAGTTGACTGCCAAGGTTAGAAAAAGCAAAACAAACAAGAGTTCAGAATTGTTAAAGTTGATTCATACTGATATATGCGGACCATTTATTCCACCTGCTATGGGTGGTTATAAATACTTCATCACTTTTATTGATGATTTTTCCAGGTATGGTCATGTGGAGCTCATTCATGAAAAATCTGAATCTTTGGAAGCATTTAAGATTTTCAAGACGAATGTTGAGCTTCAAAAGGGGAAGAAAATCAAGGTAGTTAATTCTGATAGAGGTGGAGAGTATTATGGGCGTTATGATGAGAGTGGAAGAAATCTAGGGCCTTTTGCTAGATACTTGCAAGAATGTGGTATTGAAGCAAGGTATACAATGTCAGGGACACCTCAGTAGAATGGAATCGCTGAAAGAAGAAATCGCACACTTCTTGATATGTTACGGTATAGGTTGATTCATTCTAGTTTGCCTGAATTTTTGCGGGGTGAGGCATTGAAGACAACCCAAAGGTTGTAAACTTATTGGGTGCAAATGGGTTTACAAAATCAAACATGATTCAAGTGGACATGTAGAAAGGTAAAAAGCCAGACTTATAGCTAAAGGCTATAGCCAGAAACAAGGGATTGATTTCAAAGAAACTTTCTCACCAGTTTCTACAAAAGATTCATTACAAATCATTATGGCTATAGTTGCTTGTTTTGACTTAGAACTCAATCAAATGGATGTGAAGACCACCTTCTTGAATGAAGATCTGTATGAAGATGTCTATATGACCCAACTAGTTGGTTTCGAGATAATTGATAAAGAGCACTTGGTTTGCAAGCTCAGGAAGTCTATTTATGGGCTAAAACAAGCATCAAAGCAATCGTATCTCAAGTTTGATATGATTGTCACTACAAATGACTTTAAGGAGAATGTAGTTGATCAATGTATATATATGAAGTTCAATGGGAGCAGTTTCATTTTTCTGGTACTGTATGTCGATGACATCCTACTTGCTTGTAATGACACTGATCTATTATTTGAGACAAAATAACTGTTGTTTAGTCATTTTGATATGAAGGATCTTAGTGAGGCCTCTTATGTACTTGGAATTCAGATTCTTCGAGATAGAGCTAATAGGATTCTTCGATTGTCTCAAAAGAATTTGATCAGATCTTGAAAAGATTCAACATGCATTCTTATTCTCCTGGAAAGGCACCAATAGTGAAAGGTGACAAATTCTCAAAGGCCCAATGTCCACTAAATGATAAAGACAGAGATGAAATGAAGGTCGTTCCTTATGTGTCACTTGTAGGCAGTCTGATGTATGCTCAAGTATGCACACGCCCTGATATTGCTTTGGTTGTAGGCGTGTTGGGAAGATACTTGAGTGACCCTGGTCTTAGCCATTGAAAAGCAGCTAAGAAAGTCATGAGATATCTTCAGGGTACCAAAGATTATATGTTGACTTATCGGCGAACTGACACTCTTGATATAGTTGGGTTCAGTGATGCTAATTATGCAGGATATGTGGATGATAAAAAGTCCATTTCAGGCTACATTTTTATGATAGCTGGAGGAGCTGTATTGTGGAAAAGTGTCAAACAGACACTCACATCATCTTCTACCATGGAGGTAGAGTATATGGCGTGCTATGAGGCAGCTTGTCAATCAATATGGTTGCGGAATTTTATTTCAACATTGGGTATTGTAGACTCTATTTCGAGTCCGCTAAAATTATATTGTGATAATTCCGCAACTGTAGCTTTCTCTAAGAACACTAGGAGTACTTCTCGCTCAAAGCATATTGATATAAAGTACTATTTTGTTAAAGAGAAAGTCGCTGAATCCCTCATTACTGTTGAGTATACGGTTATAGCTAGCATGTTAGCAAGTCCACTCACAAAAGGCTTACCTATATGTGTGTTTGCAGAACACGTCTCTCGCATGGGATTGTTAGGAGCCTAGCTGGATAAGATTAGTGGGGGTTTGCTATTTTGTATTGAACATGTTGGCACTTTATACGGATTGCTTATGACTTTTATATATGAGACATGCATAATGATGTTTGCTGTCATTTTTATTAATGTTGGCATATATATGTTGATGCATATATGTATTTTGACGAAATGACAGGTACAAAAGGAGACAAATGCAAAGTCTCAATTATTGTACTGCACGCATGTTGTTTTAATAGTTATTGTGGTATTTGAACATCTCCAGGGCCAAATCATGTGTAGTATATATGTCCTGTCGATATGATATTGCATATGATTTATTTGATTGCTTTTAGATGATGGAGATTGATATGGTGGTTTGATTATATTGTTCAAGTGGGAGAGTTTTAGCCCCTTCGTAAAAAGTCCCACCGAATAATTCTCCGGCAGTGATAGATGATTTGAGTAACAATCAAATTTTGCACAGTATTCCTATACTATTCTATCTTGTCTCAATTCCTTTAAATCACCTATTGGATCTTTGAAAATCTCTTTATAGAGTTGTTGTTTGAGAGTGGTTGCAAATTCCTCCCATTCGGTTGGCTCCACCTTTTGTTCGATTCTTCAAGTAAAGATGGTAGCACTCTTGCGCTTGTTCCTCCAAATGCATCGTTACCATTCCCACCTTTAGATGATCGATTGGTAGTTGAGAACAAAGATTGCTCACACTTGTATAACTATGCCTTAAAATGAGCTCCATCAAATGCGGAACAATTGATTTTACTGAATCTGTTCAGTGTGGTGTGATTGTCATTCTCGTTAGACTAGTAGATGTCCCTTGATTCATTCCAAATTTCTGCATGAATTAACATAAATTTGAGCTACATCATCTCACACTCTTGCTTCGTCATACTCGTTAGACCCCTTGGTATGGCTCCCATATTTTCCTTGCCACTTGTAGATGTCCCGTGTTTCACTCCAAATTTCTGAATGAATTAATATAAGTTTGAGCTCCATCATCTCATGCTCTTACTCATCTGTTGTCTTTTTGACTTTCCAATAGGATCTCCTACCTGGCTTGTGTTTCCACCAAGGTTTGAATATTTTCTTCAATCAGGCGCAGCTCTACTCTTCTAGTTCCTTTTGCTATAGTTTCTCCAGTGCTAAGGTTCAATTGCTCTGATACCAAATGTTTTGGTTGAATTGCCCTTTAATAATTTAGTCACTCCCAAAAGAAGAACAATCGAGAAGAGAAGAATCAGATCGGATAAAGAGAGAAACTAGAGAGAGAGAGAGAAACAATTGTGTTCTCTTATGGCCAGAGGAGATACATTACACTTTGCATACTTTTAACAGAAAAAAGAAACAACCAGCACACTGGGGACTCGAAGCATTGTTTGTTGTTCTCAGAAACTTATCTAAATGGTGTGTATAAGTAAAATTTGTAAATACAAATGTTGTTGTGCTATTTAAATTTGGCTGTGATATATTTAAGTTTGGCTCTACTTTCCTGTGATTATCGTTGCTTATTATCCGCAACAGTTTCTCATATATTCCTTTTGAATCACCATCATTTAATTCTTTCTTTTGGAAATTGTAGAGCATAAATCCAAGAATTTGAAGGATGAACAAGACAAAAGGACAACAAACAAATTGGGAACCCTCGATTCGCGGCAAAGAGAACAGAAATCAGAATCGAATGATCGCAATGGAATGTGGGGCCATGATGGTTTTCTAAAACTGGAGACTGAACCTCCATCGCCTGCGAGAAAAAGACCTCCTTTTAGGGAGAAAAAGGTACCCATGGACAACACCAACAATGACAAAGTTACTGCTAATCCTGTAAGGGTGGGCAACTCAGTAGGAACGGGGTCTGGTGGTGAGAAAAGAGATGAAAGAGACCACAATCCCCGCTATTCAGACAAATCTGAGAGGTCATTTTCTGGTAATAGGGGTGACGCACAAAGACACAGCCTTCTGCCTAGAGAAAGGTATGGAGGTGGAGCTAGCATCAGCAGCAATTACAGGGGAAGAGACAGACTCAGTGAAAAACAAGGTTACCACCCTAGGGGTAGAGGAGAGAAGTGGAAGCATGATTTGTTTGATGAAGCTAATAAGAGCCAATCCATAAAGAATGAAGAGGACCAGATTGCAAAAGTTGAAGCACTCTTGGCTTCATAGGAGCAGTGTTGAGTTTTTATGAATGTGTTCAGCGTTTGCTGGGATCCTTGACAAAAATGTTAGAATTTTATGTTCAACATCTTATCTTTTTCTGAATATATTTTGTTCTCAAGGGTTGTCAAAATTGGATTATGTATGTGCTCTTGGTAATGCAACTTTGATGAATTTGTTTCTTATTTGACATCATGAATTTTCCTTTTCTTACAAAAACCGAGCCAGGTGATTATAGGCTGGGGAGGATGTTGCCAATCCGAACCAAAGCTCGTTGGAATTAAATTCGAGATTGTTCAAAGCATTGCTTGTGCTGTGGCTGAATTCTGATTCAATGTTATAACTGCAAGTTCTGGCCGTCCTCATAATCCAAGGTTTGTTTTCCTTCAGCATTATGGATCTACTACAATTATGTTGCTACAAAGATACCTGTCCCAACAATTTATAAACCATTCTGGTGATGTACTCGTAGTTATTGGAGAAAACTAAAATACAATTCTGATTCAAGTTCCTCAAATGCCCAATATGGTTAACTGAATAATTGCTACAAGTCGTTATACCTACCACCAAAAAACATGGTTTATCTTGACGGACCGAGATCTTCAATGTCAGTTGATGCATCCAACGTCTTACCAGATGAATTCACCACCAATTGACCACAAGCACCACTTATGTCTTGGCCCATTTGCTTGCGAATTGTAGTCCGTATGTTGTATGTACCTCTAAGAGTTTTCTGGAATCTTGACACTTTTTCTTCACCACTAGTTCTGTATCGACTCAAACTGCCAATTGAGTTGAAAGGTATCAAGTTCACTACCTGCTTGGAAATTAACAAATACGTGAGTATCCATTTCTCTTGCAAGCAAAGAAATGCATTCAAACATGCATTGACATCAGTAAATTAAAAACAGGCAGGTCGCACTGCATTACGAGTTGCATAAGAACGGAGATGTTTTGAAGTGACAACTGAAAGAAAAATAATCGATGTAACTGGATCAAAACAAGCACCATTGAACGTGTGCCTGTCATCAGTTAGCTCAACTTCATAGACATTGCAAATTGAAACCAGCTATCAGACCATGGCGTTGTCACTTCAAGAGGTTCCACATCTTACAAGTAAACATACGTATCAAACCAACCATTGGACCATCGTCTGATGATCTATAAATCATAGTTTTGATTTCCTCGTGCTTCAATCTTAGACCATCACATATTTTGCTTGCATCAGTAAAACTAATTACCTTAGGGGTTCTTGAACCTATGTATGGATAAGAGTATAAAATAAAAACTTGAACTTGATACCAAAATTGCATATTTTGACAAATTATGTGAAAAGCTTAATTAAAAAAGAATTGGGTAATAATATTCATGAACAAAGAGATATCAGAGAAAAACGTATATTGGTCAGAATTGAGCAGGAATTTTGCAACCAAAAGGAAAAAAGTACATTAGGTGACAACTTTTTACTGGACACTCAAAACTCCACCCATAAACACAGAACTGTTATTGGAAGAAGAAAATATTGGTCTAAATTAGTAAAACTTTCGTTAATACCCCTAGCATTACCCATTATTTTAATGCTTCATAGGCTTCTCATAGATAATTGACGCAGTTTGCCATCAAGATATTCATTGGTGCACATATAAGATCACCTTATGGATTCAAAGGTCAGTAAAGTAGTATATAGCTTGAAACATAATTCCATTTTCTGCAATCAGGTTTGAATTTTTGAGCGCTCACCACTTCAAATGACTCTAATAATTTTCCCAGCTGATGGGCATGCTGCTCTTCATCATTGATCGCATCAAGCATTATGTACTCCACAAAAATTTTCTGTTTACTGTCGATTAAGACAATACTAGATATCTTATGCAACAATTCCCAGAAAACGCAAGTAGAACTTTAACTGCAGAAACTTGAAGAATGAGCATATGCACCTGTTCTTTTGATATACTTGTAAAGTATCCATAAGCTTTTCTAAAGGAAAAGCCCTAGCAGCAGGCATAATATGGCAGCGTATATCTTGAACTGGTGCATGCAATGAGACTGCCAAGTTCAAACCTGGTAGATCTTTGTGAAGCTTATTAATTGCATGAATAATCCCAACCTACAAAAGAATATATTTTTCCAGAATATGCTTGTAAGTCACTTTTTCCCACATTCAGGAACCAATTTTAAATTTCAATCTATCCCTGTTTATTGAACTATGCTTGTGAAAGTGGTTGACCAAGTCAACAATTCAGTCATAGACTAGCAATTGAAACAGTAATGAACTGATTTTGCATTAAATCACACCATTTTCATCAAAAATTTTCAAAATCACACCATTTTCATCAAAAATTTCAACCAACACATTTACTATTCTTCTTTTTTAACTTTTTTTGAGGAAAGGTGGAGGGGTATGCAAGGAGCCGAGATTATAAATTTTAAGTGAAACAGTAAAGTATGTACGGTTGAGACGGTAATTCTTTTTGGTGACAGCCTAAATGGGGATCCCAACATAATACGAATTGCTTCAACCACAGCAGTATAGTTGTTCAAAGGTTCTCCCATCCCCTGATAAACAAAAGAAACAGAAATGAATAGTTTTAGCCACATCGCTAGATTGATGAGTACACAGACAATGAAGGAAAAGATGAAACAAAGAAATGAAAAAAGGACACAGAATCAATTGCTTGTGTTATATACAGGTACTCATGTTTGACATTCAATCTTTATAAGCTTGTGCGCAGACGTAAATGGATAATAAAAAACAAAGAAATGAAAACTTTAACAGTAATTCAGTCACATATTCTTGCTGCTGAAATAAAAGAGGTCTCCTTTCTGTTTCACAAAACCATCACAGAGATCACCAATTCAATTGCCAACATTCTCAAAAGAGACTAAAAAGAACCAATTCATTGTTGAAGTTGGCCCTTACAACAATTAGTGGAACCCTCTCCACATTATGAAAAGGTGTTTTGCATACCATCTTAACATGTCCTGAAGAAGGAGGTCATTGTAGCACATTCTATCTGATCAACAGTTAGCTCAATGCACGTTGACGAGAAAGCTTAAAATGCAGAAGGCAAGTAATAAAACAAAGCATTGTCTGGCTGAAAGGTGAAATGCCCTTACCATAAAAACAACATTCCGTATCTCTGAAAAATGAGAAGCATGCACTAATTGTTCAACAATCTCACCCGAGGATAGGTTGTTTTTAAACCCCATACTTCCAGTCGCACAAAACTTACAGCCCATCTTACAGCCAACCTGTAACAAACAAAAAAGTTGAGGAAGACATCTATATATAACCTGTGTAATAGATGATATATCTTGGTCAACAGTAAACACAGAACAAATTATTAATACTCTTGGAATGATGATAGTAATAGAATTCCTTGTTGCCCAAAGTTGGATTCACACACACAAGAGCAAAAATTAACTGCCATGAAGAATATAAGATACCTGTGACGATATGCATAGCGTTGACCTTAGCCCACCAGAACGAGGTTTTCCACCGTATTTGCCCAGCCGAGTGTCATATCTCATAATTACAGCCTCCACGAATTCTCCATTCTAAAGATTATTCAAAAGAGGCAGGATAATAAGTAGCAGTCACACATAAAGAACCATCCTTTGCACACGTGAGCATGCGCCCTCTCTCTCTAACTGTATCAGTGTTTGCAATAGAATCATATAAAGATGTGTATTTAGCTAATATAAACCCTAATTGACGATCAAAAATAGATTCCTAAAGTAGGATGCAGATAAAAAAGCCAAGAGAAGTTCTTAAATGAGCATTAAAACATGCAACAAGTCTACCATCATTTTAGAAATCGGAGCACTAGATAACCACCCATAAACAACAGGCATTCAAACTCAAGTTCCCTTTATAGTTTCTCTAAGGAAAGCACAAAATTGAACCAAATTTATAAAATTAAACAATCCTACCTAATCATACATCGGCTAATCTTTCGTCTGATTTCCATAGTATTAATCATATATTGGCCAATCTTTCATCTCACTCCCATAGTATTAATCATATGTTGGCTAATATTTCATCTCACTTTCATATTATAAATAGTGTAAGAGGAGTACCTGGAGCTTGATGAGGAGCTTAGTCGTGACCTCATCACTAGAATCAATGACAGAGTGCACATTAGAAGTTAAAGTTTTGAACTTTGAACGCAGAAGTGCATATGCAGATAAAGGCAAACTGGGTATTTCATCCCATTCCAGATTAGGATTCTTAATCACATACCTATCATCCACAATAAGAGAAAATCAGCATAAATCAACCAATAAAGTGAAAAGCAAAAAGACGTGTAATCAAATTTGTAAAAAGTCAAAACTTTCACACACTTCCAAATGACGGGGATGAAGTTGACGTTAATTCCTGACTTCTCAAAGTTGTCTCTGAGATGGGCAGCGTCAAAAATCGACCGTGCGGACATCCTTGCGGAGTTCTGCGAGTGCAGATGCTAGATGTCTCCTCTTCATACGAGACAACGTTATTGCGTAGTTTTCAGTATGGTTTACATTCTCTCCTGCCAAGCAACGGCATCGTGTGATTTGATTTCAACTTTTCCCTTTTGTCTATAGCTTTTATTAACCTAAGGAAGTTAGGAACAATGAATGGACCCAGACATTGGTAGCAAATACGTGCACATTATTTGAACTAGCTATCATATTACAATTTATTGGACTCAAATAGAAAAATATCAAAAATTAGTTTCCTGGATAGGGCTATCTTTCATATAATTTTTAAAGATAAAATTGTAAGCGATCTAGAAGGGGGTTAAATAGATCTTTAAGCTTTTTATAATTTTCTACAATAAAATCAGAAGTTAGTTCACACAAAAATAATTTAATCAAATCTAAACGTAAAGAGTAGGGAAG
>JAOTIZ010000203.1:33701772-33712689 GCA_027123425.1 Erythroxylum panamense
TTTCTTAACCAATTCTATACATTTTATTATTATCAAAACACAAGTGGGATTTAATTTGTCAACCACCATTGGTCCAAAAAAATGAGTTAAAAGGGAAAAGTTTTACATGTATTTCAACATATATATTAAAAGAATCCAAACATTTCACATATATTTAAAAAGGATTATATTATTTTACAAATATTTATCAAAAACTCCTACTAAAAAATATATTTAATAATTTTATGATTTTTTGTGAACCCTTATCACATGGCAATGGCGTATGAACTACTTAGGGAGTGATCGAGTTGGTGGAGTGGAGGAAAATAAAAGATCCTGTGTTCAAATCCTCTTATCAATGCTCTCTCCATCAAACCTATCGTATAAGATTTACTTAAAACAAAGTATCCGATTGGCGTGATTTGTAAACTATTGTATCAATTCGAAGATTTATTCAGTCACATCTAAAAGATAACAACTATGAATTCCTTTATTTAAAAAAAAGGGGATGGCTTATGACCAGTGAGCCCAAAATAAAAAATTTTGCAGCTCATTTTTTTTTTATGACAACGTATGAGAGTTTGATATCAGATGTTGCCTCTTAAGGTGGTTGCTGATCATTTGAATTCCGCTCGTCGTTTTATGGAGAAACTCTACTTTGCTAGCAAGCGAATTCTATTCGAACAAAGTATGCCGACCTTGGTTCATCGACTACAAGTTCATTAAGTTGTGTGATTATTCACTTCATTTCTCTCGGTTCATCAACTATAGGTGCATTAAGTTGTGTGATTATTCACTTCATTTCTTCTCATAGTATGCAAAGATAAGTTCCTATTGTAAAAGCTTTAGAGCAACTCGATAACTCTTTGCCTCTGTGACTTGGAATTAAGTCATAACATGACTTGGAATTAAGTGATATAACATCCTATTGTTTGTAAGTAAGCATGACTAAGAATACTAGTAGAGCTAAAACTAAAGTCACACTAGTAATCAAGAAGAGACTTAAGAAACTTTTGATACCAAGACTATTGGATGAAAGAAAGTTGTTTGGAACTGGATAACTTGCTTATCTGCCAAACCATTGTTTCTCCTTCTGTCATGCCTAAAATTGCCCTGGAAACATCACTTACAAATGGGGAATCTCCAATTGCCCTGGAAACATCACTTACTAATGGGGAATCTCCAAGAAACACATAAAATAATGGTACATAGCTCGAATAATAAACCAAATCCATATAAAAAAAATAAGTACAATATGAAAGGGAGTTGAATTTACGAAGACAAGACCAACGATTTTAAATTTAACGCTCAACACTGATACATTTGGAGCAATACTTTGCTAGAAATAGTTTTACACATTTGGAGCAACCGGTAAAGTTAATTCTTCAGTCATGAAAATAGCCTCTTTATAAAAATAAAAATAAAAGATTGCGTACATTATGACCCTCTTCAGATCCCGCAAAGCAGGGACTTTTATATGCTGACTTTTATATGCTGAATATGTTTACTTCATCAAATGCTACAGTTATACCACTGTTGTCCCTTCCTTTGGTGAACAGTGTGTCCCATTTCTCTAGAATTTTGTTAACTAAGTGATGGGATTCATCTAAACTTAGGTATTTCAAGAGTCATAAAATGAATGAACCCTCCTAATAGACAATATAAGCACTAATCCTCAAAAGCTCCTTCACGTCAGTAATTGTCAGTTGAAGCTTTTGGACTGTTAGAATTGGTGTTAGGCATCGAGGTGATGAGATTCTTTGCTGTTGACCACCTGCCTAATCAATGATTCCTCACCGATTGACTTTCATAAGCCATTTGCTAAACGACAATGTTTGGGAAATCCCATACATTGTCATCTAGAAAAACTCATACTACAATTTTTTTTAGCCCACTTACCTATGGCATACATATGTGACAAGGGCCTATAAAAAATAGGAAAAATTATCAATTGTATTTTTTTAGCCCTAGATTGATAAAAATTTTAAGTCGAAGTTATTAATAAACATTTATAAAATGACAGGGCCATTTTTTGAACTTGTTTAAACATTAATTTTTTTTTTGTAATTATTAAGACTTTAAAGTTTAAAATAAATTTTGACGAAAACTTTAGGATCTAATTTGACCATTCACCAATTAATTAATTCAAAGCATTAAAAAACAAGTAAGATAGTTCTTTGTTACGTTACAATAAAGATATCGACTAAAAGAATCAAGCATTATAATAAGCCTCAAAGGAAGATAAACACAAAAACAGTATGAATACATCTTAAAGCTAAGTTCATATCCTCAAAAGGAATTATGTCTTTAACGATCTGTGTCATTTAATCGGCTTATCATAATGGACATTGCATAACAATTGGACTTTGTTCCACAGTTGTCTGGTAAATTGACAATTGAAATATAAATGACTCACTTTTTTAATATCTTGATTTCAGACAAAGTAGGTTGAACTAATATGGAGAAAATAAAAGCCTATCTTTTATTCTAAGTTTGTTCTTGATAATTAGTTAGAGGATAAATGAGGACTTCAAACTAACTTATGCCATAAAACATTCCGATGCAAAATTATGAAGATCTCTAACAAGATTTATTTTTTAAAGTAAGAGATTTGTGATGATGCCAAGTTAGTTTATCCTCTTCTTCCATTCCATAATTATAATTAGGCATATCATCTTTAATTAATGAAAAGTCTCTCATGGAATGAACTAGCCATGACCAGTTTCCCTTTTGAATCACTAATTTTACTTTGGTTGTGTCTGATTCACTTGCTCTTATAGATATCTAGGTAAATAGTTTTTGTAAAGGGCTTAGTTGGTGCCAATTATCAAACTAAAATCAATCGGATTTCTCATTCCATATAATTCACTTGAATTCTTTACTAATTGTGTTCCTTATATTTATGATTTGTCTATTTTGAAACTTAACATTTATGATATTTGATCTAACAGGTCAAAGAAACCTAAGAAAATAAAGAAGTTGAATTTTTACTCATTAATGATGAGTCTTGAGATTTTGAATTTCTATAAGGACTGTAAGAAGATTTTAATAGAATCTAAGTTTGTCCCAAAAACAAAAGACATAGATTGTATGTAAATGGTAACTTGAAAATTTAGAGTTTAGCATATTTGTAATCAATTTTAAAACTCCTTTTTTCTTTGTTCTATATCCTTATTATGATGCTGGAAGGAGCCTCTATACATAAGGTAAATAGGTAAAATGAAATAGGTTCGCCTTGCCTTAACCCTTTAGCCCTTCTGTATATCTGTTGTTTCCCATTGAAAATAATTCTATATAAGGTTGTTGTAATGCATTCCTGTATCTATTGAATATATTGTGTTAGGAATCCAAAAGCCTTCATGATTGTTATGATGCTTGTATGGTCGAAATTTTTGTGGAAGTTTATTTTTAATGTTTAATTTTTGATCTCCTTGATCTAATGATAATTCTTAAATAATTTTTGGTCAATAAGTATATTGTCTCTAATATTCTTCCTTACACAAAGCGCCTTAAATTGGTGAATTAGATGCTTAATATTATGTTGAAGTCTTAAAGTAAAAATCTTGTAGAAATTTTTTTTTAAAAACTACATTACAATAGGATATAAGTTTATAATTCAAAAGGTTTAAAGGATTACATACATTAGATATGAGGAATAGGTAAGCTCTGTCAAATTCTTTAAGCATCATGTTCTTATAAAAGAATTCTTATACGTCACTGATAATTATGGAGCCTGTCAGGTTTTCTATTTTCTAGGAAAAAAAAGTGCATTCATTCTATTAAGACCAATGACTTTGTTTAGGTCAAAGCTAAATAAGGCCTCCTTTATGTCTGAGCTAGTGATTGGTCTTGTTAGTAGATATTTTTACCTGTTTTACAGGAATAACACATGATATGAATGAACTAGTTTTCTATAAAGCGCAAGGTAGGTTTTTAGCCTTACCAAAACTCGATCTAAAGTAAATGTGCACCTGTTCCTTCAACACCTAATGGTTATTCAAGGTAGAGTCATTAGAGTTTTGTGATAAGGTGATTGTGTTGAAATTTATCCTTATCATCACAAAATTTTGGAAGTATCTCATATTTCTATCTCCTTCATTCAACCATTGAAATCTTAATTGGTTTTCTTATCAATGAGTTGTAGCTATGAATTGCCTCTATATACTTAGTTAATGCACATCTTTCCTTTAGCTTTAGGCTCTCATCATCTTGATTACAGTTTAGTTCCCATTAAATTATTGTGAGGATGGCTAAGGCTTTATTTTTTCTTATAATAAGTGTCTCTCTATCTAGATTTATCAAGAGCTTTAAGTTCTTTCTTAATATCTGTAGCTTTTGAATACATTTAAAGGCCTTAAATCCTTGAACTCTTACTATTGGACCTTTTTTTAACTACCTCCTCAAACCCAACAACTTTTGTGAGGTAATTATTGAATTTAAACGGTGCTTTCATATTACTTGTAAGCAAAGTTTGGTTCACTTTAATTAGGGTATGGTCCGAGCATAAAGGACTTATGATGTGAGTTATACTGTTAGTAAATTTAGCAATCTAACTTGTGTTTACTAAAGCTCTATCAAGCTTTTCCCACAATAACTAGCTGCCACTTTATTTATTGCTTTGAGTAAAATGATTGCCTTCATACCAAAGATCTGATAACCTTAACTAGTTTAAACATCTTATAAGCTCCTCATTATAAGTATTGGCCCTAATTTTGGTCCCTTTACTTTATGTGAAAAAAGTGTACAGTTGAAATCACCTAGAATCTACAATGGTATTGAAATGTCATGCTATAGGGTGGTAAGATCTCTCTATAGTGTTTTTCTTTGGAATTCCATATTTGCTACATCTATTTTTGTGATATTTATTCTTGTGCTTGAACTAATAATTGTTACCTAGTAGTGTAGGCATTAATGAAAATGTTGATAGTGATTTAAGCGAATGTGATTGGGGTCATAAGCAACTATGATCCTTCCATCCTGGTGATTTTGATGGTTTGATAATGCCACCTACTTCCTTTCTAAAATCCAAAAGTTATCTTGCATTCCATTATCTTTTATTTTGATCTCTAAATGACCAATGAAAATTGGTTTCTACTTGAACAAATATTTGAAGGCATTAATTATTTTTAGGGCATTTCAACCCTCTAATATTCCAAGAAATAGTGGATATTAGGAGGATGTGAGGGATTATTAACTACCTTTTTCTTAGGTTACACCTCGAGTTTCTTCTTTATGCTTTAAAGATCCTTTGGTTGATGGATATTAGTAGGTATTGGTTTATCTATTAATTCAATCTCCCTACATATATATCTGTTCTTTTCTTTGTTGTCTATTTTTTATGCTCTTTCCTGTATTACTTCATTAGTAAGCTCTCCAGACATATGAATCAGGGATTATAATTTCTCCCCATTTCCTTTTGGAGGTAAATAATATGAAATGATTTGAGTTTCTTAAGGATTTAAGTCATAAGTGTCAATATCCTTTTATTGCCCTATTAACTCTTAGTAATCCTTGTATTGAAAGGTTCCTTTAGTTTACTTTTGTTCCTTCATATTTTGTAAGTTATGGGCTTTTATTTGTAGCTTAATAGGAATTTTATCTCCTTAAGGTTCCCCTTTTCATCATGCTTTATTATAGTCAAAGTTTTAAGGAGTTTCCTTTCTACTTCTATCACCACACATATATAAATATAATTTATTATGTTTATACTCAGTGTTTTCTCATCAAGGCATAGTGACCTAGCTACTAAGCTTACCATGTAGCTTGATCTTATAGATTAATACTTAAAGGATATGTTATGAAAATCAATCCATATTGGAATATTTTTAGCTTTATATTTTTTATATCTATTTTTATGTGTCATCTATGCAAAAACATTAGCTTGCCATTAACATGTCATGGCTTAGCTTATAGCAAATGTTGGTATTTTATCAACAAAAAAGGTACTAAAGTGGAGTTACATTGAGTTACTCCTACTTATAGAACCTCTAGTAGGGAGAGACTATAGTTTTACCTTCTCTATTAACATATAAGAGAAACCCCAATTTGTCAAATGGCTTGTTTTCCCTATTATTTGACACTAAGTGATTGTGCGATGGGCTAGGTGATTTGGTGAAGGGGGATTAGGAGATATCAAAGTGTCTGAGCCCTAAGTATGGGAAAGAAAAGAGTTTAGAGTTATACTTGAAATATGTTTAGGTTCAATAACAAATGGATGAAGAAGGGGAGAGGAATGGTTACAAGGAGTTGAGTTAAAATGATTGAGAGAAACATGTTCAATAAATCACTGTGTTAAGGTTATAAGAGGTTTGGGTGTGGGCAACAATGCAAAAAAGGTTTAAAGCCTCCCTTTCCATGTAAATTCCATATAACGATAGTGTATTTTTGGTTAATGTTTGGAGAGAGGATTTCTTTTGAATACAATATTTTAAGTATCCTAACGTTTTGAAAATTTATCAGATATTTCTCAATTTCAGTTTTATAATATTGCATATCATAACTTATGAAATACACACACACACACACATACACACACATATCTCACTTGAAATTTAATAGGGTTCAAATTGATTTCATCATCATGTTCAAAGCATTTATAATATCTTCTACATAATTTGGCAACATTTGGACTTACATTTTATTTCCATAATTTTTCACATTTTTGGTCTTTACAAATTTATAAAAATAATTTTTCGCGTCAAATATTTTTCAAATTTTTATTGATTATATATTAAATTTATACAAAATTTCAAGTATTACTTTTTTTTAAAATAAATAATAACCCAAAATAATTAAATTCTCTTACTAACTCGTGTACATAGATATATTTTTTATAAGTTGTGATATTTAGTGTTAAAAAATAAAAATTAGGATATATATAATATTTTACTTATGGTTTAGAATATTAGATATAGTCAAAGTACATGGTATTTGATATAATTTATCCTTTTATTATCTTCATATAAAATTATGATATCTTTATAATTTCTTTTGATCATTTTCTTAATCTCATAGAAATCTTATGATTGAATATTTATAAAATTCATAAAAAATAAAAAAAAATTGGAAAAAGAACCATTAGCAACATAATCTCCAAATCCCTCCCCTTATCTTATTTTAGGAAGTTCCTCTTTTGGAAGAGGTCTCTTCTCCTTATGTTAAAGGAAACTAAAATAAAATATATTTATAATTTAAATTTAAAAACTTCTTGATAGTGCACTTTAGTTAAATGGTATTTTTGCTTGTAAATGAAATGAAGCCACCAGAAAAATGGTCACACTCATCTTCCCTACTTAGAATAGGAATATGTATAGAAACATACAAAATAAATAGAAAGCTATGAATTTATTTAAGTCATCTTTCAAGGGTAACAATTTTGTTTAGAAATTCAAGAATTATCATATGAACTATATCATAAGTGATGTTCAAAAAAGGTATTTATTAGTTCATATTTTAGAAATACATCACACTTTGCATTTATTTTTGACATTAGGTCTAAATTCTTAGTGATGATGTTGGGTTAACACTATAAATAAGGAAATAAGTATTATTTTAAAGAAGTATAGTGTGGAATTAGTACCTGGGCCTAGAAATTATGTGCAAAATAGGGATATTAAGTTGGAATTTATTGACATATTACACCAAATAACCGATGGTTTCATAACACCAATGAACAATAATAGATTTTACTTAACTAGAAGAGATTTTGGTACGTATGCTGGCAATTATACTTGATAAGGATCTTTATATATGTTTTAAATAATTATTGATTACTATTTGGTTGATTCATTATGTGTTACTATTTTTAATTGAGTTTTGAGGTTATTTCTTAACTTTTAGAACACACAAGTCAATCGATGTCTTAAAAAGTTAATCTTTTTTTTATCTTTCCAATAAGTTTGTAAAGAGCTTAGTTTTAAGAATGGTCCACCATTATAGCTCTATAGTAAAAAAAAAGTCACTTATAAATTAAAAAAGTTAAGTTCTAGTGAGTTTTTTAACAAATTTTGTTCTATAATTGGATGAAAAATATAAAACACTAGTCGACTAATGTCCTTTCTAAGAGAAAAATTGAGTTCTAGAAAGTTCAAAGCAAGATTGAATGTGGGCAACCACCCTTACATTAATCGATTAGTAGCCTAAGTTAGTTAATTAGATTCCCCAGTTTTGAAGTTTTTTCCTCTCACATTTTCTTCTATTCTTCACAACATTCATCCCTTTTGTCCTAAACCCTCCAAACTTTGTTCTAAACGTAGCAATTGGCATTATCCATGTTTTAGGCTTACTTCATGTTTTAAAATTCATATATACATAAATAAAAGATTTGGGTATGTATACTGGGAATTATACTTGATAAGGATGTTTATATATGTTTTAAATAATTATTGATTGCTATTTGGTTTATTCATTATGTGTTACTATTTTTGATTGAGTTTTGAGGTTATTTCTTAACTTTTTAGAACACACAGGTCAACCCTTATCAAAGTATGATTGACCGGTGTCTTAAAAAGCTAGTCTTTTTTTTTAATCTTTCCAATAAGTTTGTAAAGAGCTTTGTTGTAAGAATGGTCCACCATTATAACTCTATAGTAAAAAAAGTCACTTATAAATAAGAAAAAAATTAAGTTTTAGTGAGTTTTTAACAAATTTGGTTCTATAATCCTTTTTAAGAGAAAAATTGAGTTCTAGAAAGTTCAAAGTAAGATTGAGTGTGGGCAACCACCCTTACACTAACTGATTAGTAGTCTCAATTAGTTGACTAGATTCCCCATTTCTGAACTTTTTTCTCTCACTTTTTCTTATATTCTTCACAACATTCATCCCTTTTGTCATAAACGCTCCAAACTTTGTCCCAAACTTACCAATTGGCGTTTTCCATGTTTTAGGCTTACTTCATATTATATATATATATATTGTTTGGATAAATCCCAGTTCCTCCAACTTTTAGGATTTTCTTAATGATCTTTATGTTCTTGAAAATTTCTTTATAAAATTACATTATTCATATAAGTTATTTAAGAATTAATCCTTATTATGACATATTTGTCATCTTAGGGATTTAAATTTGAGTATTTCATCAAATCATTATTTTTGAAGTTTTAAGGCATTCAAATTTATACACTTTTTTTAATAAAAATAATGATTGGATATTTCTATTTAATATTTTTTTTACAAATCCAACATTTAATCTTGTTAAAACTTTTTTTTGCTATAATTGAGTTTTTTTAGTTTAGGCACAATACTTAAATTGGAGATTTTCATTTTCCTTATGCTTTTCTCAAATTAATTATTTATGAATGCTATCAATGGGTTAATCAATTTATTTTTATCTGATTGTACTATTTTTTAGAATTATAATTGAGTTTGAGTTTTAGGTATGATTGACTTGAAATTTAGGAATTTTCTAACCTGATACATTATATAACACTTTATTTTTCATGGATAATTGTTTTCTTTTTCTATGATTCCAAAAAAGGGAGAAAGATCAATGATATTAGATTTATAGGGAGTAATGGCATTCAAAGGGAGTGAAGACATTCTTGGGAGTATGTTTATATTTCTTGTACTTTATATGATATTTTATACACAAATATATTTTTTTATGTTTAATTTATTTTATCTCCGTGTGGATACTTTTATACACTTGATATTGGATATTTTATTTTATTTTTGATGTTGAATGATGTCTTATATATGAATTAAGGGAGAGTCAATCACTATCTTGATTGTGAGTGTTGGCCCCCGAAATTTTCTCGATAAATTAAGCATGATTTAAATGAATTATGAGATTTGATAGATAAAGTTTTGGAGCTACTTGTTATGTAAATGTTAGTAAAATTTATCATATGGTTTGGTTGTATTAAAAATGGTAGGAATGCATAAGGGCAAATTGGGCATAGCACTTAAGGTTATAAGACTTAAGGCTTAAAGGAAGGGGCAAAATAGACATTTCACACTCATTAAGGGTATAAAAAGAGGAAGTTATTGTGTTTTGCTTGGAAATGGAAGAAGAAGTCGTGGAAGAGGAAGAGAAGAGAGGAAAATTATGGTTTTCGGAGATCTTGAAGAATTTGACGAATCTTGGAGCTAAACAAGTAAGTACAAGACTTAACCTCTTTTGATTTGATGAAGGAATCTTATTTAGTGAGGGTTAGAAGTGAAAATGGGGTTGAAGGTTGTTGTTGAATGGTGTCTAGGGTTAATGATTTTGTTGTGTTTGTGAATGATTTTGTGTTGAAATGAGTTTAGAAATGAAGTACGAATGATGTTTTAGGATTAAGATGAGTTATTTTTGAAAGATGGGAAGAATATGGCCGAAGAAATGTCGAAAAAACGAGTTTTCGGGAGGTTTCTGGTCACGCACGTCGCGGCGTGCGCAGGAGTCCACGTCGCGGTGCGCGCAGGTGCCCACGTCCCGGCGAGTGCAGGCGCCCACGTCGCAGCGTGCGCGAGCGTCCACGTCCGGCTAGCGGGGTTCGCCGCGGTGAGCTTCTGGGTTTCGCCGCGGCGAGCTCAGCTTTCCTGGACAAACATGTTTTGGTATTTTAGCCATAACTTTTGATATAGATGTCTAAATGAGGTGATTTTTGATTTGTTGTAAACTAGAGACAAATGTCTAAAAGTTTTATGAAGAAAGGAAGTTTTGAATCAGTCTTTAAAGATCTAAAATTTTGGATGGAAGTTGAGTATAGATTCTTGTTTCAACATAAGGATAGTCCCAATATGTTTGGAGTATAACTTTCGGATTTCTGAAACAAATTGAATGATTTTGGAGTCATTAGAAACTTAAGACAATGGGGAACATTTTTCTAGAAGAGAATATTACCAGATTTTGTCATTTACTTGATCAGAGTGATCATGGAAAATTGACCCGAATGTTTGGACTTTTGGAAGAGTTTGAGTTTTTAGAATTTATCTTAGTGAATATGCAATATATGG
>JAOTIZ010000203.1:33716099-33732527 GCA_027123425.1 Erythroxylum panamense
CATAATTAATCTGTTAATTCTACAAGAAAAATAACGAAATGTATGTTCATAATTTTTTTAAACCTAATTCGGATAATTGGGTCGGTCCAAATTTTTTTGGAGTTACCCGCCCCTACCCGAAAATAATTCGGGTAGTACTCGGCCAGTCCGAATTACCCGAAATTTAATATTTTCTTACTCGAATTAATTCAGATCGGGCCGAATAATCAGACCGGCCTGAATAATGCTCACCCCTAATCCAAACTCCAAAATGATGGTTTCCTTCTCTTTTCCGTTTACAAAATGTTATGAGTCAAAAAGCCCGAAAAGTAATGTGAACGAGGCTGTGGTGTGTTTCAAGTCCAATGATTAAGCCCATTTGAAGCTGAGACCCGGTTCAATGACAACCAAGAATCACAAGTTCAATTTGGAGTTCGCTAAACTAGTTTTGTAACCGGAGTTATCTTTTTTCTTTTATGCCAAAAAAAAGAAAAAGGTAAATGCGCAAGCCTTAGCTAAATAAAAGTGGAAGTTACGAAAATGTCTCAGCAGGAGAGTCTCAATGAAGAAAAACTTAGCCAAGTTGGCAATTTTGAAGCGTTCAAACTTTCCTCTAACAACAGAGAGAAAGAAATAACAAGAGAAAATTACATTCAAGCTTTGAGTGTGGTTGCGTATACATTTTGTTAGTTGATGGATCGAGATTCACAAGACATATAAATTAAAACAAAGATGGATTTTGAAACAGAAACAGTTCCATTAGGGAGAAATTTGCAAATCAGTAATCAATTACATTTTACAATTATCTTGAATTGAACAAAATACATAAAGAATTTAAAACTTAATTAAACTCAAAATAATTACCGCAAATCCAAACCATCTTCAGTCCTCGTAAATATTCACTTCTGGAGGCTAGAAGTTTTGTCTATGGGTGAACTTGGACATTTGATCAGGATAAGTATACAATTTGGAGGCATTAGCTATAGCTGTAGCGTTCCCCGAGCGCATTCTTAAGCTACCTGAACGGAACAACTCGAGACCAGCCTGGTGCTCCAAAGCCTCCATGGTGGGTTGTTGGAACTCTGACTTGGTCCTCCGGTGAGATGAGCCGTTGAAGGAGTCTCCTCCGGTTAACAAATGGTAGCTACGGCTTGAACCCTCCGAGAAAGACCTGTAGGTGTTGTGTGGCTTCTGTTTCTTCATTGCATGCAGAAGATAAGGTATTAAACCTTCCATAACTATATCCTTAATTCCTCTTGATAAGAACTATTTCCCTGAATGCATCATAAGGTAACGGACCACATCCATATATATACTGCAAAAGGGTCCGTGCATATGGATAAGTGAGGAAACTTCAAAGGTGATTGCGCTTGGTCAACCAGAATTTGTTGAACGTGACTCTCTTGGATAGCGCTGCCCCAGTTCTTGACGCCTAGCAAATGAATACAGTGCATAGCATCAATTCATTGTAGCATGTGCGCGTACAACCAATTGTATTGCGGGCTAGCTAGCTTCCTACTCCATTGAAGTTACCAAATTTGACATTGAAAACGGGGTGCCCGTGGAGGTTTGGTCCAACGACAAATCTCTGTCCTTAAATGTCAACATAACATCACGAGTGACCCTTCAGTTGCAAGACAGAACATTGCTCTCAGAAAGTAAAGTAGAATGGTGGATGGATAAGGAAGAAAAGAGAGAGTTGAGTTTTGACTTGGCATATAGTTTTTAACATCGATTCAATCTTTGACTTTTGCTTATCTGGAACGTGTCGTGTCCTAGAGGGAGTGCATTGAAGTTGAGTCATGTATTAATTTCTACATGTACAAAGGAAAGCTACTTTCCGAAGAGTTTGACAAATATGGAGGAAGTACCTTTAATTTTCTTAATAAATAATTAATAAAATTAGTAAAATATGAAATAATTTATTTGACTTTAAATGATAATTTATCACTAATAAATTTATTATATTTTATAATATTATTTTAACCAAAGAGATATACTCTCTTTATCCATATTTTACTATTTAAAATGTATTCACCATTAAATATTTATCTTTGATGAATAAATTTAAAGATTTTACAATTATCTCAGTAATATAATATTTAATGATAATAATTAAGTTAGTCTTAATTTTTATGCGTATAATGTACAAAAATTTAATAAATAAAAGAATCGTATTGATAAGAAAATAATGATAACTATTTTATATATTAGAAGTAAATCAAATATTAAACTTGCAAAATGTTAAAGTTTCATTGTAGCAGTCAATATATAATATAAAATTTTAAAAATTTTAATATGTATTTTTAGAAATGAATTTGATTTAAAAATATTTTAGATATCAGTTTAATATGTATTTTGTAAATGTATCTTTAATATTTTTAATATAACATTTGGATAAGATAATAATTTTATCTTTGTAAAAATCGAATTTTATTTGGTTTATGTTATTCCCTCACTCTTAATTGTTAATTAATTATATTCAAGCCTTTTTTTATATTGAAAAAATAATATATCAAGTGTTAAGTTACATGATCGTTGCTTTCAAGCCTTAAACCTTTGTTGACAAACTAAAGAATTGATTCTAAATATCAGACTTGAGCTTTGTAATATACATTCAGAGTTAAAGAACTCTTATAGTGTTCAGGTTTAAGAACTCTTATCCATGCTTGTCGAGAGGTTAATAACTTTGCGAATTTTTAAGCAAAGTTAGTTTCGGGTGGTAATTCGACACAATTCGTTACGGCAATTGCTCTACCTCTTCATCTCCAGACAATCTAGCGAATGGAACAGAATTTTGTTCCATACATACGATATAAACCATGAGACTTACATCTCTTCTTCCCATGACTTTTGTACTGTACTTTATCTACTCTTGTAGAGCCATGTATTAATAAAATCCCCCCTTTTTTCTTTTTTAAAAAAAGAGCTTTTAATTATTTTTAGGGAGTTGAGTACATTCACATAGATATGAGACACATGCGCCTTCATGATTTGACAAAGAGATAAAGTTAATTCATTATACTTACGAGTTAAAAGAGCAAATATATAATAACATCCAAGATGAGATGGAATCTAGAACACAAATATAAAAATACAATTGGTAGGTGATGGTTTATTGGGTTGAATAGTTTTTATGAATCATTTATTGTTTCCATAGGCTCAGATCATGAAATTGTTGTAACGAGCTTCATAAACTACACTTGATTCCTTATTAATAAGCATTTAGTCGCACGTCACGAACAATGAATCTAAATTGCATTGGACCACATAAGGTTTACCAATTTTCTAGATAAGAGACAAGATCACGGGCTATCCATTTGAAATGGAGTACTCTTCAGCGTTCCTTTTCTTTTTCTGCGTTCCTTGGATCACGCATGCCTGCCACCTAGCTACAGCTGGATGTTTTTGTTCTTCTCCCAGCCACGTAGCCCTTGCCTGTTGCGTGATCTCCACACCAAGCACGTCACAGCCAACAACGCCAGCTCCTGGCTCAGCACAAGCTTATTATGATGCCATCATATTAATTGCTCTTAGACTAATTTCTACCTCACAACCCCATTAATCACTATCGTTTGATGAAATCAAAAGTGTAACACTTGAAAGGTCTTAAGGCTAGCGGTAATGACAATATGCAAATAGATAAACAAAATTCTCTCAATAGCATTGGTACGTCAAAGCTCCATTATATTCAGAACTAAAAGCTGATGTTGACCAACTGTGTCTGGACTTGGAAAACATGCCACTAAAATGTATTAAAAGAAGTGAGTGATGCATATTTCCATTGTTCTTTTATGGTTTCCAATAATATATTAGAGTATGATTTACCCTTACAAGATGAATATATTAGCTCAAGGTTTATGACTAACGATTTTGATGATAACTGTATAATATTTCAAAATTTAAATTTGATTTATTTTCTTGTATAATTAACGATCTAATTCTCAAAAGAAAATAAAATCATAAGAAATGTGTCTTCTTTCTTGCAGAAACTTTCTTTACGAACTTACCTTATTAAAAATGATTCATCTAAAAGAATCCTAGAAATCATGAAGGTCATATATTAGCCCCCTGATTACTAAAAGATTTTTGGCAAAGATAACAACGAACTTATTCAGATTCAAATCAATCAAGATGACTAAGGATGAAAGTGAAGAAACGACTAATTGCGGAAATGCTTATTTAAGGAAGATCCAATGCAACTGTGAAAAAAGAACTAAACGACACAGAAGCTTGTGAAGCTATATTGTCGAAACTCATCAAAAGAATATATATTCTTGAAAGTGATATCTTTGTAAAAATTCTCTTGTGCATTAAAAAAAGAAATTTTGTTGAGAGAAATTACTAAAGATCATATCGAGCAAACCTCTTTTTTTATTTATGAGCTTGTTGAGGCTAGTGAAATACTACTAGTGTGGAAGATTGAAGAATCTTGAAAAATATTAACTTATGAGCTTGGAGAGGCTCGTCAAATTACTACTTGATTTTATAGTGAAACACTCAAGTTGGACACTTGGGGACTGGACGTAAGTTTAGATTGTAAGCCAAACCAGTATAAATCAACTGCATCTTTCTTCTTTCTCTCTCTCTCCTTATCTTTTATATTTCGGCATTATATTTTGTGTGTGTTCATTTCAGCAAGAGGCCCCTTCACTTTTATAATAGGCCCCTTTTGTTTTCAACTTGCTGATGGTTCCTTTTATTTTAACAGATGTCTTCCTTTTTATTATTTTCAACAATACTTATACTTTAACAGGCTCCTATCATTTAACAGGCTACTATTATTTGATAGAAACTTATTGTTTTTAATTTTTATAGGCCCATTTGTTTTAATACAAATAGAAAGTAACTTGCAATTTTTTTTAATTCACACACAATTCACCCCCTTCTTGCATGTGTTTATTTTATCATTTGGTATCAGAGTAAGGTTTCACATTTTTGTGTTTTACAACACGTTATAGGTTATGGAAAACAATATAAGAAGTTTTGAAAGACAATCCGTCTCAAAGCCTCCTTACTTCAATAGAAACAACTACTTATAATTGAAAGAGAGAATGACAATCTATCTCAAATATGTAGATATTAAAGTCTGGAAAGCCATCAAAGTTAGAGCTACACTTCTCAATTCAGATAATGTAGAAGTATGAACTGAAGCTAATAGAAGAAATGCACAGCTAAACGCTAAAGCAAAACATCATTTGGTCTATGCATTATCTCTAAAAGAATATGAGAAAATATCCTACTTTTCTACAACAAAGAAAATATGACATAAACTACAAGTCACGTTTAAACGAACGAATGAGGTAAAGAAGCATAAAATAAGTCTTTTAGTGCATTGATATAAAAACATTGGTAAGAAACAGGGAAAGACAATAGACGAATTCTTCGAGCACCTCAACAATATCATCACGACCTTCAAGAATTTGGGAAGGATATATCCCAATGACAACCTTGTAACTAAGATTTCAAGGTTACTACTAAAGGAATGGAGACATAAAGTGAGAGCCCTGGAAATGACAAAGGATCTAGACACTATTTAAATCAACTAGCTACGAGGAAACTTAATAATTCATGAAAGAGCTTAGGCGAGATGAAAGATCCTCCCACAGAAAAGAAAAGGCACTAAAAGCAACTGGCGAATCAAATGGTGATGAAAGTGACACTGAGTGGCAAGTAAATGGAGATGACAAGTTCAACTTTATGGTAAAAAAATATGCCCACTTCTATAAACAGAAGTTGATGAATAAAAGAGAAGGAAACAAGAAAGCTAGGAATGGCACTAAAAGCAACTGATGAATCAAATGGTGATGAAAGTGACACTGAGTTGCAAATAGATGGAGATGACGAGTTCAACTTTATGGTCAGAAAATATGACCACTTCTATAAAAAGAAGATGATCAAGAAAAGAGAAGGAGACAAGAAAGTTAGAAACAACAGGTTCCTATCAAAAGGCAACAACATCAATAACAATACATAAAATAATCAAATCATATGATGTCATTGCAAACTGATATTAAATTTGATGAATTGAAAAAAAATATGAATTGTATGATCAGTACAAAAGGTTAATAGTGAAGTATTTCAAAGAAGTTGAGAAATCCAAGAGCAATGATGCATCTCTGAAGAGTAAGATTAAATCATTGAAATCTACGAATGAGAATTTGATGACCAGGAATATATCTCTTGAGATTGACTATACGCAAAAGGTTTTTGAAAAGGAAGTTTTGGAAGAAAGAGAAGCTAAGTTAGAAAATACATTGCCAAAAAATGATTCTAATAACGTAAGACAATTAGAAGAAAAATTTGTCGCCTTATGACTTGAAAAGGAGAAAAGTGCTAAAAAGATCTCATGTTTGGAAAAAGATCTAAAAAATTTCGTTAATGGAAGGAAGAATTTTGATGCATTGCTTAGTAGTAGTAAGTGCATTTTTGATAAGGTCGGAATAGGATACAATGAAAATAACAATATCAGGTCATATAAAATCTTCTTTGTTAAATCCAACGGTAGCTATAGTTAAAACAACAGGAACCTGCTAAGTGGCAAAAATCATAACAACTATCCTTCATCTATTTTGTGCGATTATTGTAATAAACATGGTCACCTGAGTAATTTGTGTCATTTTTATAAAAAGAATTATCTCAAATGTATGTTTGGAAACCGAAAGGTCAAACTACTAACCTGAAAGGACTTAGAAAATTTTGGGTACCTAAAATGAGATAATTCTTTATGCAAATATGTTTCAAAATGGAGATACGGGAGAATCAATAGATAGTTGATAGTGGCTATTGGAGACACATGACAGGTGAAATATCATACTTCAACTACATTGAAAGAAAAGACGGAGGTAATGTTGTCTTTGTAGACAAAAATAAAGCAAAGGTTATAGAAAGTGGTAAAATTGGTAATTCTAACTCTACTTACATTGATAACATTCTCTTTGTTGATGATTTGAAACATAACCTAATGAGTGTGAGTTAGTTATGTGACAAAGGTTACAAATTCATTTTCTATACATCTCATTATAAAATTGTGGATATTAATAATAATACTATTGTGTTTGTTGGTCTTATAAATCAGAATATCTATTGTGCTCAACTGGACGACATGTCCTCACAAAGTGTTAAGTGTTTTGTCTCTTTAGAAAAGGATCCGTTTATCTGGCATGGAAGATTTGGACATACCAGCATGAACATTATAACAAAATTGTTCAAAAACGAGTTAGTAAGAGGACTACTGACCTTAAAGTTCAAAAGCAATCAGGCTTGTAAGGCTTGTTTAAAAGGTAAACAAGTTAGAAGCAACTTTTCTCCTAAAAATATTATGTCTACTAACCAACTACTTGAACTTAGGCACATGGATTTATTCGGTCCCACTAAGACTTAGAGTTTTGGTGGTAAACATTACGATTTTATTCTAGTAGATGATTACTCCAGATTTACACGGGTTTATTTCTTATCAAATAAGGATGATGCTTTTGAAGTGTTTGAGAAGTTTTGAAGAAAAATTCAGATAGAAAAAGGGTACTGCATCACTTCAATTCAGAGCTATCATGAAGGAGAATTTGAAAATATAAAGTTTGAAGAATTTGTGACAATAATGATATAACTCATAACTTCTCTTGTCCTAGGACGCCTCATTAAAATGGAGTTATAGAGAGAAAGAACAAAACTTTGGTTGAAATGGCCAGGACCATGCTGTGTGAAAGTGGGCTATCTCATGGATACTAGGTAAAAGCAACATCCACGACATGTTATGTACTTAACAGATATCTTATAAGACCTATTCTGAAAAAGACACCCTATGAGCTGTGGAAAGGAAGAAAACCAAAATTTGCTTACTTTCGAGTATTTGGTTGCAAGTGTTTCGTATTAAATAATGGAAAAGACAACTTTGGAATGTTTGATGCAAGATTAGACGAAACTATTTTCTTGGGCTACAATACTGCTACTAAAGGATTTAGAGTTTACAATAAAAGAACAAAGAAGATAGAAGAATTGATACATGTGGTGTTTGATGAAGCACTACTTCGATAACATCAACTGACTCAAATAATGAAGAGCATCATTTGATTCCTAAAAATACATCAGACAATCAAACTACACCTGTAATACCTTTAAAATCACAAAATCAAGGACGTCCCTTTAAAGCTAGAATAGAGCAAGCTCCTTCATCTCATTAGGAGCCTATACAACGAAAAAACACTAAGAGAATGGAGAGGTCTTGATACACATCAATATATTCTTGGAGATCCCTTTGAAAGTCTTAGAATAAGATCATTATTCAAGAACAACTTTGTGGCTCTCATATCATAATTAGATTCAAAGTCTGTTGAAGAAGCTCTTACTGATGAGAATTGGGTACCAACTATGAAAAACGAGATAAGTCAATTTGACAAGAACAAAGTATGAAATCTGGTTCCTCATCCATAAAACAAGTCAGTTATTAAAACTCGTTGGGTATTTCAAAACAAACTTGGTGAAAATGGTAAAGTGGTAAGAAACAAAGCTAGACTTGTAGCTCAAGATTACAATCACAAGAAGGTATTGATTTTGATGAAACTTATGCACCTATTGCTAGATTGGAATCAATAAGAATTTTGCTTGCCTTTGCATGTTATAGAAACTTCAAGTTGTTCCAAATGGATGTTAAAAGTGCATTCTTAAATGGTTACATTAACAAAGAAGTATTTTTAAGTAACCCTCAGTTAGCCAAAGCTCTGTATGGTTTAAATAGACTCCTCAAGCATGGTATGAGAGGTTAAGTGACTTTTTGCTTGAGAATAACTTTGAAAGAGGAAATGTTAATAAAAACTTATTTATTAAGAGAAAGGAAAATGATTTACTCATAGTGCAAATATATGTTGATGAAATAATATTTGGTGTTACTAATCCATCCTTATGTGAAGAATTCTCAGCATTAATATAGGAGGAGTTTGAAATGAACATGATGGGAGAATTATGATTCTTTGTCGGAATACAAATCAGACAAACGAAAAAGGAATCTTCATCAGCTAAGACAAATACACAAAGGAACTCATTAAGAATTATCATTTTGAGAATGTCAAACCGATTGTAACTCCCATATACACTGGAACTAAACTTGATAAAGGCAAAGATTGCAAAGATACAGATGAGACAAAGTATAGAGGAATGACTGGATCACTACTGTAAATTACAAGCTCAAGACCAGACATTATGTTTAGCGTATATCTTTATACACGCTTTCAATCGAATCCAAAAGAAAGCCACCTTTAAGTAGTTAAAAGAATCTTTCGATATCTACATGAAACTATGGATTTTGGACAATGATATCCAAAAATTGATTCATTTGACATAGTGGGCTATTGTGATGTAGATTATATAGGTGATAAAGTCAATCAAAAATGTACAAGTGGTCATTGTCAATTTATTGAAGGATGTCTAGTTTCTTGTTTCTGCAAGAAGCAAAATTGCACAGAACTTTTAATGACTGAATACATAGTAGCTGCCAGCTGTTGTGCTCAAATCTTATGGATGAAGCCTCATATGTAAAGTTTTTCTCTAAACGTTTCTTATATTCCTATATTATGTGATAATACTAGTGCTATAAATCTTTCTAAAAATTATGTGCATCATTATAGGACTAATTTAATTTAATAATTCAACTATTTGAAAAACTAAACTAAATTTTAAAGTATTTTTAATAAAATAATCCTTTGAAAACAATTTTCAAACATTTAGGAAATCACTTTCTCAAATTTATTAAGAATTTAAATTAATTTAATCTCAATTTAAATAAAAGGAAAGGCTTAAAACATATAATAATTAAAAGTAAAAATGAATTAGGGCTATCTGGTGCAATGCGCTAGCAAGTTAACTCTAGCGTTAACTAGTGCGAGCATTGCATGAGCCAACAATGTCTATCCTCTAGATGTTGGACCTATATGGGGTGCATGTCTTACTTGCACCTTATCATTTTTCCAAAATAGGGTTTGTTGGGCCATTGCTCTCCTCTCGCTTCTTGTTGCTGCCTCTATTGGTTTCTCCTTTAAGTGGCCTAGCCTTGCAATCAATTCAAAACTAGTTTTCATAAACCTCATAAGGGAGCAATTGTGTGTGTTTTGAAGAAGCAAAACACAAGGCTACAGCCTGCGAGTTCTTATAAAGATGGTGTTTTTCAAGAAATAGAAAAACAAATGGGAGTTTAAATTTTCAAAGGAGTAAACAAACCATAATTCATTAAATCAAGGTTTCAAGCCTTAATTTTATCAAATCAATAAAGAAATTAGTTCAAGTTAAACAGTTAAAGGAGACTTTGACATCACTGTTAGGAAACTATTTTGTGATCGAATCATGAATATAGTGTAAAAATAAAATTTTAGCAGTTTCAGATTGGATCACAATAATTGAATAACTTGAAAAATACGAATAATAAAATAAAGCAATTGTACTTGATTCAAACTTCCTATTGAAGCCTTTTTGTGTTGTTAGCCATGAGTTGTTCATGTATCTGGTCTCTAATGATATCTACAAATCAATAAAAAGAAACTCGACGTTTGGAAGGAATTAAGAAAGAGTGTTGATTCCCTTACACTTATTTTTTATATATAAAAAACATTAAGGTTTTATTTTTATTAAAATTAGATATTCCAATTATAATTAAAATCAAACTCTAATTATAATTTTAATAAAATCAAATTTCTTATATTTAATTTTTGAAGTTTCTTAAACTTCATAAATAACTCTAACTTAGTTTAAATTGATTTTTCTTTTAAATTTCATTTTATGTGTGACTCATTGGCTTCCTAATATGTTAACAATGATTATAAAATATAATTAAATAAATAAAACTTCTTTTATTTTATATTTAATTAAATAATTTATAATCATAGATCAAGATTGATATATAACAATATGTCATGACCACTCAAATATTAGGAATGTCAAAATGAATTAACTCAACCTATTAATGCATAATTTAATTATTTCATCATCCAGTACACCAATTGGACATAAAGTATAGATGTAGTGTCTATTCTTTTTAACTCCAATCACATTCATTCTTACTAATCAGTAATCGATTTATAATTGATATTTAAAAATACCTTTTGAAATCTCAATTCATTTTATGCCAGAGAATTCCTTCATTCACTACCAATCAAGAACAATGGCACATTCTATCTAATTAATTGAGAGTGATGAATCTTTTATCGACTTATTCAACTATCTCCATTTAGTTTATATTGTATTTATGTACTATTGATTAAGCTACCTAAATAAGATAGGTCATAAGTAGCATTAAAATATAATAATATCCACATAAGATACCTTGGTAATTTCAAGTCTAATGATCAATTACAAAATCATCATGATGAAGAAATCTACAGACACGCAAGTTATATTCCATTTGGAATCTTCATAATCGAGTCAGTTTAGTGAATTTATTCTTTAATGAGCACCCACATGCTTGTTTAGGTATCATCATAATTTAAATTTATGAGATCAATGACTTTTTTTATAAGAAAAAAATATATTGTGTGCTAGTTTTATCATTTCATTAATATACTATCTTAATGAAACTGTAACTAGGAATGATTTAGAAATAATACATAAATACAAGTTGAATATCATAATTACAATTTTAAGTATACAATAATTATTCTAAAAATTTTATCTTTATTATTAAAACATCAAACGTAATTGACTTAATATCTAAATATAAATAATAACTTTATTAATTAAAATAATAATATCATAAGTAAAATTATAATTAACTGGTTGACTGAAAGAACATAAACTAACATTGATTATATCGAAGGATAGCCCAAATGTATTGTTTAAGAATAATGTTCTACAGTAAGATCATGGCATTTTCGTGAGCAGCTGGCTGTTATTCATACAAATCATGAATTATGCTAAGCCAACACGCAAGAATTCTGGATGTCAATGCCAGCCTCCAAGACTCATCCGATTAGTCCAAAAGTAGTTCAGGCCGAAACCCACCGATGAGATGCTGGTATGATGCATCCAAAGGGCGTTACTAAATACTAAATAATATTAAAGAGAAGGTGGGCTTAAGTTAGTACATAGTTTCACTTCAATTTGATTATGGTTTTGGGATGTTGAAAGTCAACCAATTTAATCTTTTTCTTTTGCTTACATGGAACGTGGCCTCTCTTTGTGTTTGACCGTACATTATCTGATTCTTGATCATTATTAGATAATCAAGACTGAATGTTGAGCATATAAACCCCGATGTCTATCCTATAAGGAGTATTTTGTGAATCTTATATGCATGTTCTTATATGTATTTTTGATGGATTTTAATCATGTTTTATATAAAATAATTCTTATTGATGAGTTAATAAACTTATTTTATTTTTTAAATTTAATTAATACCTTTACTTTTAACATCAAGTTTAAGCCAAATTTTATAAGTAATTTCACATATGAATACCTTAATTAATTCACTTCTACAAAATAATTTGTGAATGAATTTTCTATATAAGTAAATAAAACTCTTGCTTTGAGGTTCACATTCTTTCCTTTAGATCATTTTTTTAATCTACAGCTTTCATAGGAACAAATGGACTATTTGAAACTATTTCTCAACAATCCATACTTTCGACCATTAAGAGAAATTCCATCTTAATTTTTTAAAAATAAACATAGTCATTACTATTAGAAAAATGTGTATATAAGACATTCAAATGTTTTTTTTAGTTTAAACCAATAAATATTATATATTTATAAGGTTTGTTGGTCAAACTATCCATTGCTAATAACTAGTTTATGTGCATTGGTCGATTTACGTTGCATACTGGTTGACAAATGTACTGATCATTAGAACATTGGTCTACCATTACGATATATTAATCGAACAATATATTAACTAATGTTGCTACGAATTCTTAGTATATAAGTTTCGACAATTTTAACCTATATTGGTTGATTAGTAACTTATATAATTTGACCAATACACCTAACATCATGATTCCAATATTTTCAAATGTTCAAACATAATTTTTTCTAATGCAAAATGGACTTTATACACTTCTCCAAATCTTTCCTAATGTGTATTTTAAGGGTCAATATAATTTTCTTTAAAATCAAAACTTTAAATCTTTTAATGATTGAGATAACTCATGCAAGGAATTAAAATAATGATTTATTTATGCATGATGAGTCTCTAAAATATCAAAGTGACCAAGTATAAAGTATAATAAACATTACTTATTTATTTGTAACTTTGTTGTATCTTGTTATTCCTTATTTTTGATTTTGTTCTGCACTTGAATGAGTTAAACTCATAGTTATTTAATGTCTTCATAAGATGTATCTTGGTTTATATATGGCCATTATTACTTTCATATTTTTTTAAATAAAAAACAAGCTCATTAGTAATACTTATATTTTGTTAACATCAAAGTATGAATTATTACCTCCCTAAGTTCAACATAAGAAAAAAGATAATAAATCTCCAAGCGAAGCTTAGGGAGTGGACATACACTAAAGTTGTTTTGTTAAATTATTATAAATATATTTTTTCTCTTTCCCTAATTTATTTAATTATTATAATGATTTTTTGTGATCATCATATATGAATTTATCATATCATTCATTAAAATAGAAAATTAATTCATCAATTTTCAAATAGGAAAAATAGTGAACACAAACAATTCGTCTCCTCTTATATGTCATCAAGAACCAGGTACCTTTTTCATATGCTCAACAATACCCTTACGTTAAGGATTTCTGGTGTATTTCTATTTCTCGAATTCCACATAAGTCATTAAATTCTCTTCCATATAATTTCAAATTGTTGTAACTTTTTAGATATTTAATTATTTTCTAGTTTAATTCTTCGCTGGATCCTTACATGGTTCGAAATTAAGTAGTAAAAATATTACTTTTAAATTTGAGAAAAATAAATTAATGTTGCCAGTACCGTACCGGACCTAATACTGGATTGGGTTCTGGTACGGTACTGTACTGGTATTGGTCAATACTAGATACCGTTTCAGGTAAAATTTGAAATTTATAAAATAGTTCCTAAATTTTTTAAATATTGCAGAATAATTCATTGTTATATTGTACATTTGTACTGTATAATTGAAAATTTTTTCTGTTTTTCATAGTTCACAGTATTGGTGATACTATGCAAAACTGGCCGGTACCAACCAATTTTGACGACCGACATTTTGAACATAATTTTATATCATTTTTTGGCCAAAATGGTACAAAATTTATATCTTTAAAATAAACTCACCTTTCTAAACGAGTCATAAATAAAGATAAGTATGTACTAAACTTCATCTTTCGGAAGAACTTGAGCAGATAAAGATCTAAATTGATGTAGTCAAAAATTCTTGTAATTATATGAATAACTGAACTAAAGATGAGTGTTTTCTACTTTCAAAAGGTGCAATATTCACATAGGTTCAACTTTGATGTACTCTATTCACGTTATAAATCTCTCTTACTTAGTAAGGCAATATATTTCTTGCTCCTAAGTCATTATCTGGCATATCATAACTTGGTAACATCATAATATAACAAAGGTGTAGTTATCATAAAATAATATCTCTAATTTACATTCTTTAATATAACACTCGATCAGAATTTACCAATCAAATATAAATTATCATTTAAAAGTATGCGAATTCATATATAGACATTATATCGAACACACGTTACAAATTCACAAAGACTAAATCCTAATATAATTCAAAAAATATTCACATGATATGTTATCATAAAGGAGCGTGTCCAAATTTACTATTTAGTTGAAAGAAGAAATAAGTTACCTTGTAATAAATTGCATTCACTTGCATTCACTATAAATTGCATTCACCGGACATTATGAAATGTCAAGTGAATGCAATTTATTACAAGGTAATATTTCTCACGTACTTGTTACAAAGACAAGATAAATCAATTTTTGCTAAACTGCTATCAAAATTATCCTCCACCAATTTGTTGGAAAAGTAACGCAAGATCAAATCTTAGCGCAGCAGGAATGATATAATTTTTTTCTCTCCATAGAATCAACTTTAACAGAATTTAATAAGATACATAAACAAGAAATTGACAAAAACTACTAGCCTGTTGTGATTTTGTATTACAACTTTTCTGTTTCTTTGAATCTGTCAATTCACAAGCCGTTCAATCGTACGGCCTCTAACGGTATCCACAGATCTATTCAGAGAAAAACTCAAATCTAATTTGAAAGGAAAAATTGTAAGAAGTGCTAGCTACCATTTTTCTAAATTTTCCTTTTATATGAAAAATCTTATTTTTCACGTCCTTGGATTTTATTAAAATTACAACTAAAGTCAAACTTTAATTATAATTTAAAATGAATCCTAATAAGATCAAATATCACATATTGACCTTTAAAATTTTTAAAACTTTTCAATTAAGTCCAACTTAATTCAAAATTCTTTTTCTCCTTTATAGACCTTTTTATGTGTGACCCATTAGGTTCCTAACATGTTGGTCATGATTATAAATTATAATTCTAATTTATAATTAGAATCAAATAAATTAAAACACCTTTTAATTTATCTTTAATTCTCTAATTAAACAATTTATAATCATAGATTATAATTGACGTCTAGCAATATGTCATGACCACCCAAATATTAGTAATGCCAAAGTGGTTTGACTTAACCTGTATATGCATGGTTATCATGTATAAATTAATATTTTCGTCATCTAATGTTCCAGCTGGAATTAGAGTATGGAATTCATATCTACTCTAAATAATCCAATTATATTTGTTCTTGCTAATTAGTAAATGATTTATAATTTATATTTGAAAAACAACTTTTTAAATTTCAATTTACTCTGGCCAGAGATTCCCAAAATCATTACTAATAAATAACAACAGAATATTCTTCCTAATTACTTTAGGACAACGAATTTTTTATTGATTTACTCAACTATCTCCACATAGTTCATACTATATTTAATAACTACCGAATTGAACCATTTCAAGAATAGAACATAAGTAGCATCAAAACATAGTAATTCCTACATGAGATAACTTTAGTAATCTTAAATCTAAGGATTAATTATACAATCATCATAATAAGATAATCCACAGACACACAAGTAATGTTCCATTAAGGATTCTTATAATTGGATCAATTCAGTGAACTTATTCTCTAATAAGCATCCACATGTTTGTTTAAGTATCTCCACACTTTAATATATAAGATCGATTACTTTCTTCATAAGAAAAAAACAAATATGTGCTAGTCTAACTATTTCATCAATACCCCGTCTTGATGAAACTATGACTAAGAACATTTTAGGAATAATACAAAATGCAATTTGAATCTCATAATTATAATTACATTATAATTTCTAATTGCATAACAATTATTCTAGGGATTTTATCTTTATGATTAATAATTAAATAATTAAAATGCACAAAGATAAAGAATGCCTTTTATTGAATAAAAC
>JAOTIZ010000203.1:33822291-33834583 GCA_027123425.1 Erythroxylum panamense
TATACAAGTCGAGTTATGGGTATCGTGCTTGCATAAGTCGAGTTACATCATGTACAAGTCGACTTACACTAACATAAGTGTTGGAGGCAAACTAATTCTAAATGCTCAAAATGAAATCAAATAGGGCATGAGGCAGTCATTTGCGACAACAAAGGTCAGTAGCAAGATGAAGCAAAAGTTATTGAGCAAAAGGAAGAAGATCAACTGTTTGTTGCCACACGTTTTTCTTGTTCAGCATCAAGTGAAGCCTAGCTCATTGATAGTGGTTGTACTAACCACAGGTCATATGAAAAAGGCCTGTTCAAACACTTGAGGAGCACCAACATGTCCAAAGTGAAGATTGGCAGTGGTGACTATATCATTGTGAAAGGAAAGGGCAACATTGCAATCTCGAGTTGCTAAGGTACAAAAATCATTCCTAATGTGTTATATGTTCTAGAAATTAATCAAAATTTGCTCAGTATTAGTTAGTTAGTGTAAGAAGGTTATAAAATAGTGTTTGAGGATAAGAGTTGTTTGATCCAAGATGTTGGAGGTTACAATTTGTTCAGGGTTAAAACGGAGGGTAAGAGTTTTACCTTAAATCTAATAGAGGAGGAGCAGATTGCCTTTCCAGTCAAAGAAAATCCTACAATGCATTGGCATAAAAGGGTTGGGCACCATCATCATCATGGTTTGCTATAAATGAAGTCCAAACTGATGGTTAAAAGGTAGCTGAACCTTGATCCTGAAATTTCATAATGTAAAGCATGTCAGTACGGCAAGCTAGGGAGAAAGCCATCTCCTCAAGCAACCTGGAGACCTTCAAAGAAGTTGCAATTGATTCACACTGACATAGTAGGACCACAAAGAACACCTTCCTTAAATGGTAGCCTCTACTATGTTATATTTATTGACGATTTCACACACATGTTTTGGATATATTTGCTAAAACATAAGTCAGAGGTTGCTTAAGTGTTCTCGAGTTTTAAAGCAAAGGTAGAAAATGAAAGTGGTTGCAAAATTCAAACTTTTAAATATGATAATGGAGGGAAGTACACCTCCAAAGCCTTTAATTAGTTACTTGATGAGGTAGGCATCCAACATCAGTTAATTGCTCCATATTCTCCACAACACAATGGAGTAAGTGAGGAGGAACAAATTTATTGTGGAGATGGCACAAAGTGTGCTCTATGACAAAAATCAGCCAAAGAATATCTAAGTAAAAGTAGCAAATACTGCAGTTTTCTTACAAAATAGATTATTCACAAGAGTATTGCAGGATCAAACTCCATCTAAGGCATGGTATGGTTACAAACCATCTTTGAGCTTTCTCAAAGTGTTTGGATGTCTATGTTTTACTTATGTTCCATAGATAAAGAGAGATAAACTTGATAAGAAGGCATTGCTAGGAATTTTTATAAGCTACAGTGCTGTTTCAAAGGCCTATAAAATATACACTCCTTAAACAGGAAAGATTGTATTAAGCAAAGATGTGCATTTTGTGGAGGAGAAAGAATGGTGTTAACATGATAAGAAGAGTTTGGCTCTAGTGAAAAAGCCACAATTTGAGCTACTTTAAGATGAACTTATGGATGATGTTCCTGTTAGAGGTACTAGATCACTTGATGATGTTTACTAGAGGTGTAATATTGCTCTGTGTTAATGTAAACACTATGCTAAAGCCAAGCTCGACCAAAATTGGATAGTTGCAATGCAGGACGAGCTCTCCATAATCGAGAAAAACAACACTTGGGAGTTGGTGGATATACCTTAAAATAGAAAATTTATAAGGGTCAAGTGGGTGTTTAGAACAAAGTTGAATGCTGATGGATTTGTTAACAAGTACAAGGCCAGACTGGTGGTAAAAGAGTATGTTCAAATCCTTAGTGTGGACTACTCAGACATGTTTGCACCAATTGCAAGACTTGATACCATCAGACTGCTCTTAGCTGTTACAGCACAAAACAAATAGAAGGTGTTTCAACTTAATGTCAAGTCTACATTCTTGAATGGTTTTCTATAAGAGGAGATTTATGTAGAGCAACCTGAAGGTTAATGCAAAGAAAGGGGAAGACGATAAAGTTTATCACCTTAAAAAGGCACTTTAAGGCCTGAAGCAGGCTTCAAGAGCCTAGTGCAACGGAATAGATGAATAGTTGCTGAACTTGAGCTTTAATAAGAGCCTTTCTGAATCAACATTGTCTGTCAAGAAGAAAGCAGTTGATATTCTTATTATCTCTTTTTATGTGGATTATTTATTGGTAAGAATAACACAAAGCTTATGGAAAAGTTCAAACAAGAAATGATGGAAGTTTTTGAAATGAATAATCTTAGACTAATTAATTTCTTTCATGGAGCGGAAATCAAACAAGAAGAACATGAAATTTTCATCTGTCAATAGAAATATGTCAAAGAGATTTTGAAAAAATTCAAGCTTAAAGACTGTAAAGAAATGCGTACTCATTAATCAAAAGGAGAAACTCAGTAAGGAAGATGGAGCTACCAAATTTAATGAAGCCTACTTTAGAAGCATTATTAGTTGTTAGTTATATCTTACAGCGACTATACTTGATATCTTAAATGTTGTAAGTGTTTATCTGAATTTATGCACTGTCCAAGTGAAAATCGTCTCAAAGCTGCCAAAAGAGTGTTCATATATGTTAAAGGAACTTATGATTATGGTGTTAAGTTCACAAGCAAAAAAGTATTCAAACTAGTTGGATTTTCAGACAGTGATTGGGTTGGCTGCATTGATGATATGAAAAGCACATCGGGTTACTATTTTACACTTAGTTAAAGATTTTTCTCTTAAAGTTTAAAGAAGCAAGAAATTGTTGCTCGGTCGACTACTAAGGCAAAGTTTATTATTGCAACTGCAACTATCAATCTAGCTTTATAGCTGAGGAAAATTTTATTTGATTTGAACTTAAAGTAGAAAGAAGGCACATAGATCAAAGTAGATAATCAAGCTGCCATTGCCATTTCAAACAATCCATTGTTCCATGGAAAATAAAGGGATGTTTAGAAAGATGGTGAAGTTTTTCTGGTTCATTGCAAAATTGAAGATCAGATTGTAGATGTTTTTACCAACCTTTGTTTGTAAGCAAGTTTGATACATTACTAGCAGGAAATAGAGTCTGCAAATCCTAAAGCAAGAAAGAGTGTTGAATAGTAAAACTTTAAGTTAGTTTCTATTTTTCAGGACTGTTATTTTCTTATTTTTGAGTTATTATTATGTTGTTAGTGGTTTAGATCATGCCATATTTCTAGGATCATGGGTTAATGATCTGTTAGTGGGTCGATAACCTATCTATAAATGTAAGATCTACATTTCAATGAATATAAGTCAGTTTTGCTTCCAGTATAAGAAATATACTTGTAGCTTTCATTTCTTTTCTCCCAAGTTATTTTCTACAGAGCATATCCTGCATATGGTTTTCAAACATGAGTTCCAAAATTGTAAGATACACGAAGGGGTATAAATATATATCTACCTTTCCTTTCCAAAACTATTAGAGAAATATCTCAAGCTAAAAAGGATTCCAGTAAATAAAGAACCGATAATATTTTCTAGTGCTTCCTTCAAAACTTACAGTCGAATTTCATTTTCATTGGTGTCAATATCTCACTTGCATAATAATGGTTTCTATAGGATTTCTAATTCTAAGCTTTCTCATTTCTGAGTTCTGATTTTCTGAATTTCTTAGGAAGAGACAGAGGCATGCTAGTACGACATATCTCCCCTTTTTTTTTATTCTAGACAAGGTTGGCCTAACCCTGCCCCTGGAGGCCTGCCCTCTATATGTAGGACCCGGATCTAACCCATCACTGGCGGGTTACCTATGTGCATATGGTCAGGGTATTCTGTCAACTCATCAATTATGACTAACAAGAAAATATGATTTATCAAAGAATTTCAATTAATGGGTTCAACATAATAAGGGAACCGGAAGATGCAAAGAATCTGAATATCATCTGGTCATTCTGTCATACAACATGCTAGACTCAAATATATGGAGTCATATGTCAAATAAGTCATACAGGTTCGAGAACAATTCAACAAGCCACAAGATAAAAGAAAAGGATTACTACACAAGTATAGTAACATGATTATACTCACCTCAACTATCTCAGTAGTTCTGATTCCTTTCCAAATGTTCTTGAACTTGAGAGGTACTAGGTACAACTTCTAGTTCTATTCCTTATCTGCTTTCACAAGCTATTGGGTAACATGCATGAAAATTACATAAACCCGTATTAGTCATTCTCACATAAACCTCATTTCTTAACACATATCAATAAAAATGGACATTTATTCACTAAACCATCAGCATAGGTCTCGTTCGTGAAGGCATAACTTTTTATACATAGGTACAATGTTTTTCAAACTTTCCAAAACTCTAGTTAACACATAATTTCACATTTCTTCTTTTATGACCATGTTCTAATTCGGTCATTAAGGAATCCAAATCTCCCATTTACAATCAGTCTTAATATTCAGTCATGAGTTGGACCCTTCCTATCTCAAAACCTTATAACTTATTCATTTCTAATCCAATTAAAGGATTCAAAGCTTCATTTTCAATAGACTCATATGGCTATCACATATCCTAAGACGACTCAAAAATGATATAAAATGGATTTATTGTGATTTTTACAAGCCTGTCCTGTTTCTGTTCTCTTCTGTGTCACTAAGGTTAGCAACACCCTCCACTTATTCAGCCATATCTCACAGAATACATATCCAATTAAAATTTACTTTATACAGGACTTATATGACACATTTTTGAGCATTTCGTAAGAAGAACTCATCATCCAATTCTAACTTTAAGGTCTTCAAAAAACTAACTTTCATTTCTCGTTTCAATCCCGCTGGTATTCTGAACCAGTTTCAATTTGGGGCCTCTTTCATTTGTTTGGCGCACACTAAATTCGTGAAACAAATTCAGGGATACAGTAGACATCTGTAGATACAACTTCTATGTTTTAAGTTTTTCCAAATTCACACATTAAACAGCTCGAAAAAAATGTATGAAGGGGATCTACGAATTTGTCTCCATTGACAGCTTGAACTCCAAAACCCTAGGTTTTGATTTAGCCCCCAAATCACCATAAAAATGAAATTTCTTCATGTTAATGTGTCATTAGACATCAAAGAACAAGAAACCATCATTCAAAACATCAAACCCATACATTCCATCAAGTAGGTTTCACAAAAGAAGAGAAAAACTAAGCTTAAATTGGTAGAACTAAGCATTGGAATGGAGGCTTACCTTTTTATATTGATAGAATGGCTTGATTCTCCTTCCCAAACTTGTTACAAGGGTTGGAAAACTTGGTGAGGAGCTCCCATGGTGGTTGTCGTGTAAGAGGGAGGAGGAAAAAGACAAGTTTTGTCTTATTCTCCAACTTAGCCTCTTATATAAGCCTCATGTCCACTTATTTACAAAAATTTCATTATTGCACTGGTTCTTCAACATCTGCTCGTACAATTTCCTATGACCGCTAAAAAATGTCATACATCATTAATTTGATGTCACTAAAAATTATTATTCACTGTTTTTTGATTTTAATGACATCAGTCTCAAATACCGATTTATTTCGGTGTACTGGGTAAACTAGATAGCGGGTGTTACAAATCATAACACCATTTAGCCATTGTGATGACCACATCCTAAGCTACATTTTTAGATTGTAAGGCATTGTAAGTTAAAGGTTGAGCTTCAAGAGTTGTTCATGGAAAAAAGTTAAACATATGTCTTCTTCTCTTCCTTACATCACTTATAGCAATCTTTTCTTACTGGTAGGAATATCACCTTCAATACTAGCAGTATCATCCTGACCATTGCAAAAAGAACTTCTACTACTAATTTTCTAGTTTAGTCTTTGCTTTCTATCTTTCTTATTTTGATACTTATCATGCAAAGCTTTCATTTGTTATTTCAAATCATGACTAAACTTCTTACAAGGATCTGCATCACTTTTGATCCTAACTAATTTTTTTTAATCTATCCATTCTCCCACCTTTTATATATTTATTGCAATACAAACAAATAGTATGGTTTTATACCAAAAAGCAATATAGCATAAGTCAAGCTGGACTATCGGATCTTCTTGAAGAGTTTAAATTTTCAAAAGTATTTGAATCTCCCTCCATTTATCCTTAAAAATAAATAAAGACATATTAAATTAATAACCTGATCATTTCAAAATAAAGTGTTTTTCAACTTAGTTTCATTGTCAACTACTGTCACAAAATGTGTATTCTTCCACTTAAAACAAAATAGAATCACACCTTAGATTCTAAGAACATGTACACAACTTAAACTTTAAAGGAATTCTGTGGCATGCCATTGATAAGTATACATACATATTTGTATATTTAAAGTCAACAGTACAAGAATCCATGGTTTATATATGCTCAGAGGCTCAAAGCAATCAATGATGAATTGAAAAAACTAAGTGCTATAAAGGGAAGCTTCACTGTTGAAGCTATTGAAAAATATAAGAATGATCTTCATATAATTCAAGGGTAACTTTTTAATAACCCTGGGGACCCTCAACTTTTGTTATTGGAGAAACTGAAATTAAACAACTATCTCTCAGCTATTCAGAATCATAAAAATTTGATAAAACAAAGAGCAAGGGTTAAATGACTGTAGGAAGTTGATAAATGCTCTAAGTTCTTCTTCAACTCTTTAGAAAAAATTTTGACTTATTTTTAAAAAAATTGAAAAAAAGACGTCGTTTTTGATAAAACAACGTTGGTTGTTACCTTTCCATTGGGCCAAGAAGTCTTAGCCTGTGGCCATGTCAACTTAGGCCAAAGTTGGGCCAAGCCGGGCCATATTTGCCACCCTTAGTTGAATTCCTTGCAAGGTTATTAGTTTGTTAGTATTTTCTGACTAAAGGAGTGGTGAAGGCAATTGAAACCTTATTTAGGAGGTTCTTATGGGGCAAGCATAACTCTGAAGGAAGGATAATCAAAGTTAGATAGGATGAGATTTGCAAGTCTAAGAAGGAGGGGGCCTAGCGATAATCCCTATTGCCACAACCAATAAGATATTGATGTTGAAAAATATATGGTATATTCCATGCAATGAAGATTCATTGTGGACCAAGTGGCTTCACTCTTATATATTAAAAGGAAAATCATTATGGTCCATTTCCCCTAAAATTCTCAATCATTTTTCATTAACAATATGATAAGACTTAACGAAATTATAGAGCCAGAAGTGAAATGTAGAGTAGGTAATGGAAAAAAAAGCACACTTTTGATTTGATAACTAGACAAGTCATGGTCCATTAATTCTAATTCCTAGTGCAATCCAATGTTGGAGTCATCTTCCACTTAATGCTAAAGTTTATGCAGTCATTACTGACAACACGTGGACTGATATTCCAGACCAAATGATTCATCTCATCCCTAATTATACCCCTAATTGCAAGACTCAAGACAAATACTCTTGATTAAACCAACCCCTTAATTCCTTGTCTAACAAAGTATGTAAGGAGTGGCTATCACAAGGAAAATCTTCTATTGATTGGTACCCTATAATCTGGCATAAGTCCTTAAAACCCAACTCCTCTTGTTTATTATGGTTAGCAACATTAATCAAAATGGCCACCATAGGCAGGCTACATTTTCTAAACCTAGATAACAGATGTGTCCTATGTAAGAATGATAGGGAAACTAGAGATTACCTTTTTTTCTAGTGACCTTTTTCTTAGAGCATATGGAGAAGAATTAAAGAGAAGTGTCATTGGAGATGGGATAGGATTCTGCTTATTGTCATATTGGAAAAATTAAGAGGACTGAAGACTAACCCTATAGGGGATACATCAGTTCACTTGCTTTTAGTATTAAGGAGATATGGAAAGAGAGGAACTTGCAAAGATTCAAAGACAAAATGCGTTCAAATATAGAGGTGATGAATTCTCTAATAATGAGGATTAGAGAATTGATTTTTCTCTCAAAAAAACTACCTAATTGTAGTGAACATGTTGTCATAGCATGGAATTTGCGCTAACCCTAAAACATGTAATACTAAAATGAAAGAGGAAAAGGGATTAAGAGGCAACTTGTAGGAAGATGTAATCCCAAAGATGCTATGGCAAATTGTTCCATTAGATGACTGGAAGCATCGACTCAATCGACTATGAGCTGAAGGTTGTATAAGAGAGATAGAAGAGGTGAAACTCAAGTAAATAAGTTGTTTACTTGACATAAGGAGCATGAAGAAAAAGATGTATACCTCTCGTCAGCAACTCCACACCGTTCCACTAGTGACAGATAGGAGGAATATCTCGAAGATTCTTCCCTAAATAGGACAATCAAAGTTCAGACGAAGCAAAAGAAGCATGTTTTTCAAAGACAAGAATCCTTACCTCGGTCGACTAGCATGGTGATACAAGGAGTATTGGACGAAAGTATCAAGTTAGAGAGCTCTAAATCAAATTCTGATCGTTGGATGTAAAGAGGCAAGACTTAGGAACACTAAAATTTCATCTCAAGCAAAGGTTGTTTGGTTGTCAATCGAAGCTAGAGAAAATTCATATCTGCAATTTCTCTCTCTTCTATTTACTTCTCTCTCTTTTCTTTTTTCACTATCTAGAATCTATTACTCTCTTCTTAATTTCCAGCCATATAGCCCCCACTTTCTTCCCCATTTTGCCTTTAATGAACAACTTAAAATTAGGGTAAAGTTGACACTTCAAATATATGAATTTAGTCCCAAGTAATGGACTCTTCCTTCAAGTAGGAGGGATTAACACAGCAAGAACTTATCACTACAAGAAAGTATCTTTTATCGACAGAAAATAAAGATATTCCGTCAAGAAACAAAATGAACTCGTTGCAAATTTAGCAACATAAATTTGTATATCAGTCGATAAATTTAGCGATGAAATTTCACATTTTTGTCACTAAATTAAGGTAAATTTACCAATAAATTTAGAATATTTCGTTACTAAGTTGCCGACATAATTATAATATTCTGTTAGTGAATTTAGCGACAATAGGTTCTAAGTCCATCGCTAAATTTACCGATGGACATAAAACATTTTGTTACTAAATTTACCGATGGCAAATATTATCTGTTACTAAATATTTACTGACGAAATAGATTATTCCATGAGGAACTTAGTGACAGAGTTATATTGTAACACCCCACTCCTGCAAGACACGTACCTGACATCCTGAGTGATATCCGAGCATTTGCCCCACGAGGGTGGCATGCTAACATAGTCAGTCAGTAAAATTTCCTTACAAAATTTTTTTTCGAAGCATAATTGTATGCGAAAATCAATTATCCAATCAGACCCATTTTTCTTTCATAAACATTTTCAATCATAATAATACAATCATAATAATTTCAATAGCCATTTGGGCCCATTACAAATATAAAAATACTGGTAGTCATAATTCCGTTACATTTCAAAATCATTTACAAACTTTTCTAACTTGGAAAGTTATTAAAAACAGAAATACTCAAATACACAAGTTACAAAAATTATAGAAGACTCAATTCGATACAAAAATAAGAAAATATAAATGCAGACATAAACTGATCCCAACCTCTATATTTCACTTGTATGCAGTGGCTATACTCCCATTTGTCTAACGGGGTACTCTTCTGAGCCTGAAAAATATTGCAAAATTTTGGGTGAGTTTTTATGAATTCAGTGAGTGACCATCCTCGATGGCTCACTCAGTCACATAACAAGCACAACTCATCAATTCATCAGATCAAGTCATATACATTACACATCCACTTAAGCATATATCACTTGATCATTCATTTCACATTTCACATTCAACACATTACAATTGTTCACTTCATGCATATGCAGTGCATATGATACTCACTTTCAATTTATAACTTTGTTGTGACCGAGTGCCTAATTGTCCCGTATCCATTGTGGATACCGGGCTCATTGATAACTATCTCATATCAAGCTTATTGATAGCTATCCCGTATCGGGCTTATTGATAATTGTCTCGTATCCGTTGGGGATACCGGGCTCATTTTACATGGAAAACCTTTGGCTCTTATAGATTTTTCGAGCTCTAGGCTCTTTTTCACATACTGGGCATTAAACTTTTTTTCGATGGCTACTCTGGCCACAACTACCTTTATCTTTTATGCATTCATGTAATGAAATGCATCACATATATTCAGTCAATTGAAAGTGCTCAATATCACGTAATCATATTCACTATCACATTCTCATTCACATTGTCGTCGGACCTTAGTGTGGAATTCAACATTTAAGTTAAGAAAACAGTTATTTCGTCTAATTCACATTCAATGAGCACTTCAATATCGCATTCACATTTCACAATCATCAGACCTTCTATATGGAAATCAACACAATTCAATTCACATTCACAATATATAATCATTCAATTCATAATATAAACAAAACAAACAATAAAGTAAGACCATCAAGGTCTACTCATAATATGCTCCAAGTTATCATCTGCTTCCAAGGTCTGGAAATGTCTTGATGATTGCACTCTAAATGTTCCTCTATATCATGCAAAACATATATATATCACAATTTGCACAATTGTATAAGTGATTATTGATGCACACATATGTATATTAAATATGTACAATGCATGTTCAATGACCTTCCTAGGTGTATATCCTTAATTCATGTCTCATAACCAATTATCAAGATCTTTGAATCATTCCTTAATACTTAGAACACTCTTCTTATGTTAATAATTCAATCCTAATTCAATTGGGCTCATTTAATATCACTAACAAGCCTAACATCTCATTGTACCACATTGATAAGTCAATCATTCATAAACAAACATCTCTTGGAAAAAAATGCCATAACTTTTGCTGTAGATCTCGAATTAATGTCATCTTGGACGGTTTCGAAGAAGACTTCTAGATCTACAACTTTTATGAAGACTCCGAAATGAGATTTTGTCAAAACACACGTCTGTGTTAAATCACACGGGCAACCTGTGTTTCTTTTGGGTTTGATTGTGTTTTTGCATAAAAAAACACACGGGCAGTGTGTATTTACACGACCTGATCATGTAACCCTCGGATTTACTTAATTCTTCTTCTCCAAAACCTCTCCAATAGATCCTAAACTCATTCTAACATCACTTCCACTCTTAATCTGCAAGACTTGAACTTTTCGTGACTCTTATGTTTATGCAAGAGTACAGATTCAGAAATAGAAAGAACCAAAAATAGAAAATAAAAACTAACTAACTAACGTCTTAATTTCAAGAATTAAACTAATCACCTTCCCAGCAATGGTACCAAAAAACTTGATCAGGTGTTTGAAGTGTGTAAGTTTTAATAAAACCCTCGATAATTCACAAGCATACAGTTCGTTAGCATAGTATTTAAGGTGTCCATCCCACGAGCAGGGATAATCTAATCCTAATATCTAAGATTACAACAAATCGCAGAAATTCAAATATAATGAAACTAAAATGAGAATTCAGTTCAATCAATCAATTCAAAATAAGAATCAAACACAAAATATTAATAATTCAACAGTTGCATCACACACCCAAGAATCAATATAAGGAAATTACCAATTAAGAGAAAGGGAAATTTACCTATCCTTAACTCTATCTTAACTGATTATGAATTACCAGATTATTGGTTCTAGACGATCCTAGGGTTAATTACTCTATCTTGAATTATAACTATTAACCCTAAATCATAAACCCTAATTAGATTATGGAAATTGTAATTTCTTAATTAACAACCTATCCAAAACCCTAGTTAATGCTAAAGTTTATGATAAACTATCGAAAACCTATGCAAAATCTCTTTTCACACAATTTACCGATTTGATTTAATTATTGTTCTATTAGATCACCTAACTCTCATTAGCTCAATTTAATTATTTTTCATTCGATTTACCCTCTCAGTTTATTATCGAATTATGTAATTGCAGAATTAAATCATAATAAACTGTAACACCCAGTATCTAGTTTACCCGGTATACCAAAATAAATTGATATTTGAGACTGATGTCATTAAAATCACAGAACAGTGAATAATAATTTTTAGTGACATCAAATTAATGAGGTATGACATTTTTCGATGGTCATAGGAAATTGTACGAGCAGTTGTTGAAGAGTCAGTGCAATAATGACATTTTTGTAAATAAGTAGACATGGGGCTTATATATGAAGCTAAGTTGGAGAATAAGATAAAACTTGTCTTCTTCCTCCTCCCTCTTTCACAACAACCACCATGGGAGCTCCTCTCCAAGTTTTCCAACCCTTGTAACAAGTTTGGGAAGGAGAATCAAGCCATTCTAT
>JAOTIZ010000203.1:33837291-33849369 GCA_027123425.1 Erythroxylum panamense
CTGTGAAATGATAAATCATGTGATATTTCGTGAATTGGGTGTATATGCATGAGTTGAGTGAACCATCGATGAGGGTTTCTCACTGAGTTCGCAAACTCACCCAAAATTGCAAATATTTTTCAGGAATTGAAGAGTACCCCGTTAGTCAAACGGGAGTATGTCCACTGCATGGGAGTCAGAGTTCGAGGTCGGGATCAGTTCGCGTCTGCATTAGTGTCATTCTGATTCGTGTGCAAATTGTATTTCTGTGATTTCTGTAGAATCGAACTGTTATTGTAGAGGGCCCAAATTACTAAATGTATAATTGTAATGTGATTACTGAAATTATGTTTCGATCGAAATGTTTTCATATTATAGTGGGCCCAGTATGGTTATTGATTTCAGCGCACGGGATTGTTTTCAAAAATGATGATGTCATTCTAGGTTTTTGAACGGTTTTAACTGCTCTAGCATACCACCCTCGTGAAACGCGGACTCGGATATCACCCACGATATCGGGTTCGGATCCTACGGGAGTGGGATGCTACATCTTATGTATCTCATTACATCAAGACCTGACATTATGTAAGTTGTAAATCTCTTATTAAGGTTTATGCATTGTCAAAGTGAAAAACACTTACAAGATGCAAAACATGTTAGATACATTAAAGAAACTATTCATTTTGGTATCAAATATTCAAGTAGTCAGAATTTCAAACTTGAAGTGCTTTCTAATAGTGATCGTGTTGAACCAATGGATGACATGAGAAACTCAACAAGTTATTACTTTAATTTTGGATTTGGTGTGATTAATTGGTGTCAAATCAAGTGAGAGATGGTTGCTTAAAGCACTACTGAAGCTGAGTTTGTGGCTTCAAATGCTGTTGTAAATTATATTGTTTGACTTATGAAAATGCTAAAGGATTAGAAGATGATACAATTAGAACCAACACAAATTTTTGTTGATAATCGAGCTATTATTTCAATTTCCTTTAGTCATTGTGTTTCTTGGCAAGACAAAGTATTTTAACCTTAAGTTGTACCATTTGAGAGAAATTTAAAAGAAAGTTGAAGTCACTTTAGTATACTGTAGAAGTGAAGACTAGGTGGTTGATATTTTCACAAGGCTTTACCTAAAGCTATGTTTAATATGTTAAGAAAAAAAAAGGGAGTTTGTTGCATCAAATTCAAGGAGGAGTATTTGTACCATCTCTTTGTGCAATAAAAATTAAGGAAGTTAGTTGCAAGATTCAAGTAAACCTTCCAATGCATCAGAGTAAGTGTCTATAAGTAAAGTTTCTTTCTCAACCTTCTGTCTATTGGTACTAATTAGAGGAGCTTCCCTTAGTCTTCCTCATTGTGTGTTATTTGCCTCTCATGTTTCCCTGGCTAAGTTTTGAAAGAACCGTATATTTTATCCTTCAATTTTTTTATACTAGAATGTTTAAGAATATTGGCATTAGGATTTTCCTCCCCTTTGCTTAAAATGTTATTTGTTTCAAAAGAATCAAACGTTCATTCCCAAGGGTTGCTCTTCCATAATCTTAAAAAAGAATCCTATTTGTATTGTTTGAGCTTTCTCTTAAAGGACAAGTTGGCATGATGAGTGAAATAGATTGCTCTCTTTTATTGGTTACAAGCTTAGGTTCATTAATGGCACTCTCATCAAAAATTATTTCATTCCCTTGATTAAACATATTAAAGAAAGTTACTAGGGTTTATGTATGATGCATAAAACTTTCAAATTTAAAGAACACACTTTGTTTGATCTCTTTCACAAACATATATACCATATCTAATATAAGGTGCTGATTGTTCAATTCATTGGATAAAATATACTTGGCTAATGTGGGAACTTTAATTTTAATAAAAAAACTCTTTTATCTTTTTATATAAATAATAGAAAGGTATAAGAAAGCTAACACTTTTACCTTTTCCTCTCAATTGTTGAGTTCTTTTTCTCTATACTGTGGATATCTTTAAAAGATGAATACGTAGAAAACTTGTGGTTGATAGTTTGAGAAGAAAAATTTATACAAGAATCTGAATCAAATATATTTCAACTCTTCTATTTATGATTTATATTTATTAAGTGATGTAATTAAAAATATTAGATGAGAAATTATAAAAATATCTTTTTTCATTGCACTCAGTGATTAGATCACAATTAGCTTTTCAATAATGGTATCCAAGCTATCTTTAATTGTTTTGAATAAAGTTGCTTCATTATTATTGGTTTGATAAAATTTACTAATGCAAAAGTTGCATAGTATGATAATTGCCTATTAATTATTAGAGCATTATAAATTAGTGTTTTATTTAATTTTAAATATTAAAATAACAATATTTCATGCATAATCTTATTTCTTGATTTTTGTAAAAGCATGTCACATCGCCTTTTAAGCTTATGAAAAGCTTATTTTTTAGTTTTTCTTTTTACTTTTGGGAATTTCCTTTAATGATAAGCTTCCCTTTGGTCTTTCTATAAACTTGATTTGCCTTTGTAAAAACTCATATTGCCTTTGTGATTATGAAAACGTTATTGGATGAAAAACACAATGTATGTCCAATGGATTGAATGTGATTTTGATTATGTTAATTTTTTAGGAATCTCGAATATGTGGTTTGAATGTTGTCTTTTGATTTTAAATTGGAACTCGAGAATAAGCATGCCATAAACAACGCTCATCGATAAAAGCTACACCAATGGCATAACTCTCCGCTAGTGATGTCTTTTTTGTCACCATTGGCGATTGTTGTCATTGGTAGCAGCCTCTTGGAGGAGAAAACTTGAACAAGGTGTGGAGGAGAAGACTTGATCTAAGAACAAAGGACAAGGAAAAGTATAAATTTATATATAATAAATACAGTTTTGTGACACCACATGAAATTGTCAAATCATATATTTTAAAAGAGATAAATAAAAAGTATAAATTTATGTAATATAAATTAATTTTTTGTTTTTTGTTTTATAAATTTTTAAAATGACATTGATGTTAGCTAAATTTATTTTTAGACTTACATTCATTGTAAATAATATTAAATTTAATTTTTAAGAATATGATATTAGTATTTAATATTGATTTTCATTTTTAACTATATTGTAATTATTTTTTTAATTATATATGGTAATTAATATAATGTTATATGAATGTATAGATAATAATTGTAATTAGTATAATGATTTATGAATGTATAGATAATAGTAAATTTTCTCATATCTTACTTATGTAATATATTAGTCTATTTAATCATAATTTTGTATTTATTACATATAAATACTAAACTATTATATAAAATTTATATACTATATATAATTTGTATAATATATAAAGTGTAATATATAGGAATAAGGTTAGGTGACGAATTATAAAAATCGTCACATAAGTTTCACATTTTCATTGCCAAAGTTCAAGTTAAAACTACATCGTTTTATGAAATTGAAAACCTAATTACCCAAACAAAAGACATAAATTAAAAACCTCCCCCACCGAAAGAGTCTCCAAATGCTTCTTAATTAAAGTTGAACTATCGAAAGTAATCTTTTTCTCCGAGTTGGTCAAGTTGTCAGGTAGGGGTTCCTCTGTCTTGCTTCTCACCTTTTCTTCTTTTTACCTTTGGTCGTTGTTCTGCAATTTGTAGTCATTAGCTTTCACTTGGAGGAGTCACAGATCACTTTGATCCCAGGTGAAAGCTAAACTCGAGGTATGAAATTGCTTGACTCTTTTATACAAACTTAGTGTCTTCTTGCTTAATCTAGATTTCCAAATAATAATTAGAGATCATAGGGTTTTATTTTAGAGAGATAGATTTGATCCCCAATCTTCATTAAACTCTTCAGGTAAGTCTTCCCTTTCTGTAAATTTGTGCTTAATTGCTCTAAAGTTGATTTGATCATCTTCTTGGATTTCTTGCATCTGTTTTTTGTGTGATTTCTGCATCTTATTGATTACCTAGGGTTGGCCTTATTGTTTTTGTACTTCATTCTATTTTAAACTCCAACAAAGTAGCTATCTCCATATCTGATGAGGGGTTTAAGGGACCCATCTATTTTTATCATAATATTGATCTATATAGGATTAAGGAAATATGTTGTTTTGGAATAGTTGTCGACTGCAAAAACTATGTTTGTTCAATCGGGTAGGCATGTGTTTAAATTTGGGTTCCTTATATCGTTTATTTATGTATTTAAGTTCTATAATGTTTGTTTCTTAGGTGAAACCCATGATATTTGCGGTTCATCTAATCTAGTGATCCATATTACATCTGGATAATCGTTCACTATAACTTCTACTAATTTAGTTAAAGTTAAGAAGTTGTTGAAAAAGACGTTAATAAACCAACACCTAAGGAAGGATCTTTGACCATTTCAATTTATGCTTTGGAACATGCAAGGAGTCTTCTTAGGAATAAGAAGACAAGGAACTCATTTACCTTATCTACCAAGCCTCATGTCACTAAGAGTCTAGAAAAATAATTATTTCTTTTCCTTTTCATTGGAATAGGTGTAAAACTTTATTTATTGTTTTATCTGTAAAAATTATTAAACTTCTAATTAAATCATGTATTACTTACTATATATCATTATATTATATTACTTATCATATATCAATATTTATTGTTTTTCTTGTAAAAATCATATATGATTATTATATTACAAATTTCATGTTAAAACTATTTAAAGATTTTGTAACACCATATAAAATTATCAAATCATATAATTTAAAAGATATAAATATAAATATAAATCTATGTAATATTAATTAATTTTGAGTTTACAACTATAATGTTTAGTTTCAAAATGATTAAGCCAAAATTAGTGAATTCATAATTATAAATAAAAGAGTGATTTTGTTATTTAAACTTTTGGTGACAATTTAAAAAATTCGTTGCTAAATTTCCAACTTTTCGTGACAATTCACAAAGTAGTTGTGAAAATGCTAAGTTGTGACAAAAGGAAGAGCTTTTGTGACGATTCTCATAAAGTGTTGCCAAAGACTTACATTTAGCAACTATTTTGTAAAATGTCGTGCAAAAAAAAAAAGGTTTTGGCGATATTCTTCAAAATTGTCACCAAAAATAACTTTTAGAGGTGATTTTCGGATAAAACATAGCGAATGGTCACCTTGGTTGTAGTGATTATATGAGGTTCATTCCAGTTTTGTTATTTTTTATTTTATTTATTACCAATAATTAAATAACTAAAACATATGGAATAGAGACTTTGTTTTCATTCTTATCTCTTTGATTACTGATTAATCAACATGACCCGAATGATTTGATAGAATAGTGAAAGCTTAATTAGCTACTTGAAACTATTTGAAAAATGCTAAATCAAAAGGCGAGTACTAATAAATTTGATAACTTGACCTGACGCCAAATGGTTTCCAAATGTGCTACGAGAAGGCGTCACGGAAAATTTGGTCAAACTACAGCATTAGACTTCCAAGTGTACATTGGTGACTTGGACAAAACATTACTTCCCCATCACCTCAATCTTATCAGGTAACTAGTGACTGTAACAGTTTGGATAGGGTTAATCAAATAATCAGAAAGAAAATATCTTATTGTATAGTTAGGTATATAGGAAGAAACCCTGGAGAAGCTAATCCTTGCATTCTAAGCACACTACTTGTACAAATTTTACGAGGAGATTATCATATTTAAACATAAAATAGTATTTCAAGTAGAATTTTCATTTGCTGTCAATTTCTAGATTATTTTATGATAAATTTATTCTACTAAATTGCAAACTATTTAAATGGCTTAGCTTTTGTTTTCTTCTGTAATCCTTATCTAATCACCAACAGGAACAAATCAAGAATTATAGTCCTACCAAACCAAAGTGAAGTGAATGTTCATATGGTTGTTTGAATTCAATGGAATTCTCCCATCCATCACCTCACACGCCTAACTATAAATCCATAACCACCCTGTCATTCCCGACATCACCCAACTAACTACCTCATGGTGAAGCATGTGCTAAACCCACCTTAGCCCACTCACCCACCTTAGCCCACTCATACTTTCCATCTTTCATTATATGCTTTTTATTTTCTCTTCTATTTATTTTGGGTTGCTAAGCCCAAGACTAGAGATTCACTAGATTAGCGGCGTGACGGGATGTTTCGACCATGTGTGGTGATACGTAGCATGACTGAAAGCATCCGAATCTTCCACGACGTGTAAGATTGGAAGTTCAAACGAAATGGACGGTCGTGATGTGGTTGTTATAGATTGCCTGTCGGTTATCTGTTGTTAGGATGGGTACAGGTAAGGTGTTGGCTACGAATCACTTGTCTATTACTATATTCCAATTCTATAAAACCTATAAAAATTAGACATCTAAAATTGGTACACCAAAAGTTAGAACAGAGGATCTTGAGTCATTCGCCACGCGTTTCCTTCTTGCAGACGACCGCATTGCTTGCGGCATCGCATGACAGTTGCGCGTCAGTTGCTACAATCCGCAGTCTCTTTCGCTCTCCTCTGTACAACACGCACGCCGCTTGTTGTTTCTACTCAACTAACAGCTTAATTGACATAAGCACCCCTTCATCAATTGAGAAATTTTACCAAACAAATTGAATTAAAATATTATGAATAAGAGATGAAGGGTAGAAGGGTAACTTAAAAGAACCTCATTTTTAGATGACGAGGAGGAAAATCGTGGGAATTAATGTTACACACGTCGCGAGCAATGAGGGACGCTTAAGATGAAGATTAGCTGTCTTACTTGGTAAGATAGCTACCCAACTAACAAGAAACCGCCAAACCCAGGGCATGGAAGACAGGCGAGGCCAGTTAAATTTTGACAACAAACAAACTTCGACGGAACATACTTACGGATAAGAGCCCTCCTCTGTCGTTAATACATATAATAATGGAAGAAACCTGCTTGGAGGATGTTCCAGGAAGATGAAGACTTGGGCCAAGTCGGTCTGAAGACGGGGTTTGTACGTCAATGTCAATGCTTTTTTTTAATAAACAATATTACATATTGGGTCGAATCAAAATGAAGCGTTCATATTGAAACTTAATTTGCAAGGCATGTAAGAGCATGCTCAAAACATGGAATCTAAAGAAGTGACGGTACCTAATCTCTAATGTCTGAGCACGTCAGTGAGTCGGTAATTCAGTTGTTGTTGTCAATCATTTTGCAGAATTTTATGCAAATTATAACTTTTTGAACAAACAGTTACTAGTCCAATTGAGTGGAAAGGGAAGCAGTTAGAGTTTTGGAAGGACAAGAAGGTCATTAAACTTAATTAAAAACTAAAAATATCAAAATGAGATATTGCGTGAGATGCAAAAACACAAAACCATTAAAAACAGCGATTAAAGCAATAATAACACAATCTGTACAAGCTAAAAGTCAAATAGTAATCCAATTCACATGAATTAATTAATAGTATGATTTTACAAGCAGCCCTAGGCTTGGAGTTGAGGGAAGGTGTACAACTGTTTTGACTTGGTCCTCTATAATAGCTCAGTCTTCTCAACGCCACACTCCAAACCTGCTCTCTGTCTTGGTTGACCGACTTCACTCTCACCGCCAACTCTCCCCCACTTCACCTCAGCTGTATATTTCTATATATAACTATAAGCCTCTCCTTAGTACTCCACATTCGTTGCCATCTTATACTAAACTTCTCGTCTCTCTCTCTATCTTGGAGACTAAAGCTTTCAATCTTCTCTTGTGCTTTACCACTTTGTCTGTCTATCATCACTACAAGGTCAAGATTTTAAGTCGGTTATTATGGCTCTTGAAGCTCTAAACTCTCCTACCGCTTTCGACCATGAAGACTCATGGGCCAAAAGGAAGCGCTCAAAACAATCTCGTAGCCAGTCCCCAGCTCCAACTGAAGACGAATACCTCGCTCTCTGCCTCATCATGCTCAACCGTGGCGACCCCGCCACCGCGGCAGTCAACGAATTCTCCACCCCACCGTTACCATCTGCTTCTTCGAATCTATCTTACAAGTGTGTGGTATGCAATAAAGCTTTTCCCTCGTATCAAGCCCTTGGTGGCCACAAAGCAAGTCACAGAAAATCCTCTCCGGAGACCACCAGCACCACCACCGCCATCAACACAACAGCTTCCACCTCATCCACAGCCACCGGAGTTCGGGTTCATGAGTGTTCTATCTGCCACAAGACGTTTGCAACAGGTCAAGCTTTAGGTGGTCACAAGCGCTGCCACTATGAAGGCGGTGTTAATAATAATAATGACACTAGTAATAGTAGTAGCATTGTTGCCACGTCATCGCAAGGAGGTCAGGTTCAAAGTCAAAGCCGCGGCAGTGGTGGGCTCGACTTTGACCTTAATTTGCCGGCCTTGGCAGAATTTGAGTCCGGTGCCGGCGAAGAAGTTGAGAGTGTGAAGAGGCCAAAGTTGTTTCTTGAGCTGAAAGGAAATTTGGAGATTGCTGCTGAAGATTAGGTTTCTGAATTATCTAGTAACAATTAATGAGAACGTTTTAACTACTAGTTGTTTTTGTTTATTTTTTAGGTTTAATTTTGATTTGGTCATTGTTTGTGAAAGTACTTGTAATAATTATTAGCCAATCGACATTTTTCGTTTATTTATTATTCTTTATTAATATCAGAATTTATGTATCACTAACCATCTGATCAATATAAAATGAATGGATCCAGGTTAGTTAATCTCCAAAATTTGTTCATTTGGAATGTTGCTTCAATTTATATAACTTTGTTTTTATAATATAAAAACAATGGTGAGGTGTTTTAACTTTAAATATTCCAAGCTAAAAGTCTTAGAGGGCGTGAACAGCGAAGAAGAGGGGACTAAAGGAGTGAACACACCCATGTTACTAATGTGAACTCCATGTGGATCAGGCCTTCGATGGGAAAGCACCTGTTACAATTTCTTTGCCTGGCTCAGGAGTGAGAAGGACACTTGTACACACACGGTAGCCTCTTGTAACAGTTTGGTAGGAGGAAGAATCAATGCACTTATCTTTGTGGGATGTATACAATCTGTTGGGAGTGGCATGACGTGTAAATTTATATGGAGAGACAGTAACTTGAAGCCTATACGAAAGAAAGTATGATTGGCGTAGTCGGTGTTTATTCTTGGCTTGAGTGAGTGCCAAAACAACTCTTTAACAAGATACCTTGGTTTGGCGGTTGCTAAAGCTTTGAATATCAAATGCGAGACGGGAATAAACTATGCTTTACTATTGATGAGAGGAAGTCACAGAGAGAGGAAAGGGGCAACTTTTTAAGGGAGTTCTTTGCGTGTGGGACGTTGCTGATGAGTTGGAAATTAACAGACCAGAATTTCTTGGGGTTTTATGGTGGAAAAGATAATAGGCATGTGAATCCCTAGGGCTAGTGACAAACAACTACGATCACTTATATTCAACATTTCAGTAAAAGTGTTGCTGGTCATATATATGTACGCTGTATAACCTTTTATATGTAAGCAATAGGGTTCGATTTACTTGCAAGTTGTTTATTAAAGTTAATATATCGCTTGGTTCCGGATAATCACTGCCTAGCCGCTATCTTGTTTTTGTTTAAGCTTGAATTGACTTGTCAAACCAAGAGACTGTTTACTTTTGTTGTGATACCTAGGTTCGATGTATCAGTTACACCTGTCGAATGGATGCGTGAAAACATACCAAATATTTTTTTTTCTTCTGATTTTCTTGCCATAACTCCGTGATATCATGGCGGATTTGTGGCGGTGATAGGCTCCAAATAAAAGCAATTTTATAAAATATATATTTGTATTGATAATAAAATTTATGAATATCTAGGACACGTATAAGATACAAATATTTTTTGCTAAATATTACAATACTTTTTTTTTAATATTTCTTTTCTCACAAAGAGCTACGGCTCTCAAAATACTTCTTTTTTCAACTGCTTTCTATTTTTTCTCATACAGGTTTGAGGGAGAATGTATTTTCTAACATTCTCCCTCAAACCTGACTTTTCATGTCAAGCATTTCTCTCAGTATGTGGAACACTTCGTTATTCAATGGCTTTGTAAAAATATCTGCTAATTGCTTTTCTGTTTTGCAATATGTTAATTCCACAACTTTGTTCTTTACTTGCTCCCTGATAAAGTGATATTTGATATGTTTGCTTTAACTGTGTAACACTGGATTCTTTCCAAGTAATATAGCTTGTTGTCAATATATATTGTCGTCGGACCTTTTTGTTCATGGTCTAGGTCATTTTGAATATACCTCAACCACATTACTTGACATGAGCATACTGTTACTGTCAAATATTAAGCCTCACATGTTGAAAGAGTAACAATTTATTGCTTCTTTGATGACCAAGAAAATACAACTGACCCAATATGAAAAACATACCAGAAATACTTTTTCTATTATCCAAGTCTCTACCAAAATCACTATCAAAATAACCAATTAACTTTGAATTTTGAGCATGCATATAAAATAAGCCTTGATCGATCGTATCTTTAATATATCTCAGAATTCTTTTTGCTACATTAAAGTGATCTTGCTTTGGCTTCTCCATATATTTGCTGACTAGTCCAACTTCGTACATGATGTTTGGTCTTTTATAAGTTAAATACCTTAAACTTCCAACCAAAATTTTGAATAATGTCAGATCTATAGATTTTTTGTCTGAATCAATTCTCAATTTTATGCTTGCATCAACTGCATAGATATTAGCTTGCAATCTTTCATTCTGAATCTTTCTAAGATTTCTTCTGCATACTTTCTTTGAGAAATAAAAATTCCTTCTTTAGTCTGCTTCACTTCAACTCCAAAAAAGTAGGACATTTCACTAATATCTGTCATCTCAAATTCTCTAGTCATCGCTTTCTTGAACTCATTAAACATTCATGAATCGTTTCCTATGAAGATTATGTCATCCACATATAAGCAAACCATCGTATGAAATCTCCATATTGATTTCTTTTCGTGTAGAGTACATGTTTATACGGACTTTTTGCGAAACCATTGTTTTGAAAGTATTCATCAATTCTTATATTCCAAGCCCTCGGAGCTTGCTTCAATCTTTACAAAGCTTTCTTTAATCGATAGACTTTGTCTTCTTGACCCTTCTTGACAAATCCAGGTGGTTGTCCAATATAGACTTCTTCTTCTAAGTAACCATTCAGATAAGCAGACTTCACATCCATCTGAAAAATCTTCCAACTGTTTTGTGCTGTAAGTGCTATGAGAAGTCTAATTGTATCAATTCTTGCAACTGAAGCAAATACTTCATTATAATCAATTCTATATTTTTGTTCATAACCTTTTGTAACTAATCTTGCCTTGCATTTCTCCACTTTTCCTTTTTGGTTGGTGTCACGACCCGGTACCGTATCAGAGCCATGACAACTACCGCATAACCAAGCTAAGGACACTCACAGTATCCTTAATCCAACTATGCAATGCTAACTGAATATCTTTTTTATCTATTTTTAAAAAAAAATTGGGCAGCACAATGGCTGTATTTTAGAAATCTCAAAACCTGCAAACAATTTTTAAAACACTTCTACATTCACATTCAACCACAACTTCAAGATTTTAAAGTCCAATTAAGGCAATTTCAACAACAGCATTAAAAGTCCATACATAAAATCATTTATAAAACACCAGATAGTCAATAGTTAACTTACAAAATCATAAAACATAACTACATAAATGATAGGCTCTGCAAGTGCACAAGTTTGATTGTAGCAATCAAGTGTCGATCCACAAGGACTAGGTCAAATTACTGAATTCACTCCTCCTAAATTTGCTAAACAATCAATTAAGAAAGTTAAGTTATTAAGGAAATCGCGATGTACGATAAACAGAATTTTCACTAATGTTCTAGGATTTCATTCCAACAAAGAAATCATGTACCTCCTTATGAAATAATTCACCGATCTGGTACTTTTACTAACTGTTGTCAATCAATTCTTTCGAAGTAATCAACATGTGGATTTCAATTTTTAAACCAATTTCTTATATTAAAAAAACCAAACCTGATTAGCGCCCTTTGAATTCTTCTCGCACTCCTAACGAAGAAATCTATTTCTAGATATTCACTCGGTTAGATCTAATCCAGCATTTCAGATATTAAACATCACTTTTCAGTTCC